>JAUMJL010000738.1:0-355798 GCA_033558185.1 Dromococcyx pavoninus
GACAACGCAGACAGCCAATAGAATGTCGCAGCGCCTGTGGGGCGGCGGGCGGGCGCGCGCCCCGGCGCATGGAGGCGATGCCGTGCCACAATCAGCGGCTCGGGCCGCGGCCGCAGGACGAGCAGCCGGCGGGGGCCACAGCGGGCGGCGGGGCTCGGCTGATCCGCTTCGCGGAGCCCGGCGCGGACAGCGGCTGCCCCAGCCCGGACAGCAGCAGCGGCAGCAGCGATGGCGCGGTGGCGCGGCCGGTCCCGTCGGGGGAGGACGAGTCGGCGCCGCTCGGGCCGCAGCTGAAGCTGCTGCCCATGAACGACCAGCTGCGGGAGCTGCAGACCATCATCAGGGACAAGTGAGCGCGGGGGGGGCTGGGCGCCGCGTCCCGCTTTTCTAAGGAGACCTCGCCGTGCCCCCCATTCCCCCCTCCCCGGTTCCCCTCACAGGGAGCCCCTGCTGTTCCACACCCCCCCACCACCACCTCCCCCCGGGTCCACTCAGGGGGAGCCCCCATGGATACTGTATTTTTCTAAACCCTTCTGGGGTTTTTGTGCTCCCTAGTGTGAGGTTTTTCGCTCGGTGCCTGTCTGCACTGCACAAAGGGGAGCGAACCCCTGGAGAGAAGGGGTTTCCTGTCACACCCCAGCGAGCTGCACAGCTGTGGCTCCTCGCTGTGCCCTGGTGGGAGCTGGGCTTCGCCACTGCCTGGGAACTGAGCACCCTGCAGGATGGATGGGTGGGGACAGTGCGTACAGGAGAGCAGGGCCGGCTTCAAGGTTTGGAAAGGGCATCTTCTGGGTTTTGGGAATAAACGCGAGTTTGCTGAAGATTGGGACTACCAAATACTGCAGTTTGTGTTGGTGGAGCGTCCTTAATCCCTTGTTAGGGTTTTTGGGACAAGGATGGGCAGAAGAAAACAGGTCACTAGGGCAGCCTAGAAATAAGAAAATGATTGGAAAGAAGTGGGTCTAGCTGGAGTGAAAGTGAACTGGAGTCGGATGTTTGAGGAGCAGGGACTGGAACAAATTAGACAGAAAGAATTGTTCTGGAACAAAATTTTGGGGATAGCGGAGAGGCCCAACCGTGCTGGGCTGGGAGGAATGGGAAAGAGAGACATAATATTAAGGAGGGAGGCAGGCAAAGAGAAAACGGTTTGTTTACTTAAGGCACAAAGGAGACTGCCTGCTTTGAAGACAGCATTTTCCATTGCTGTCACTTGGCGTCACCAAGAACCCTTGCTGCCACCATACCTTGTGAGACATGGAGGTGTTATTCCAGTTTTACAAACCTTAAGCTAAAGTACAGAAATTTCTGCAATATTGTGCACCATTGCTGGACATCTAACTTGAGATACTAAAGAGTGAATATTCTGTTATGCCTTACAGCATCTCAGATATTGAAAGGATACCTCCCCCTGGTCACTTGTGTTGCTTTGGTTGTTCAGCACTCGGAAGGTGGTATTCGGAGGTATTAAATTTAGCATGCAACATACAACAAACCTAATTATTGGCCATCTATTAAAAGCACAGTTTGCCTGCTGTGATGCAAGAACCACCAGCAGGCATAGAGGTATGAAATCAATTTTATCGATAAGAGGGACCAGGTTCTGGATAAAACCACCTCTGCCTACAATACGTTGGATTTCTAACATCTGCAATAACTCACAGCACAGACATGGTTCTTCCCCTTCTTGAATGTCTGTCCATCTCTGTAGTCTAAGTTTTGGTATCTCTTAGTTCTTCAGTGCTTAACTTTGTAGCTAATGTTTTTATGCAAAACTAATGAGCATCTCTCAGATACAATACCTACATTAATTTTATTAGCTTACGTGAGCCTTGTTATCTTAAACCAATATTTTTTTAATCTTCAGAGCATTGTGGAAAAACAATCTGATTGCAGGCAGCAACGCACAGGGAGTACAGTCTTGATGTAAGGAGGGCAGTTGTGTCAATACCACACAAAAGCCCTCTGCAGGTCAGTTCCTGCTTGGCAGCTTTCCCATAGAGCTGAAAGGGAGGTTCGAGTGGGCTAAGCAGAGAGAGGAAATGCAAATTAGGCTCGGTGATGGCCTGTAAAAGGTTTTGAGGTTAGTGAAAAGGAAATAGTGTGTAGTTTTGATATCTAGGTGAATACTGGCAACGTGATTGCTGTACCCAGCTGTGTGTTTTTATTATTTTGTTGTAGGTAGGTTTTGAACTTTTGCAAATATATTTAGTAAATGATCAGTTATAGTGAGCTTATCCAGAAATAGGCAGTTAATGCTTTAGAGTTGCATCAGATTTATTGCACAAGACTTTGGTAAGGGAGAGTACAGAATAAGACTTGTAAATAATGAATTACTCATAATGTCTGCAGTGTTAGCAAACTGCGTTGTTCTGAGCATGGCCCTGCCCTGGCAGTGGAGATGTGACTGTTACTTCCGAGCTCGTTTCCCAGCCAGTGAGGGAAACTGGACAGCAGCCTGCTCAGAAAGGCAGGTGTAGGCTTTGTGCATAAGTACAATAAGGAAATATTATTTTTATGTTCTGTCCCAGAAAGTCAGCTGCATCTCAGTAAGTAAGAATTCTTGGATTGGTCTGTTGTTCAGAACGGTGCTAAACTGTGCTCAGCTGCACTGGTTTAGAAGCTGTTGCAGTTACCTTTCCCTGGGCAGGTATAGTCTGCCTTAAGGTGACTCTGTGACCACTGCAGCATTCAAACCAAGTGCTAAAAGAAAGTCCTCAGGAGTGTTGTATTTGTGAGTAAGCAGCTGTATGGCCAAGAGGAGCTACTGGTCAAAAAGTACAATTTCAACTGACAGAAGGGTACGTTCTTGTAAAAGTACTTGGGGAAGAGAGAAGAAGTTGTGTCGTCCACAGGGCAATCAGATACCTATCCCTTAATCTTTCTTTCTGGATTAAAAGAAAGAATAGGTAGCACAAGAGGTGCCTTAACTCAAGGAGGATATTTGCATTACTTAATGCTGCAGGAGGTGGATGTTCCAGGTGCAGCAATTACCTGAAAAGGTCACGAAAAGGGCAGAAACTAAAGGGCAAGCTACTGGGAGGACAGAAACAGAACAACAGTAGGGAAAAAAAAACAGTCAATTTAGGACTGTTACTGTGAAGTGAGGAAAGTACAGATAACTTCCAGTGCAATGCAAGTTAGAATCAGGTGTGCTTATGTGGAGCTAAGAATTGTCAGGCCAGATGCAGAAGACCTCAGGCACTGTATTTTGTCTGTAGTATGAGCTGCTCAGAAAAGTGGGAACCTCTTGCCTTGTTCCTGAGAAGACTGAGAGAAAGAAATCCCAGCCTTTCATTTGGAATAACTGTCCAGTTAATATAAGAAAAAAACCACCTTTGTGTGGCTGTTCATCCTGTTCTGTGATGGATTCAGACAGCTGCTGAATCAGCCCTCTGATAGACTGAAATGATCGTGGATTTCTTTTGCTTCATTAAAGTTAACAAGAACCAGGTGTGTGTGCCAAAACTGGGGAGGTGGATTGATCACCTCAACCTGAATATGCGTGGGTTTGCTCATTTTTCCTTGGGCTCATTCACTTTTCCATCTAGTGATTGCTTAATAGGTGGGCAGATGCCTTTTACACTGTGTGCTGGGTGTGAATTGTGAGTCCTCTACTGGGGTGTGAACTGATACAGTCAAGTATTGCACGTTTGGGAACAGCTCTTTTTTAAGGGAGGGCTTGATCTCAAAGTAATTTCTGGCCTGTGCCATCTCCCCTTAATGACAGCAGTTTGTCCAGGGCCTTACATTTTCTTACAAAGACTTTTACACATTCTGTGTAGGGAAGATGCTGGTTGTTAGTCCTGCTTTCCCAGTCCCCTGGGTGTCTCTTAAGAAGGTCTTCTGTCAGCTACCCAGGGAAATGGGAATCACTGAAGTGTGTCTGACTGTGACCCCCATAGCCTACAGCTGTGTCAGCAGTTGTAACTAGCACCAAGTGCTAAACCAAGAAGAAACCCTGCAGTTAGCTTGGATTACGGTGCATTCCCAAAAACATTTCTTCTCACCTCTCAAGACACGTGCATGACTTTAATTGTCCATCAGCCATGCTTCCATACCTTCAGAAACAAAGTAAAACTAATTTATACTGTTTAACACGATGATTGTGGTGGTAGCCATGTGCTACAACAGTCAGGTATAAATGCGTCACTGTTTCACTTGATTAAGAAGCTGAAGTTTCTGGTCTGCCATCAATCATTACTTTCTGTACTTCTGTCTGATATTTAAGGGGAACAGTTACAGTGTTTTCACATACACCTTTTTTTTCTGTCCCCTAGCAATCCTCATATGATGTGGGGCTTGGAATCTGGTCTCAGCTTTCCCACTGTCTCTGTACAAGGGGTGGTCTGGTCATTTCCGGCATTACGAGTATTTGTCTCTCATCTTTATGTTCTCCTCCTCCCCTCAGTAAACAGGTGTCACTGACTAAGGGTGTGCAGTAAAGAGGACAGAGTGTTGTTTTCATGGGAATACTCATTAATCCCTGCTGATCTGAGTCTCAAGTTCACACCTGAGACTATGGATGAATTCCAGATAAGATAAATATCCTGCTTATCAGATGTGTTAGCTCAGACTCAGGCTTAGGATCTGCTTCATCCTTGTCCCCTGGCTGCTGTTTGATTTTGGAACAGGCAGAAAGCTCTCTTGGTTGGAGCTGTAGGGAATGTACTAGGTTGGTGTGTGTCTGGGCTTGTGAGATGGTTTGGATCTGGGCTGCAGTTACTATGGAAAACCTGCAGAATATAATCGTTGCTCTCCTGCTTTAATTGCCACCAGTGCAGTGCAGCAGTGTTGCCAGTAGTGAAGAGGCAAACCCCTGTGCTAGGTCAGTGCGTCTCAGCCTTTGCCACCAAGCAGGGAGCCCTCTTGGGTGACAAATTCTGTATATGGTAGGAGAGTTTTCTATGAACTGCCTTTGGGACATATTGCCCTTGAATTGATACTGTATTTAAGCAATGTTCTTAAAATTATTCCCCAGTTTTAAATAGACATTATTACCTTTTTCAGGAAATCCAGTAGAGGAGACTTCGTATTTTCTGCTGATCGTCTGGTAGGTGAAGAATTTCTTCTTGCTATTGTACTTTGTAACTCTTCCATAAAATGGGTCTTTCAGGCTAGAATAATGGTGGTGAGAGAGCAACTTTTCCATGTAAAGGAAATTGCTGTTTGGCAGCAGCTTTCTGTATAGGGACTTATGTTCTTTGTTACAGACTGCTTTCATCTCACAGGGTTCCAGAAACCATGTTACTTCAGGGCAGAGGACAGTAGCAATAAGAGAACACTGCTCAGAAACAGATGCAGAGAGATAATTGCTCTTTGAACAGAACCATACAATTTCTTACAGTTCAGCTGTGTTAATTGCTTGCATGTGGAAGTGCATCCTGGCACTGGTTGTGTATTGGATTAGGAACTCTGGGTGCATCCGCACTGGGAGTTTGGGTTTGGCCATGTGGTAGTGACCAGCAGGGACAAAGCAGTTTGAAGTTTTCACACATCTTAGTAAGTTAGAACACAGACTGCTGGGAATACAACATCTATCTCCTTTAAATTATGTGCTAAAGGAAAACAGTACCATTTATGCCCACACAGTTGCTTCCTAATATTTGTTAGGGTGTTTGCTGTTTGCAGATCCACATTCATTCACAAGAGAAGCATTGTTCCCCCTCTAGCAGAGGTGAGTCTAGGGACCATTCAGCAGCCAGCATCTGCTACAGCAGGCAGATTTCCTTTGATGAGCCCAATCTTAATCCATGCCTCATCCAGGCTTGCCCAGGGCTTAGATATGACTGCAATTTAAGATTGTAACTGCAGCGCTTGGTATCTCTGCGGGTATTTCACTTTCCCTCCTGCTTTTCCCTTCTTGAGGATGTTTCTTTAGTTCCCATTCACCAAGAACAGTTAAGGCCCAGGCCAATAAATCCAATCACTTGTTAACTCGTAGATCGAATGATTGACTGGAGTGCCTTCTTTGCCAATAGTCCCTCATAACAAACAGCCCCAGCTTTGTTGTGTGCCAGCTGTTCTCAGCAGAGACCAGTCAAACAGACACATGTCCTTGGCAGTTCACTGGAGGAGCTGGAGCAGGCCAGGAAACATCTGCTGCTTGTGAAAGCCTAGCTCAGCTATGTCATGTTCCTGGGTGTTGTGGTTTCAGGTTCTTCATGTGCTTAAATATGCAAATAAGAGTCAGGAAGCCAGAAAGGGTCAGCACCAGCAGTCCCACATGTTTATAGATTTTCCAGTGCAGGGCAGGCCCCTTAACTCACCAGTACTCATTTCACAGGAGGGTTTCTGTTCTCATTTTACCTTGTATTGGGTTCCCACCATGCTGCAGGAGCACTCATTCCTGTCAGCTGCTTTGAATTGAAGAGCAGCACTATGTTCCTAATCTGTATTTTAAAAAAGATAAACAATGTCTGTTGTAATGCTGACAGGAAAACCCTGAACAGTCTTGGCTGTGCCTTATTGTCAGTAATTAGCGTGAAAGACCTTTCCCACCTACCTTTTTTCTTTACTTGAAGGTCCTGCACCTTTCTGAGGGAAGCACTGATTCTTTTCACCCTCATTGCTAGAAAGTGCAGCTTCCAGGCAGCAAGTTAAGTTCAGGCCCTTGCACCAGTATCTTCTACAGGCTGATCAGCACTTGTACAGACAGAGAGCTGCTCTGCACGGAAGCGCCTCTGCTGGCCGTGCAGATGTTTGCTGCAGAACCTGCTAGTCTGGGTACCGTTTTGTAGGAGGAATCTCATACAAAGCAATATGTAGGACTGCCTCATTTTCTGTATTTTCTAGGTGTGGCGAAGAACAGTTACAATTTCATGTGGACATGGTCTGTACTGAACTTGACAGGGTGCAAACATAGTTAAGATTTGCTGTGTTTTCCATCCAGTTAGCAAACAGAGCTTACTGGCAAAGGGCAGCACGTGAAGAGAAGAAACATATGCATGTGATTGTAGACTCAACCAAATACACCTTGTTGCAGAGGGAAAATGAGACTGAAGTTAAACTTGCTGCTAACTTGGCAGTTGTTAGTGGCAGTATCTTATAAGGTCATTGTGGGAAGAGGTCTACAGGAGGGATTCTAAAACTGATGGGTTTCTGGTGGTACATTTTTTTCCCCTGGCAGTTTGTTTCAGGCACGGGGGGAGGGGGGGGGGAGGAAGGGGGGGTGTGACACAAAAGGAATGTTCAGAGCTTCTTGTGAAAGGAGCTAACAGCTGGTAAAGGTTAGCAGGGAGTTGCTGAAAGCCACTGCCAGTGCTATGATCCTGGGGTTGAGGTCATGAGGATGAAGACAAACCATTTTGTGTTTGTGAAGGAGGCGAGGCAGCTGTGGGAAGTGAGGCTTTAGCCCAGGGGATGAGCAGTCATTATGACTTGCTGGAGGCAGACCTCAAGGCAGTGGTGAGACCAGTTTGAGAAACAGGGGCACAGAGCTCCTCTCAGTGGCAGAGGCTCACACAGAGCCCTTGTACGGGTACTGCCCAGCACTCACGCACTGTGGAAGCATTTAATGGATGTCACCTCGTGGGGCTGCTGTAGAGGCAACGAGATGCTCACAAAGCCCACAGCATTTTCACTGAGACCACCTGAGTTTTTCCCAAGGCCTGCTCAGTGGGAGGTACAGGGTAAGCCAGATCCAGCCCTGTGAAGTGAAGCTGAGCTGTTGTGGTGGGCTAAGAGACCAAGCGAGTACTGGGAAGAGGAGCTGGCTCCCAGAGGTGTGGAGGACGTTGCCTTTCTGGAGTTCTGGCAAGCAGAACCCGGGTTCAAGCAAGTGTTTGTCATTTACACTGCAGCCTTCATTCTCAACTACAGTGGTGCCTTCTGGCAGAAGGTGGGTTTTGTGGGTTGACTGGGGGCCTGAGGTTGAGGGGTTAATTGGTTTCTCAGCCCTACCAGCAGCTCCCTGCTTCGTGCTGACCAGGTCCTGTCACCTCAGTGCCCACCACCCTCTCTTTCAGGGGGGTGATAGTGTGTACTTTAAAAGTGGATTGAACTCCTGAAGTGCAAAGAGCTGTATAGATATGAAGTATGGCAGACAGTCCCACTACTCTGCCTTCCCTTTAGCTTCCAAGAAAATCTACAACATAATTTGTTAGAGGACCCCACCAGGAATTACTGTGATCCTGGAAATTAGGTGATGCATGGTTGTCATGTAAAATACAGTTAGACCACTGTCTTCCCACAGATAGGGGTAGAGAATAATGGTCACCCCAGAATTTATTTAAATTCTGGTTCCTTGGCATTTAAATGCTCCTTTTTCCAAATTGCATGCAGGTGGAAGAGTTGTAATGTGCAGCTGCTGAGGATCACAGGTAATGGCTCTAAAAGGGCTCACATTTTTCCAGTTTTGTCTGGTCAGAGCAGCACCATCTCTGACTGCACTCTGGCTGGTTTCCTTTTAGTGGTTACACCTCTTCTGAAGGAGAGGACTGTCAGCCTGCTTTCTGTAGCTGCCTGTATCCAGATTTCTCTGTTTACTGACTCTGAGGAACTGGTCAGACCTGACTTCTTCGGTGGCATTTGAGTGCAGTAAGGAGACCTTATTCATGTGCTTAATTGGCTGAGAAAGGTAGATTGCACTAACATTTTCCTATCCTTTTATTAACAGATCTTGTACTAATGAAGGCTTGAAGCAAACAGTATTTCCCTTTGCTTACTGCAAAGGCTATGGAATAAATCTTAAATGTAGAACTAATAAATGAACACATTGACAGAATTTTGTATATCAGTATTAAATGCTTAATCTGAAACAGCAGCCTAACTCCATGAGCCTTGACAGTTTATATAGGCCTGCTACAATTTAGCTTCCTCTTACAATTAATAATAGATTTTATTTTTTGTTATTGATAACTTTAATTGTTTTAATTTCTGTTCAGACTCTTCTCCCTTGAGATCAAAGGCTTACTTCCTTGCTTCATGAGGGGCTGCAATGATACCTGTTGTAGCTTCCAAGCAACGGCAGCCACTTCTCTGGGTGAGGAGCAGGGCTGCTGGTTCTTAGGGCCAGAGAGAAAAGAGGTGGAAATTGTCATCCCTGAGCATTGGGGTGGCGAACATGACTGCAGTATGAAAAAAAAACCCTTTCACAGAATCATAGAATGATTTGGATTGGAAGGGACCTTAAAGCCCATGCAGTTCCAACCCCCATGCCGTGGGCAGGGACACCTCCCACTGGATCAGGGTGCTCAAAGCCCCATCCAATGTGATCTTGGACACCTCCAGGGAAAAAAAGATCTTGCAGTCTGCTCTGCCCTGTTTTTGAAGTAAGGAATGGCTGAAGTGAGCAGCATACTTGCGCAGTCCCAGGAGCAATCACCTCACTTCTGCTCTCACATGGTGATTTTTGCTTGATGGGTTTCATCTTTGGCGTGGCCATAGCTTTTCTTGAGTAGTTCTGGCCTCTGAATCTTTGACTCATTAGCAGGGAGAAGTTTTATGTTGTTAATACCTAGAGCATCTTCCCCAGGCACTTGTTCTGCGTTCAGATGAACACGGTTCAGTACCTTTGCCTGGGGTGTAGCTGCAGGGCCAGCCCCAGGGGAGAGCTGGGTGTTTTCTGGCCGTGTGGGGCTAAAGCACAGTTGCTTGACAGAACATTCCACAGCTGGAAGGTGCCAGAAGAAGAAGGTGATAGATTTCTAGATCTGCTGACCTGTCTTTGGGCACACAGTGGTGCATTTACATTGCTGCACCTTCTGTGGCTGTTCTGGCAGCACCACTGCAGATTTGTTACAGAAATACGGGTGTAAAAATAGACCTCAGAGCCTGCTGATGGGGAATGGAGAGAGGGTGAATTTTTGCCTTTTTCTCACTAGTGTTTTCTGTGAACAAGATGAAGTTGCATTGGTGCTTCACTCATTTGTTGAGAAAAATGAGTTTGTGATGCTTATGCCTCCCAGATATAACATCAGTTTTATGACTGCTGATGAAAGCCCCTTCCCCTGATTTTGTTTTGTAATGCCTTCATTTGATTTGTGGACAAAATGTAGCCATCACCTCCAAAAAGTGTCTAAATTCAGTCCCTAACTACTATTAAGGACATCCTTTTAGACCTGTCAGGCTGTTAGGTGTTCACCTAGTACTTGTAAAAATACTACTCCTGTTTAGTATCTTACCTCCATAGATAAATCCCTTTAAGCTGACTGATCTCTTTGGTTCTACAGATCAGACTTGTGGTTGAAGAGGGCTTGAATCAGCTGCCATACACAGAATGCACCGTGACCACTCCAACAGGTAAGTAGGAAATCACTCCTCCCTTACACAGGAATGGAAGTGGAAATGTAACTCGTATGAAAAAATATGGAACTGTTCTAAGAATCATAGAATCACAGACTATCTGGAGTTGGAAGGGACCCTTAAGACTCACCGAGTCCAGTTCCCTGCTTCTTGGAGGACTGCCTAAAACTGAACCTTGTGGCTGAGAGCATCTTCCAGACATTCCTTGAGCTCTGACAGGCGTGGTGCTGTGACCACTTCCCTGGGAAGGCTGAGGCTGAAACAGTTCAATGCCCATGGCAGAGTACAGTTAAATTCCTATCTGGTATTTAAAAAGCTAGAAGGTACATTATCACGACAATGAGCAAAACCTACAGTCATTTTACTAAGGTTTTAAATTAATCTTACAAAACTGTGATGAAAATGTACCAGTGCATGTGCCAAATCAGTTTAATGCAATATTGAATTAAAGTCTAGGGAGGCACAATTGCTTCCCTTTGCTCCTTTTTAAATAAAACAGCAGCTACTTTACTGCTTGAGCACTGGGGTCACGTCTGTCCCAGGTCAGTTGGTGACAATAGACCGATGACCGTCTTCTCTCTGCATTACACCATCCGACTGGCAGGTCCCCTGGATGAGGTCTGACATTGAGCTCCACAGCTGGCCCATCTGCCTTTCCCTCAACACCTCTGCCCGCTGAGGGAGACAAAAAGCCTCAGCTGAGCTCTTCCAGTAGGATATGTTCCCTGAGAACATTGATGCTTCTGTGTGAATTCCTGCCTATCTGTGCTGAGCTCTTTCCCTTCCAGCATTTTTAAGGTGCCATAAGCATCGGTGGTTTCTGCTTTTCCTGGCTCAAGGATATCAGTGAAACACCCTGTTCTTTCTCCTTCAAGGGAATCTTTGGACTGTTTTTCAGTCAGGCAGGGGAGCACACAAGGCCTGTAAGGAACATCACCATGTGTTCTTCCCAGCAGTGGTGCTGGGCAAGCTTGTTACCAGCTTCTGGAGTTTAATCTAAAGAACTATGACTGGGACAACCTTGCTTTGCAGTCCTAATCTTTGACTCAACAGCAGATTTGAGCTCACAGTATTGATGATTGTCTCTCATATGCATACCAGTGCCCACTTTGTTCTGTCAGTGATCAAGGATGTAGTGTAGCATCGTACTTGGGTTCAAACTTTTCCACCTGCAGCACTGGCCTTCGTTTACTTCAGTTCTTAGGGGACATGGCTATTAACCTTTATTTTGCATAGCATCCTTCATTTACAATAATCACAGAATACTCGAGTTATAAACCTCATACTTGGACAGCATCACCTCTGTGCTGCTTTTTTGACTTCTGAAGGTGAAAAACCACAAATTCTGTACCAGTTATGGCTTTGGCCCCATTCCCATTGCTTGTTTGAGGGCTGCAGGGTGTGGTGTGCAGATTGGTTCGTGCCACCTGTGGAGAGACGTGGAGCTTGCTGTTGTCCCCTGGGTATTGGGGGGGGGGGGGAATCTCGGTTCTGTTCACAGTAGGAATACCTAAAGCAGCATCTCCCAAAGGGCATTAGGATGGGGCAGGTGGGAGCAGTCGCTGCCACTGACATCTGGTTTCTTTCCTCTCACAGGACATAAGTACGAAGGAGTCCGATTTGAAAAGGGGAACTGTGGCGTCAGCATAATGCGGAGCGGTAGGGACCTTCTGGGTGCTGAATGAGCGTGAATTAAATGGTTTGGAAAACTGTAAGCAACTTTCTTTCAAAACTGGGCAACAGCACTTCTCTGCAGCAAAGTTTTACCCCATCCTGCCAGCTGTTGTTCTTTCTTAGGTATCCCAGATCACAGAATGCCAAGTAAGATATTGCATTAATGTTTTAGGAGACCAAGAGCTGCACCAGATTTCACCTGGCCCCTTCCCCAGCTGCTGTTCATCGGGAGAGGCCGGGCCAACTCCCCTCCCTTGCTTGCCACTGGCTCAGGACAGCTCTCCAAACCAACCGTGCTCAAGTGTGGGCAGAACCTCTGTTACTTTGCATGGTTCTGTGGAAACCTTTGTGTCTGTGATGTAAAAACCCAGTGGCCTCGCAGCTTCCTGCGCTGCGTTTTGCACTGCATTGTCTCTGGGCAGAGCTCAGAGATGGTCTCCAAAACCCATACATTTGTTTTGATGTTTCCAGCTCTCGCCTTTGAGAGCTTGGCACTAGTGTGTGGCTGAGTAAATCCAAGGAAACTCATTTTTCTATCTAAACAGAAAAAAGGAAAAGCTTTTCAAGTGCTTTCCGAGAACAGAAATCTCCTTTTTGGAACTCGTACCAGTACAGAATTGGGACTGTCCATTTAACTGTAGCATCTTGCAATTGTGCCTTTTATTTCTTGTCACATGTTAATAATTTGCTTTTGTTTTTTTTCTGCTGCTCATTTTCAGGAGAGGCAATGGAACAAGGTTTACGCGACTGCTGTAGATCAATCCGCATCGGAAAAATCCTGATACAGAGCGACGAGGAGACTCAAAGAGCAAAGGTTTACTATGCTAAGTTCCCCCCAGACATTTACAGGAGAAAAGTTCTTCTCATGTACCCCATACTAAGTAAGTATCTTTCTTTGTTATGTACAATCAGACTCATCAGAGCACTGAATTTAAATGCTGAATTTAAAGGGAAAATCCTCAAATTGCAGGGGCTTTTATTAGCTTTATTTTGCTGATTTATGTGACATAGCAGGGAATCTATCAGAGTACCTGTTAGTCAGCCTGCACCAGCATAAACACAGGGCACCTGGCCACATCTGCGTGTGAGAGGAAAGTTGAAGCATGAAGACTTGATATAAATGTAATTATTTAAATTTTGCCGTGAGTAAAGACTCAAACAGTATTTTTCTCATCCTGTTAAAAGATGTTTTTGGATCAATATTGTAATCCTAGATGTAAATTATTTTAAAATTAAATACAGTTAAGGCCAAAAAAACCCTCCTGGTAAGCATGGTAAAGGAGTTTGTCAGGACAGAGCTTTTCCAGTCTGAGATTTAATACTGGTTCTACATGTTTTAATTGCCATTTTAGATGAGCTTTCTTGATTCAGGGCTTTCATAAATCCACTGACTTCAGTGCTTAAAACCTGGCAGAGCTGGCTGTTTGAGTAGATCTGAAGTTCCTTCATCAGGAAACCAAAGTTTTCTCCAGTTAATACCTGCTGAGGTGACAGTTTTCTAGTGACAAAGGACAGTATCAGCATTCCATCACACCCCACTGTTCACAGGGATAGTGCTGGGTGGCCTAGGACAAGTTCTTCAGCTAGTGGAGGGAAAAAACAAACTCCTTTTCACCTTCTAGGTACCGGTAATACTGTCATCGAGGCTGTCAAAGTCCTTGTGGAACACGGTGTGCAACCGAGCGTCATCATCCTGCTCAGCCTGTTCTCCACACCCCATGGTAAGCTGAGGGGGGGGAGAGGGGGATGGAAGAGCAAGAACAGGAACGTTTAACAGGGAACAGTTACATTAATCACACACTTCAGACCAGGGCAGAGCTGTTCCTTTGCAAACAGCAGCTTCGCTTTGCTCAGAAGAGAGGAGTTTCTTTTTTTTCCTGGCTGAATTGTAAAACTGTGTGAACAGCGACGTGTTTGGTGCAGGCAGTGGAGTGGAAAGGCCAGTTACACCTCATGGCAACACTGCAAGTCGTAAAGTATTCCTAAAAGTAGGAATTGACAGCGCTGCCAGGTACACAAAATGCTCCGGTGGCTCACAAAGCAATGCCAGTCCTACTGTTACTCTGGACTGGAGCAGCCCATGGATGGGGAGGAGTTGGTCTGTCACCAAAAGAACACCAGTTCTGTGAGGTAAATGAAGCTACAGAGCTGTCCCGTCCGCGTGTCAAAGATCTCCACTTGTTAAAGGGGATCCAAAATAGGAACATCTGTTACTATGAAGTAGGAAAGTGGATCTTGTGTGCTGCTGTTGTAAAAAAACACTATCAGAAAAGTCAGAACTGCAGAGGGTTCTCCTGGCAGGCTGTAAGCACTCTGGCAGTGAGATGGGGAGCGTGCGTGTGTGATACAGAAGAACCCACATGAGAAACCCCAGAAAGCAGTCCACTAAATCCAGGGAGTTGTTCCTCACAGTCAGCTAAGGCAGAAACGTGAAGCAGAGATGGAAGAACAGGTCCTGACTTATGTAGGGATTTCTGCAAATGAGGATTTAATGCGTGATGCTGCACGGCCGTGTCAGGGCCGCAGCCATCACTGCCTTCGTCCTCTCTCCAAAGGTGCCAAATCGATCATCCAGGAATTCCCAGAGATCACCATCTTAACAACAGAAGTTCATCCTGTAGCACCAACACACTTCGGACAGAAGTATTTTGGAACAGACTGACACTCTTGGAACAAACAGATACGACTGCACGATGTCACAAGAGGTTTTTTATGTTTTATTATTATTGAGGGCACGTTCAAAGCTTTTTGGCCAAAGGGGGAAATCCTTTGACTTGGCTTTGTTCTGGTCACTACCTGAGCACCAAGTCAGGTTCAGGAATCAAGCACTCTGTCACTGCAAAGCCAAGCACTGCAAGGCTGGGGTTGTATAAATTGCTACACTCTCTGCTTTAACTTATTTATTCTTCTATAGCCTGTCTTGTGGCTGCTTGCAAGAGCAAAATAAAACTTAATCACAAAGGTGCATCCTTCATTTTCAGTGGTAATGTTTACATCAGTCCAGGCTGGCTGGTACAGCTGCCCCTTATGCTTCCAAAAGCACAGGTGCACTTGGAACTCTATGTAGCCACGTTAAATTTGCAGAATTTTCAGCTTGGGAATGGTGGCCAAGAACTAAAGGGTACAACTCTGAATTTTGCTCTCTATAGATTATTTTCAAATTAGCAGAACATCCACAGTTGTCCTGCTCAGTGGCACCGAATTAAAAAAGCTTCCTATTGCAAACTGGGTGGGAATTAAGGGTAGGAGCAGCACTGCCTACAAAATACAGCACTTAAGGTTTGTCTCTTAAAACTTTGGTGGTTGAATCAGTATCATTAACCCTTTTAAACAAAGGAAAGCAGCAGCAAAAAGCTGACTCCATGTCTAGCTCTGTCCACAGAGCAACGGGCCTAAGGTCAGAAGACAAATACAGCCCTTGTGGCTCAGCACCCCTTTGGGATACTCAAAGGCAGTAATTGTATTGCTCAGACTGAACATCAATCTGCAGCCAAACACTTTCTTTCTTTGGCTTCAAATCCTCTGGTACCAAGTATCCAATGATTAAATTAGGGAGTGTCTTGCCCTACTGTAACTTCAGATGAGCAGAATGCAGAGGCCTGGGTTGCCCCAAGCACTGCCTCCTGAAACATGGAGAAGCATTTAGGGAATCCTTTTTTGACACAGCTAAAGAATCTTTCCTCCTCCAAGCAGTAATTTCAATTAATTAAAGTTGATAATGCTTCCAGAGAGAGAACATTTAGCCTGAGCATGGCTAAGTCATAGGAAATAACCATTCACAAGTATAATAAATTTGCCAAAAATGATTTTAATGTAGTCCTTGTCTGCAGCATAAACCGCAATAGAAAATGACCAAGCAGGGTTTTCAGCTGTAGAAACCATACAAACACTTGGAAACAAATGTACACAAAACATTCCTAATAAAGTCAGAACATTTGCTGGACAGCAAAAACGAGTATCCAAAGCTTTTGTAAAAACCCCTGTGATATCAAAAGTCTCAATGCTGGCAGCAGCATTAAACTCCTGAACCCAGCTGAACATCCCAGAAAGTGTCAGCAGACCATTTGTGACATTCCCTGGGAAACAATTGCTTCCTGTTAAATAAAGGTGTGAAATCACTGTTACACAGCACAGCTCTGAGTGGTACATCCTTAGCTGGACAGAGCAGAGCTGACTGCACACAAGGAACTGAACCATCCCAGCACCAGGCCAGGCTGGTATCCAGACAGCAGCTGGATGTGTTCTACCAAGAAATCCATGGGATGGGACTGGTGTTACCCTCTCCGGTGACCTCAGTCGCCAGCACAGCACTAAAGCCACTCTGCCGTGACAGCAAAAGGGCGTCACACGCGGGGCTTACAGGGAAGGGAGTCCTGACCCAGTCACAGAGGTAGTGCAGTGGTTCCCAAACAGAGCCTCTGGATCCCAGGGCAGCTCTTGCAGCTCTTGTCCTGCTCCACCCTGGTTCTCCTATCTACTCAAACACCAGTGAGTGAAACCCACTCGCTTTACTCTGGAGCAAAGTGCAAAACTCCTTCTGATGCTGAATTCTAACACAGAATCACAGAATCACTGAGGTTGGAAAAGACCTCTAAGATCATCAGGTCCGACCATAAGGACAGGTCTGTGATTATCTGATCCTGAGATTTCATTGTTGTATTCTTGAGGGACCATTTTCACAGCAAGCATGAAAGAGTCACTTTCAGATCAAAGAACGAGCTAAACAGAGTAATTTAAAAAAAATAACGTGACCTTCTCTATTTTATACGTTGCGAGCAAAATGGAAGCTGTTAGCAGTTCCTTGTTCCACCAATGCAATCTGGAATTACCTTGGAATAGCCTGCTAGGACTGTGGATACAGCAGGAAGCGACACGTTCGTGTCTTCAGCACTGCAGAAGAACGGGCACACAGGGAGTTAAAATCAGAACACCACAACGGGTTCCACCCATCACCTCCTCTCACACAATCCCACTTTCAAGGATCCACTGGATTTTCATTTCCCTTCTGAAGGCAAGTGCTGACATGAGAAGGTGCAGCACCACCTCCCCAGCTGGGAAAGTTGCTGGGGAGGACAGGGTTTGTTTGTTTGTTTCCAGACTTTCCATGGGATTTGGCCTGAGCTTTAGCTCAGGAAAAGCTCAAGTCTGATCACTGCTGAAACAGCAGGAGTACCTCCAGGTACAACAGATGAGCTGTCCAGACAAGCAGTTGGTGCCAGTAGGCATTTCTCTTTTTAGCACAACTGGAATAAGAAGGGAAGATGCTCCCTTTGTCCTTTTTGTGTTTTTGGTTGGGATAGGGTCGTCCCCCCCCTTAACAAAACTCTCCTACTTTTAAGTTACCCACTGGAGTTTTACAAATGCCATTGTAAATCTTGAACCCTCATATGGAAAATAAATAAAACTTTGAGCAGCACGAAAGCAGAACCAACGTACAGGCTCATACCTGAAATGTAAACTTGCATTTTATTTCACAAGGTTTACATTCCCAACTGAAGCCAGAAAATGAAGGAATCGGGTTTTTTTTAGGAAAGAGAGGAAAGCAATGCAGGAATTTGGATTCTAGTGCTCTGAGCAAAGCAAGCTGAGCCTGAATGATGGGAATCACAAACGGGCACCCGACAAAGAGTGAGATTGGTCACAAAATGTGTGGCACAACTGCTTAAAACGACACCCACTCACCTTGAGGCAGCCAAAGAAACGGCACAAACAGCTGAAAGCTCATAATATTTACCTGTATATTCATGAGGAAGAGGAAAAGCTCCCTCAAGGGAAAAAGGACAAAAATAAAATTGTGTAATAGTGGATATGATCTCTGTGTTAATGACCAGAAAAGGAAATAAAGCATTGAGCAGGGAGAGTACACGGCCATGCCACAACCTGGCAATGGCGGCCGCTGCCCAGCTTCCTGCAGAGCACTGCTCGTCATGAGAAAAGCTGCTCTACCATGCAAATGCTTTAACTGATGGTTTCAGAATGAATTTATTTCTGCAAGTGTTCTGTAACAAAACAGAAGCTGACAGAATTGGAAAAATATCAATAAAATTACGATATTTTCAAGTACTATGGAGCAATTTCAAAAATTTGTACCACAGGAATCACTGAAATGAAAATGTGATCCTTTGAGTTAATTCATTCTGGCTTAATAAACAAGGTCAAGAGCACCTCCTTAGCCTGCTAAATCAGTGCTTTCATGCATGAGCCAGCAATGCAAACAGTAAATCTGTTCTGCTGCCCTACAACTACGTGGGAAGCAGCAGCGGGTCCCTGAATACATCTGAGCACATCATTCTTTATTTTGAATTTTGGGGAAGTAATTTCTCCCCCACCCCCAAGCCCCCCCAACACTTTACATTCATATTATGTTACAGACTTTATGCACCAGGTTTGGTAACTGATGCCGAGTTGTGCTCTCAGTCCATACCAGCACAAGGAAATAAAAAAACTACAGATGAATCACATTTCTGGGTTGTTCCAGGAAAACATTCATTGCTGGGGTGCTGTTAGGGAGCTTCCTCATTCCTGTCAAAAGCAGTGCAGTACATGCACGAGGTGCAGCCTGCTAAAACACAGCACTGCAGCCTCTTGCAAGGAGAACATTCTGTAGTGACAAACAGTACCAGTTCAGCATGAGACAGAACGAGACTGCCTGCAGTGGGGCTTACAGAAGCCCTAATCCCTTGGGCAGGACTCAGTGGCCAAAGAGAGGACTCACCACAATACAACATCAATATGATGTTTTCTCTAAAGAGTACAATGTCCCTGAATGTAAACAGGAGAGATGAGGGAAAGGTGAGGAGTTATGTTGGAGCAGTGATGAGGCAGTGGCAGGAATCACAGTACAATCCAGCCAGAGCGGTGGCTCTTTCACACAATGACATCCACTGGGGAGAGTTGCTCATAGCAGAGAAAGTCCTCACTCGCATGAGGGACGTGAAATACATCTGTGAAATGCTGAAATACAAACCCTGAATGGTGAAAGGCAAAGGGACTGTGCTGCACCTGGTTGCTGAAACTCGCACTTCGGTGCCCAGTGGTTGTGTTCAGCACCTCCAGAGACCCCTGGTGAGCCTCTGGCACCTCCAGCACAGGCTGTCTCTCCAGCCGTGTCTTACTGCCTGATGACTGTTGGTGGGATTACAGACAGCATCTGATGGTGCTGTGCCAGCTTCCACGGCCTCACCCTGGCAGCAAGCGGCACCAAGGCAGGCAGAGGCCTGGGCTGCAGAGTGCCCACCTGCTGGCGGGCAGAGCCACCTCCCCTGGCTCAGTAAGCCAAGCCAACAAAGCCATTCTTCTCTCAATACAAGTGCTTCTACACCTTGCACACCACTGGCAGTACAGGACCCAAAAAAGCAGTTCCTTACCCTGATCTTTTGTTTCTGCTTTATTGTGTAGCATCACTCTGACACTAAGCCTGAGAAAACAGCCCCCGGGATGGGGTCAGGACCACTGCTGTGCTGCCTCCCCACTGCACTGGGCTGCAGGTCAGCACCTTATCCAGCACTGCAGTCACTCAAATCAGCATCAGAATGGGACTCAAACCTTAGAGGTTCATGGAATTTTCTGGGTGCAACTGGACTTAGAGCACCAAACTCGGCAGAGACTGACACAGAATGCCATGAGGTGGCAATCCTAGTGGGAGCATTCACACTGCTCCTGGGCTCAGGAGGGCTCAGGAGTGTACCTGAGATGCTTGAACACCAATGCAGGCTGTATGAGAAACAAACAGGAGCAACTGGAAATGCTCCCAGAGCTACAATATCATTGCCATTAGCGAATTTGGTGGAATGAGTCCCACAGTTGGAATGCTGGGCTGGAGGGCTCCAGCTGTACAGGCGGGGCAGGCAAGGTGGAGGTGAGCACGACACCTTAGGAAGAGGTTTGATGCGCAGCCCTTTCCATTTGGGATGATGTGGTGAAGAACCTCTGGGTGAGGGTTAGAGGGCTGGAGAACAGAGGAGGGGTAGTGGGTATAGCCCTTAAAGAGCTATTTGCTGTTACCTGCAGCAATGAGTAGGACAGCCTGAGGAATTCTGATTTTCCAGTGCAATTACCTGGCATATCTGACAGAACTTTATAGATCCTGCATTCATCACATTCTTTGGGTGCAACTTTCTTTCAGAAGCTAGGGGGGAAAAAAAGTCAATTTAAGAAGTAAATAGCAGCCCAGCTTTCAAACCACAGGTAGCAGGGCTGCAGCCAAAACTATTGCTTTCATGCTGTTTTGAGTTAAAGGTCTTTTCAAAGGTCAACACTTCTAAGTGGAAAAACTGCACTCCATATAGTAGGGCCTCTGCAACTACATTTGAAGCATCAGCTGCAATAACGCCCCAAGCAGGAAGATCTCAGCAGCAGCACTGTTAGGAACACAGAGTCTCCCCCCACAGGGATCTCTCTGCTCATTCCCACACTGCCTGGAAGAACACAGACGTGTAATGTCTTCAGTGATCACCTCACTGACACTGGATTCCTCAGCACCCACCTTCTGCTGCAGCTTTCTGCACTCAGATTTAATGATGGGATGCAGAGGAACCTGCCTCATTCCATGGCACCGGAACGCTGCAGAGACAGGACAGATCCCTGATGTTTCCTCTAAGTGAACAGAAGAGAACAAAAAGGAACTTGTTCATCACACATTGATCTTCCACATTCTGTTCTGTCTCATTTTTACAAAACTTTTGCATTTGTTTCACATTTCATTCTGGAACTTTCAAAAATCTGATGTGTCAATATTGACCTGAAGTGGTTCTGAAGCTGCCAAAGTGTTTAGTGTTAAGAGTCTGTTATAACCAAGTCAGGCTGAGCTGCTTTGAAGGAAAGGAAAAATCTGCCATCACTATTGGCAAGAAAAGTGACCTAACAAGAACAAGTCACTTGGAAGCCTCTGGAGCTGTTTCTAAATCCAAGCTGGACAGCTGTGCTGTCACAAAGACATCTGGTTTAATAATAATTAGAAGACAAGACCTGATTTGATGGATGAGCTAATGAGCAGTGGAGCAGGCAGGCAGCCAGCAGGGACGCTGCCTGCAGATCCTGTCGGGAGCTCTGCTGCTGCTGCTGGGCAGAAGAATGACCTGGACAGGTGACACAGCTGGACACAAAACCACATCCAAGAAGGATACAGCAACCTGCTCGGAAAACTCCGTCCATCCGCACAGTCTCAGACACAGCTCTGTCCTCCTGTCTTAGCAATACACTTCAGCTGATGGTAACAAAGTCACCAAATCCTCTTCCTCTTTTTAGATACAAGGAATTTAGAGTTTTAAAAGGCACAAACAGCACCTCTTGGTGCTAAATTTCTGCATGTTTCCTACTGTGTTTAGCTGCCAGCTTCCTCTCATGATCCCCCTTCAGAACACATCTTCCTAGAAATGAGGTGATCAATTCCACTGCCACCTTTCCTCACACACAGCCTAAGATGCACCATGAGATTTAGATTACAAATGCAGGTTCAGATTGACAAGAAAAAAATGGTTCCAGCACCCAACAGCCGTTTGGTGACAGAACCACCCAAGAGCTGTGGATAGAGGGGCTGAAGCAGAACATTCTGAGTGCTGGGGACTGCTCTGGGGAGAGGAGAGCGTAACCCCCACTCAGCCTGGGAGAGCCCACCCTCACTCCTGACAAGTGAATGTCATCAAGGAGACCTTCCACAGCAATCACTGCCTGCTCAACACCAAACTGGAGACTGAGGTTTAAAATACCTGTTGGCAGGGCATGGTTTATACCAGGTAGTTAAATGTTCGCTCTTACGGACAGAAAAATTCTGCAAGACTCTCTTCTGTCACACAAACACACTTCCACTGGCAGCAGGGTCAGAGTAAACAGAGGAATAAAGGGTTTAGTACGTGGGCAAGGCCTTTGTTAGCGACAGACACTGATCAGGTAATTCCTCATGACACACACAACTGCTCCTGTAGTCACTGCCAACACAAACAGGCTGATAAACACAAAAATGGGAGAGAAAATGGTAACAAATGGTCTTAAAGGCAGATACTGATACTTCAAAGCATGCACCTAATGCACACAAGTGATGGAGCTGCCAGGTCTGAATCATGCAGATAAAAAAAGACTCAGGTCTAGAAAAAAGCATCTAATTCTGCCATCAAATTCTCAGTCCCATGGCACAGAATAAAAGCAGTGACACAGTCCTTCAGCTGCAAATGGAGCCAAATGAAGAAAAAAATCCCATCACCTCTTAGTTCTGAAAAAACCTTCGAGCCACCAGTCAACACATTTCCTTACAAAGTGTAAAAAAATCCAATATCTCAACTGCCTCTTCAGCATTCTGGGACTAAACCCATAAACTCCAAACATTGCTGGAGCTAAACTTTCGGTGCACGTTTCCAACTTGTGTTTCAAATTTACATCTTCCTTTCTGACTCCACACACACACAGATTTCCATCAAACACTGATCCAGGAATGAAAGGATATTTTAGCCCTAGGAATTAATGCAAACTGTACTGTCTAAAGGTCCCATTTGCATTTTCGGTACCTGCAAGTAGGATTGGGCTTAAAGGGCACTAGAACTGAAACTCTAAGACAATTACACCCTCCTAAAAACATTTTTCAAATACCTATGGCCACAATATTCTTGAATCTTGACACTGACAATGTGAATATTCTATTTTCATACACAGCTGCACATGTGTAAATCCATGTTCAGCACTTTTTCTTTCAAGACGCTTATTCCAATTTATCGATTCAGTGCCAAATTTCAGTGGGTCTGTCCTTCACTGAGCTGAACTGACTCAGGTAGAACTTTAAACACATTAGAAAATGCCACTTGTCAGAGAAGGATGGAGAATCAGTCTCAAAATAAATACCACCCCCAAGAACATTATGGCTTGGAAGAATTTAAAAAACTAGAGTCCCTGATGTTTGCAAAATGAAAAGGCCTTTGAAAATGTCCTTGCATTGATACTTTTTACCTATTTTGAATAAAAAATATATATTATTTATAAAATAAAGAGAGCAGGCCAAAGAAGAGTGGCCAGAATCACTCTCTAAAACTGTTCTGTTCACTCTGTAACTTAAACTTCTAAAGCCTTGAAACATCTGGAACCGCTCCAGAATGCAGATTTCAACCAGACAATTCTTCATGATGTTTTCTCATCTTGAGGATCCACTTTATTTCTGCCCCTCAAAACTGAAGTCCATGCCAAGAGAAGGGATGTTGACTCCTGAGAAGGAAGCTGAAATTTAAATAAAGATGTGCAACTATAAGCACTGATCTGATGAGCAACAGGGGGCTGGCTAACCTTGACTTTGAGCATTGTTTTAAAGCTATGCAGAAGGACAAGGAAACCCCTTTTCCTCACTCCCTTAGTAGAATGGCAGCATGTGGTCCTCACTTTCTACAGGTAAAATACTTTGAGGTTCTTCCTCTCAGTGGAAGAACATGGAATTGCATCTACAATGGGTAAGAAGCTAATTTATAACAATCTCAAGTTGCCCTGTTAGTGTGCAGAAGCGGGCAGTGGATCCCGGTGCTTTGCCATACAGTGCAGTTATTTCACACCTGCAGAAAACAAAGGGGCAAATTCTACCAGACTGTTCCCCCTCCTGCACACAGGATGATACTCCTGGAATCTTGGCCACTTCACTGAGAAAATGTTTCAGGGAGACTGAAGAAGACACAGCCTGCAGCTCATTGCAACAGCTCGCGTGCGGGATACCGCCCCACTGTAATGAAAGTCAGAACAGAACACAGACCACTGAGCGCCCTGGGAGCAGCCTCTTCCCCAAATCACATCAGCTGTTGTTGCATCCAAGTTTCTCCAAGGTGGAAAAAAAAAATCAGAGCATAACAGCTGATGTGGGCATTGTGATTTGCATCCATTTATTCCTAACTGCAACTTGGCTGCTCTCAGCTTCAGTTTCTTTCAGGAGTGTAGCTGTACCTTCCCACGCCTTTCACGAGTCACTGAACAGACCTGAAGTCTTGTCACAGAATCAGAATGAACTAAGTTGGAAGGGACCACAAGGACCATGGAGTCCAACTCCTGTCCCTGCACAGGACAACCCCAACATTCACACCGTGGGGCTGAGGGCCTTGGGCAGATGCTGCTGGAATATTGTCAGGCTGTGACTGCTTCCCTGGGGAGCTGTTCCAGTGCTCCACCACCCTCTGGGGGAAGAACCTCTTCCTGATACTTAACTGAAACCTCCCCTGACACACCTTCCTGCCATTCCCTCAAGTCTATCACTGGTCATTATTCCTGGTGCATTCACCAGAGGAGCTGCAGGGTTTGTATCCTCCCCTACAAACAGTGCTTTCAGTTCTTGAGTCACCTGTGTCCAGCCCGGGGCCCACTGAGCAGCCGCTGCTTTCTTTTAGGTTCTCTTAATCTATTTCTGGACAAGATGGAGAAATACGGTGAAATATTTCTGCACCCACACAACACTCTGGTGCGTGGCGTAAGGCCTCCCGTGGGCTCGGAGCCCTGCATGGCTGCTGCTCTCACAGCTGCCTCATTCTGAAGCCAGCACCAAGGTCTGCTCCCCGCTGCCACCAGGACGTTACAGGACTGCCCGCGGGGCGCCACTGGTACCATCAAACCTGCCCAACAGCACCCACCGACTTCCCTGCAGAGCAGCTGATTGGTAGGTAATGAAGACAGAAATACTGACCTTTCTAAGCAAGCTTTATCCTGCTGCATTTTCAAACTGCTATGTCTCCCTTTCTATGGTAAGGGATGAAGCTTCACCAGAATCTATAGAATGAAAAACAAGTAGTTAAAAGGTCAGTAAGTGTGGTTTTCTCACTGAGAATATATTTTTCACTGTGTGGGAGTATGATTTAAGAATCATTCCAAATATAAACAGACAACCACTTGTCAGATCTAACTCAACAGCAGGTTTTAAACTGAGATTACTCTGTTACTGGGTTTATCTGTTTTATAACTGTGTCATATGCTTTAATGCCAGAAAAACAAGATCTTTATGTTTCAATGGAAAATTTCAGGCCTTTCTGGTTAGAAAATTATACTGGTTTACTTCTATTGTGTAAGATGGAATCTGAAAATGCTAAGCTTAGAGCACTTAACTTGCTGATGCCTTACAAAAAGGACAAGCAGTGGTGAGGAAACAAGGAAGAGTAAAACATCATTTGTGCCTACAATGCAACCTCCTAAACACCTTCTGTTGAATGGGGGCGAGGGTAACAAAGCTTAATGAGCCAGGAAATCAAGTTGTCTGCGTGACAGACAGAAAATAAGAATGGCAGCAAGCGCTGTCTGATATCAATTTGCCACAGAACTTTCTTTCATTTCCTCCAAATGAATTTTCTCTGTGAAGGTAAGAAAAACAAAAAGCAAAACTTCTCCCTTACTGCCTAATGATACACACACAATAAATAAATTTGTCTCATTTCCTTGTAATGTATAAAAAAATGAGCGCTATTTCCATTACCAGGTTATTTTCATATTTATTAGCATATTATTTTACCACAAAAAATCTAACACATTTCTTTAGATGGACAGTCCTATAGAACAGTCTTTTATTCTGCACACCTTTAGGAAAGCATATGATCTGAATGTCAAAGGGAACTGACAAAAGCATACAACCTGCTGGCTCTGAGACATGAGTCTCACTAGAATTTCACTACCAGCTTTTAATGGAACATCTTTTCTCAGAGCTCCAGATCTGATCCACACACAAAACCATATGGGTTTTACTATATATGTTCACTAATTAATTAGCTGAACTGACGCAGATTCCTGCACAAGCACCTCTCTGTCATTTCAAACCTGTTCCTAAGGCAGTCACTGATGCAGCCACTGATCTCCCCTCTTCCAGATGAAAACTGTTCCCCCTCATCCTGTCCCTGCACTCCCTGATCAAGAGCCCCTCCCCAGCTTTCCTGGAGCCCCTTTCAGTCCTGGGAGGCTGCTCTAAGGTCTCCCCACAGCCTTCTCTTCTCCAGGCTGAACAACCCCAACTCTCTCAGCCTGTCCTTGTTAGGAGTGACAGTAAAGAATGACGAAACTAATTCTGGATCCATCTAACAAAAATCACCAAAGAATGGATATACATATAAAGTCTTTTTTCTCTCACAACATCCACTGCATAAAAGCTATGTTTCCATCTCAGAAACTGATCCAATCTATTGTACAAACACACCAGTTCACCCAGAACTGCTCTCAGCACAGACATTTCTTGCACACAGCCAGGTGAGCATCAAAAACAAAGGAACATTTTTACTCTTGTAATAAAGCTGAACAAATCAGGTATGAAGTAGCTTCCTAAACATATCAGTGCATTCAGGTGTTTGCATGTTCTCAAAAAGTCTTAGAGGATAAACACACTTTAAATCTTAGTCTTTTCATTTTTAAAGGCACAGCTTTACATCTCCAATAACTGCTGCAAGCAGCAACATTTACAAATACATACACCCAGTTTGTAGAAATCTGTTTCTCTCTGCAAACTGTAACCTATCAGTTCATTTACTTGTAATTAAAAAGCTACTAAAAATACAGTTGGCTCCACATTAGGGCTTATTTTTAGTCTGTGTTCATCAGTCAAGTCAGAGCTGCCTGGTGACTTAGCCACAACTAATATTTTTCCTCTATTAGCTCTTATAATTCACCCATAGTCACTGTAGTCAAGACACAACTGATTTCCTTTAACGTTACCTTACCATGAGGCTCTTCATCTATTCCATCATCTTCCCACTGCTCTTCATTTGCCAGGAGAGGATTCTGAGCTTCACACAAAGCTCTCATTGGGAAAAAATGTCCATCGCCCAGGCTGCATGGAAAAAGGCAGAGAAGGAGACTGTAACAAGCAGCAAGTGACTTTGAAGTGACAGTGTTCTATCTGCAAAGTTTTCTGTTGCCTCTATTTCCAATGCTTCCTTAAAATTATAATAAAGTTTTGAAAAATAGTGTGTCTATTCTTTGTGGCAGCTCAGATATCGAGTTTTTCCAATGAGTTGTTCTGATCCTCAATTCCTTCAAGATCTCTGAAGAACAAAAGTTCAAACCTACAGCCTGGAACTAAGTGATTTGTAGCAGAACTTCAATGTGCCCAACTTGATCAAATCACTTGGATACATAAAAAAAACTAGAAAAAACACTAACTTACAGAGAGCTGGATGGGAAAGGGGAACTAAGGAAAACGTTTATGTAGAAGGTGCAATTTATATCATAGGTACAGATTTTATCAATTTATACCATGATTCTCTAGGGCAGAAACTGCATTTCTGTGTTTGAATGACGTCCCAATCCGAGTTAGATGTTACCGAAAGACAAATAAAGATCCACTTTCCTGTGACCTAAACCTGTACAAAAAATAAGGGGAAAAACCTCCCAAAATCCCACTCTGCAAAGATCTAAAATTGTAAAAGCTTTTTTTTCTTCCCTACTGCCCAAACAGAAATGCCTATCTAGGTATCAAACAACTTGAGAGTATGTCCTGGCTTGGGCTGCACGGGGCTGTATCCCCTAAGCAGAGGAACTGCAAACCACCTGAAGTGCCTTTTGTCTCTGAGGATTTGTCTGTGTGCAAGGAAAATAACGTGAGGGCTCTCCCTGTGATGATGGCACACACCAGTGCACACCAGTAACACCTTGGACTGGCACTTCAGTGCTGCCTTTCACTATTGGACGGGCTGTCTGTGCTCATCTTTTCCCTTTAACTGTACTTCAGAGTGGGAAACAGACAGCAGTGGGGATGCAGCTGGGTCTCACACATTGCTATGTGAAAAAGTGGTGAACTGCTGTGCCAGGAAGTTGTTTTAAATTGTGCCCAACTACTAAAGGAATTACATTTCAGTGTAATTTTACTACTAGTCCATTTCCCCCTACACTAGGAAACATAAACTCTGTGTCAGGCAGTGGAGTCTGAGAGATGAAGAAAACTGCATCTGTGAACACCCATCCACCCAAGTGCCACAGGAGTCCAGGAAGAATGCTTAAACACCTTCTGCCCCACAGTTAGCCCACTAAAACCTTTCCCTTCCAGGTTTCTGGAGAACAGGATGAGCACAGATGAAGTTTTTGGTGCATTTAGAATTATTAAGTTTGGAAAAGCCTTCTAAGCTCATCCAGCCCATCTGTTGGCCCAAACCCCCTGTGCCTACTAAACCATGTCCCAAAGTGCCACATCTACACCCTTTCTGAACCCCTCCAGGGATGGTGACTCCACCTCTGCCCTGGGCAGCCTCTTCCAATGCTTCACCACTCTTTCAGTAAAGACAATTTTTCAAATATCCAGTCTAAACCTCCCCTGGCACAACTTGAGCCCACTTCCTCTCATCCTATGCCTTGTTACTTGGGAGAAGAGACCAGCACGCACCACACTCCAATCTCCTTTCAGGAGGTTTACATTGAGGGACAGCAGCCCTCAGCCAAGGCACACAACAACAATCCTAACACGAGTGGTATGAGACATTTACAAGTCAGTCCCTTCAGTTAATTTTACCAGCTTTTAGCACTGACTGTATTACTTACCTAGAGGCAATAGGTAGTAACCAGAGCCTTTTTTCTTCTCCAAACACTTGCTGAAGATTCTTCACAAAGCCAAGATTGAATCCATTTTTATCTGGGCCATTTTGAAACACTGGAGCTGAGAAAGCCTCTATGCAGAGATGCAGAAACAGTGAAAAAAATGAAAATCAATGCCAAATACTCTGAAAGGGGATTGTGCACATTGTAGCTGTCTAAAGACAACACGGTGTAACAGACTGTATCTTTGCAATCCTAGTTCATAAAAACTGAAAGTAATACTCTTTCTATTTTGCAAGCTTTTCAAACTGAAGGTAGGAATCTGGTCTGGAACCTGAAGTGGATGGAGCAGTGAAAACGAACTACAGTTTGGTTAACCTAGAGAACAGCGTTAAAAGATCTTTGTGTGACACTTGTTGAAACGCAGTGGGTAGAAATCTCTTAAGTAAAATATGTGCAGAATTAAGTAGGTTGTTCTTCAATGCCTATTTCATAAGTGGCACTGGAGATTTAAATTGCCTCATTCATTAATGATATAATGAACAAGCACCAGGAACAATCACATGCCAAGAGTCCCTCTGTTATGGTGACACATAAAATTAAAGAGGGAGAGAGAGGAGGAGAACATGGAGTGCACTAGAACTAATTTTATCTGCCTTCCACGCTGCTGCTGTTTTGGGATAGATGAGCATCAGTGCCCCTTGAAATTAATTTTAAAGTTAAAAAACATTTGAATATTTGCTCAAGCTCTGGATAGCGTGTGTTTTGCTATAAAATCGCATCCAAAAAGCTTTAAAAATTGAATATTTATCTGAGGAAAGACAAAGACAGAAGTTGCACTCATTTCACAGCAAAATACAGATGCATAACAGCTGTAAGATTGGACTTTTACACTTTAAGGCTCTTGTTTCTCTAACAAAGCTTTTGTCACACCAGCTAATAAAAGCAGTTCATCTGAGGTGGCAAATTTCTCCAGCACTGTGCCAAGTTATTAAATCTTCCTCCCCTGAGAAGCCATAAGGAATGTATGGAAGCAGAACACAAACGTCTTTTTTTTCCCCTTCCTGCAGTACTTTTGGTGCACCTTACCTAAAGAAATAAGACACAAGAGCCTTACCTAAAGTAGATCTGTTCCTACTGACGAGCCAACAATGGTAGCCAAACAGAAACATAAGGCTTACGAAGAACATGACTGCCACAAAGAGCAGAAAAAGGACATGATATTTGGAATGTCCATTAGTCAGTTCACCCTGGAAAGAAAAGAAACACAGAGCAAGTGATAAGGACAAATAAGAGCTGGAAATTCTTGTGCCTAGAGAGAAAAAATAAATCCTCTAAACCCCTTGTTTGGATTCTCAAATTTGGGCACACCTTGCTATAAAAACAGGACAAGACAAAGCAGAGGGACAGGGGCTTGCTGCTAACTTTGTGCATGTAACAGAGCCTCATGGCTTCCCACCTGGGCAGAAGAAAAATGCCTTATGCCCACGGGGAAATAGGGAATAAGCAGGCACAAACTCCTGAAGCCCTGCTTATGTTCTCTTGAGTTGCCTGTGCATATATTAAATCTGCACCTGTTGCAATAAAAGGCATGCCAAGAAATCCTGGCTCCACAGCTACAGCAATCAGGTAGCGTTAGAACCGAGTACAGACGGTTTGGGAAAGTTTAAAAGCCAAGTGGGATCTTAGGAGCAGAAGAGACACTTAATTTTCTTTGATAGAAGAGTCAAGTGCCCAAGATCCTCATTAGCTGTGGGGACCTCAGAGTAAAAAACCCTTCTCAGCCTCTGCACGCCCCATATTGCACACACAGAGCTCAAGTCTCTGTGCCCTTCTTAACGTAAGAAACAATTCCAACTAATGTCCCGTGAGCATCTCAGGAGGCAATTTAGCCATTAAAAGAACAGAGTTAGGATAATACATGAATGCACAGTCACGTTCACACATCATACTGAGTTAGCAGCAGAGGGGACATAAAAAGCCAGAGGCAAAAGGCCGGTCTCTTACTGGAGCAGTCAGTTGGCATTGCTTGCATATGAACAATAATCGATAACTGAGTGAGAAGGGTATTTGATTTCAGTCAACTTTTAAATCGAGAAAGGAGTCATGTGGGGATTAGGATTTTTGATCTTGTCTTTTAAGTAAAAATGTACAGATCAGTGCCAGGATGTCACACTTAAGATACCAGAGGAGAAAAGGGAGCAGACACACTTCAAGAAACTAAGATTTTGGAAACCATCAGCTGCAGTAAACAGCAGGGCAGCAACCGTAGAATCTGCACTCTATCTGCCCTCCCTTATTTGCTCGCTCTCTCCAAGTGCACAAGGCCTAATCCTTGAAACACCAATTCAGAGAAAGTTGAATGCAAAACATGCCCAGGCAGTTCAGGAGGCATCATAAAAGCAAACCACCCACCCATAACTGATGATTTCCTGACCGAAATATGCAGGAGTCATTCCTGCAGCCAATTCAAAATCCTCAAATGCTGACACCTAGGAATCGTTACTGAGAAGACAATTATTATAATTCCATTATCAGCAGAAGTTTCTTTTTTTTTTTTCCAAGGACAGCAATACAGCCAAACAAGAGTTTGGAGCTGGGAAGATTAACCACATCTATGCATAACCTAACTCAAGCGGTGTCTGTCCCTCTGTAACACCCCTAACTTCAGTGGCAAGAGTCAAAATGTACCTGAACGTGCACTGATAAAGCCCAGAACATTTATGTTAACTGCAGCCCTGGGTTCCCTCCCAGTGAAGCGTGTCTTCTTTTGAACAACATTTGAGTTTTCCACACTCAGAAACTTGTGCTAAGTTTTCAAAGATTCCAAGACACACACATGCAAACACAAGGACAGGGAAAGGACAGAATTTCTCTGCCAGGAGCTAAATCTACAGCTGGACATTCCCAAAGCCTAGCTGCTTCTCACTTTGTGTGTTACAGACACATAATGGGAGTTATCCCACCCAAATTATTCTGTGATTCTACTCAAAAGAAGGGCAGAAGAAAGCACCTTATGGAGGGAATACAGACCCTTCATTGACTGAAAGCAAAAATGCACCAGGAGTGACTAAACCCCACCAGACTCACAGGATATGAAAAGTAACCAGATTTCACAACTTACTGTCCAATACTTAATGAAATACTTGAAGACTGTTGCGGCAATATACAAGCAATACAACAAAGAATAGGCTAAGAACAGTAGAAAGAATTTGTAGTTAGAAAATCCAATGCAGTTATTCACCCTGGAGAACAAAAGCAAAGTTGCAGTCAGGATATGTACAGCACACAGTGGTAACACAACGAGCACTACAATGGGTTTGGTTTCATTAAGCCTCTGGCGCACACAACGCAATTTCACCAATAGAGAGCTCCCCTTGGTGGTCACATTGAAACACAACAGGAGCCTCTGTGCCTCCCCCGAGACTCCTTGCCAGGCCAAACCACAGGACAGCACATGGGTTTGAGGTCTCTTTTAGAGTCAGTACCACAGGAAAATTTGTCACAGAGGCAGGCACTGATCACTCTGTCTGTGTCCAGCCTGCACAAGGAATCAGATCTCATATTTCTGTATTAATTTAATCACTTGCAAAACTCAGGAGCCAGATTCATCAAAGAATCACAGAATGTGCAGAGTTGGACTGGACCCCCAAAGACCATCAAGTCCAACTCCTGTCCCCACGCAGGACAACTCCAGCATTCACACCGTGGGGCTGAGGGCCTTGGTCAAATGCTGCTGGAATATTGTCAGGCTGTTCCAGTGCTCCAGCACCCTCTGCATGAAGAGCCTTTTCCTAGTATCTTCACCACTGCTTGTTTGCTTACATACAAACCAAACAAAACCAAATTGGATTTTAAGTCTCCATGCACAGGACAACTCTAAAAAGGAAGAAGGGCACAGACAAACAGTAGGTATTTGTCTCAGAACTTAGGTTTGAAAAACCATCCACAATCTGGGGTTACAGGGAGCTTTGGGTGGGGAAACGTTTGTGTCGCTTCTGACTTCTGAAATCTTCCATTTTTTAAAAAAGGGTGAGTTTAAGAAATTTAGTGGCAGCAATTCTCAAGAGTACAAAGTTGAATCCCCCCATGCACCATTCTACACAAACAGTCTGACCATGCGGAGGGCAGGCAGGCATTTCAGAATGAATCTGTGTGCAAGTATTGTTGAAAACCACCAACCACATGCTGAGACGATTGTATATATACCCAAACAATTATATCTATCATATACTCAAGTTAAAGGCTAAGTTGAAGTCTCATTAAAATTTGAATAATAATCAAAAAGTGGATTAGCAGTTGGGTTTTAAATTATACTGATTTAACAGTTTTTTTACACACAGATTATGGAACAAACATGGATGATATGTCTGTCAAAATGTCAAACACCTCAGGCAATTTCAAAGTGTAATTTTATAAATTTCCCAACATAAAGAGATGCATCATCTAAAATGGAAGAGGCATACAGACACCCCTCTGTGGAAGAAATGTATTTAAACAGCCTCCCTTTTCAGAACGCTACAAACCAGTATCTAGGACGTACCACGGGCAGTGATGATCCATTTTTAGCACACATCTGCAAAAGGACACAAAAGAAAAAGGGAAGATTTTTATGTGGTACTGAATTGCCAATTGCAGATCAATAGCAGAAGCCTCTCTTGTTTCTATGGGTTTTCTACGTGACAGAAACTCCAGGTGATGCCATCTCTCTGAATTTTTTAAGGTAGGCATGATTTAAGGTTGAACATTTACTACTTTTTCAAGATCAGTCAAAGTACTGGGTACTCCGCAAGATAAAAACAAATGAAAATGATTTCTGCCTTAGAGGGCTGGCACATTCTGCACAGCACCCCAGGGCAAGTCCTGGGATAATAAAAAAAAAAATTCTAAAAGAAAGCCAGAATCTTTCTCCAATTTGCTCCTGCCTGGGTAAATCAGTTAATTTTCACTAGCTGGCATGTCTTCTAGCAACTTAGTGCTGATCCAGTCATGGGTCTGGGAACGGCAAACAGTTCAGTGCCACAACCAGCAGAAATGCAAATACTGATACTGTCCCACATGGACATGCACGGCTGACTGCTGGAACAGAGGTACGTGGGTACCTTTGTGTGCAAGAAAAGGGGTGAAGGACCAGCCCCTTCACAGGACACAGTGGGGACTCTGTTCACGTCAGTGAGAAGCCACCCAGTGACTTACACAGCACAAACGGAGCAGTGGTGACAGCGATCGGGTTTTATGAGCTGGCATCTATCACAGAACCGAATTCCTGCAATTAAAGACACATTAATGTCTTTAATATTGACAGAACAGTGATCTTTTTTCACACATTAATTGATATTCTGCTCATCTCTAACTGTTCACATCCTCTACTCTAGCATGTCAGGAGATGAGGGCATTTGCAGATGAGCTGCAGGTCATGATCAGATGAGTGATGCTCGTCATTCTCTGAGAGACATGCAGGTGGGGGAACAACCTGCAAAGCACACACCCAGCTCCAGAGCCATAAAGCAAAATTGTGCACTTCCCTCCAGCTCCCTCATTGACTCGAACTTTATGCACCTCACATCTGGATAACTGCTGGAATAGAGTTCGTGGCTTAAAAGTTCCTTGGTTTGTCTGACAGAAACCAACAGGTCAGAGCCTCCAACATGAACAGGGATTGCTTTTAAGTTTAGAAAGGAGGGCAGTAGGCATTTAATCACAGAATAGGGCCCAAAAATCTGTTCACACAATGATCGCCTCCACATCTAAGCTGAGCTCCATTTTTAGCAACAACACCTACAGATTCTGCCATTCTGGTACTGTTATTGTACCGAGTGCAGACAACACAAGTTGGCTTTTCAGCTCTAAGTATAAGGGCAGCACATCACTTTTCAAAGGCAGCACCAGGGGCTCTGCTGAGGAAGAACAGAAGCATTCGAGGCCTTTTGTTTTCCCAAACATAAAACCTGAGAGAAAAGCCATGAAAATTATTCACACACGAGTCACCCAGCACATGCCGCAGTTGGCCAGTATTATCTGGATCACCAGCACATGCTACCTTAGCGTGCTTGGTTAGACTTAGAGACACAAAGTGCTCCACCCAGCTGACCTCCACTCCCTGTTCTGGTGTACACTGGCAGCTTCCTGGCAATTTCAGCGAGAATTTGCCTCTGCACCTCCGGCCTTTCTTCATTTTCATAGCGCTCTTTGTCAGCGTAGGACATGTGGTACTGGAAGCAGAAGTCAGGTGGGGAGCAGTTACCAGTGGGAAGCAGAGACAACACTGCACATACAGGCAAGTCTGGAAACACTTTCATTTCCCACTCCTTCTAATGAGATTAACCTAATGTGAAAATGTGTTTGTTAAGAAAACAAAGTGAGATGGTAAGTGTTGAATAGCCAGAATACTACAAGATACATCAATATGAAATGCAAAAGTGAAATTAAGGATCACAAAACAACACGCTACGATTGCTACTGCTGCTGCCTTGGATTGCTTTCTCATGGTTAACACTACTAACCATGATAAGGACACTTTCAGCACCTCCCTTGCAAGCAAGAACCTGCCCCCAGGCACACTTCTGTATTTTGAAAACTGGGATTAGTTATTATTTATACATTTACATTCTTGTAATTAGGATCTGATTACAGTCATGGATATTTGAAGTACCACACAAACATTATCCCCATTCATAATCCTGGAACACCTACAAAGGCAGCTTTAACAGTTAACACCATCTCTGATGGAAATTGTGCTCTTTGGGGAGTCAAAGGATTCTCAGAATGGTAAATTACTCAGTTTCTATGGACAGCTCGAGATCACTTTCCATCTCTCTACAAAATCGAATCAGTTGTCCAAATCAACTGAATTGAAGGAGTTTTGAGTTCCCTTTAGCATCTCTGCTTTCATCATACAATGAATGAAAAGCACCTGACTCTTACCTTTTTGCATGGCTGCATCGGGAGCGTAAAAATAGACTTCCAGTATGTCCACACAAAGAGCACAAAGAGAATATGGAATATTATAAGATAGGCCACTAAAAAACAAAACAAAAAAAACAAAAGGCAGAAGCAGAACAATGACTTCTAAGCAAAAGTTTCATTCATGATGGGCATAATTCCAATCTTTTACAACAATGATAAAAAAAGCAAAAAGTAAGAGTTACAGTACTGACTGGTATTACAGCTAAACCTCACGATCAAGGGGTGGATAGAATTCCAGAGTTAGGGGTTACCTATCTCACAAGCCACCTCTGCTCCACCTGACTGGATTCCATGGGTGAGGAAGAACACAGCTACAAGAAACCCCAGCTACAGGGCAGGTGACAACCCCAAATCACTGGGGATGACAGCATTCCTGCGTCTTTCCCATAGCTAAGGCAAAAGCAAAGTCGAAGTGCTGAGCAGCATAAAAGTTAATACTGAAATACTCCAGCAACTGCAAATTTGGGTTCAGTTGCTTCTCAGTGCACATGGAACCACAGTAGCATATTGTCAGTGTATTGTCCACTTGTGCAGTGCATTCCTCACCACTCGAAGAGTTCAGAGTAATGACGTGCTCTAGTAAAGCTTTACAGCACCACAACAAAAAAAATCAAATTGCTTACTAAACACCTTTTAGATTTGCCACAGTTGATACAATAAAACAATTCAGGAAAACTTCCCTCAGATTGAGCAAAACGGGTCTTTTGATTACTGAGAAAGAATTCTATTCCACCGGACACAACATCATCACACGAAATCCAGCACGTGCCAGAGTCATCTTATTTCAATATTCAAACTTATTCCAAAGCCTTTGGTCATAAGCAGGCACACTGCAGTTCAGAAAGCTGAAGGACAGCAACCCTTCAGCTACACAAAGTGCTTGGTTGTCCTGTCTTTAGCAATCAACTCACTAAGACATTATCAAACAGTTACAATACAGTGGTATTTAAATGCACCATTTAATCATCATAATAACCTCGTTTTCCCTGTTTCCTTTAAGCATCAAATTCTAGCAAACTAAGGCTAAAGTAACTACTATGAGTGGAAAGAGAAGTCTAAAATCCAAACAATTCCCAACTTCTCAGGCCAAACTGACTGTGTGAAAATGAAATTGGTAAAATGGTCAAAGGCAGCTTTGAGACGTTCTAATGAGATGGCAAACGATCCGATACACCTCACAAGAGTGTGAAGACTGATCTGTGAATCAATGGTAACTTATTATTCTGCTTTTAAGGTGTTTGAGATGTTATCTGTACACCACATCCAGGTGGAGCTCAACCATTTTTAAATTAACCTGTAAGGAAACAAATCATGCAATTTAATCTTGTGATAAAGCAATGTGTTAGAGGAAGCTGACCTGGAGATGTACTAATAGATTAGGCAGCTAACAACCTGAACAGTCATTAACATCCTGCTTTCATTAGTTTCTCTGTAACATTCCAAATATTAGGACTGCTCTCTAGTGGAAAGAGAATTTACTTGATGCAGCAATCCTGAGTATCTTTAAAGTATCAGCTGGTATTGTTCTTCATGGAGCGATTTGCCAGCTGAAAGCTGCTACAGGTCCTTCTACTCCTCCTGACTCTGGAAGAAGAAATGAAGTTAAGAGGCCACCTGTATTAGCCAAATGCCTCTAAAGCAAAGAGGAGAAGAAATATTATTAGGCTGCTGCAAAAATAATTGCCATTTTTTGTCGCTGTGAACTGTGATGCTTATTTTTTATTTTTATTTTACTTTATTCACCATTTTCAAGCACAAAATTCGCTCTACTTATTTGTGCTAAAGGTTTTGTTTTCACAGTTTATTCTTTTTTATATTACACTGTCAAAATAAAGATGGAAAATACCCAATTTTTTTATCTGAGTTCAAAGGGGGCAACAAAGCAGCAGAAACTGTTGCAATATCACCCAAGCGTTTGGCCAGGGAAATGTCAACAAATCAACAGCTCAATACTGCTTCCAAAGAACCAAATTCCATAATGGGAATGAGTGTCTTGAAGCTGAGGAGGGTCACGAACGTCCTTCTGTGACAGCCAAGAGCTGGTATTGAAATGGATGCACACAAACCAGCTCAAGAGGTTGCAGAACTCAGTGTTGACCATTCAACAGTTGTTTGACATCTGCACCAAACTGAACACCGAAAAAGCTCCACAAACGGGTGCTGCATGAGCTGAACAGAAATCAAACAAATCACAGTTACAAAGCCTGCTCTGTGCTTCTTTTGCATAACAAAACTGACCCAATTCTTGATCACATTGTGACATGTGACAGAAATGGGTTCTATGTGACAACCGATGGCGTCCCACGCAGTGGCTGGACTGAGGGGAAGCACTAAAACACCTCCCCAAACCGAAGCCGCAACAAAAGGAGGTTACGGACTCTGGTGGTTGGCAAGTGGAATCATCCACTACAACGTCTTGAATCCTGGTGAAACCATCACAGCAGAGAAGGATCACCAGGAAGTTGACAAAATGCACCCAACAAAGACTCTGGAGATGCTGCATGAATTGGGCTATGAGACTCAACCTCAGCCAGCTGACTTGCCACGCCACTCTCCCATCCATTAACACCTTTTCAGGCATCTCAACAACCTCCTCCAAGAAAAGGTTTTCCACATCCACGGAGCAACTCAAAACACCTTCCAAGAATTCAACAGTTTCAGAACTCCACAATTCCATGCTACCAGAATAAACAGACTTGTGTCTTGCTGGCAAAAACGTATATATTATAGTGGTTCTTATTTTGATTAGTAAACTTTATTCCAAGCTGGATGTACAGGTTTAAATTTGATGGGTAAAAACAGCAACTATTTTTGCAGCAGCCTAATAAAACAACCACTAATTCCTTATTCTTAGAATATGACTCTGCTCTCCAACAATGTACCAGTGGAAACAGTCTCATCGAGTGATCCTCCTGCTCTGCCTGACTTGTACAATGACCTCAGGACAATGTCTGTCAGCCTGTACTACCAAATCAAGCTAAGAAGTGTTCAAGCCAAACAATAACCAGACAGAAGCCTTCACTCTAACTCATCTGTGGAGATAACCAAATGTTACTGTACCAGGCAAAAAGTCTTTTGCAAAAGCTTCCTACAAAAAGCCATTAAAAATAGCTTTAACAGAAAGATCAAATAAAACAGTGGAAAGAAACCAGATAGGTCACAGAACAGAGCCAGTCTTTTCTGTTTAGCTCATAAAATCAGCTCTGAAAATGTAACACACACAGGTGTGTGGGTGTGTACAGTTAGACATACATAATTTTTTCTGCAAGAGTAAAAGAGATCAAAGCCTTTTCCTGTTCTGCTTACACTGAAACTAAACAGGGGCGTTTCCCAATACATCCCAAAGTTATAGCATGTCCAACAACGCATGCTGTGTGCTTCATGAATGTGTAATTACAGGGAGGAAACACTAGAAGAAAATGTAAGTTAAAAACATTGATGGAAAATATTTCTGATATTTTAACTCAAACACTCGTGAATCTTTATACCCAAGGACTGAAAGTTGAACCCACATACCTTTTTCCACAGGGTTGCTCAGGGTCACTGAAAAAGAAAGAAAACATAAGTCTAGAGAGCACATTTCCAGTTTGTAACAAATAATATTTCTATTTGAAATATGGTCATAAATGTTGAGATTCAGCAGACAAAAAGCCCGCGGTTTAGCATAAAATCAAAAGCACCCACAGCAATTCCTTGTTTAATGAGGCAAATAACACCCACAAGATGCTCAATAGCTGTTACTTATGCTGTATTTTCCCTTGTTATGAAACATATTTTTTGTACATTAGAAATATGACAAAAATAATCCACTGGTGACAGCGATGTGACAAGATTACCAAGGCTCCTCTAGCAACTGTCCAAGCAGTATCTCTGTGCACAGACCTAAGAGCACATTCTTGCAGCCTGCTTGGTGCTCATCTCTAGGTGGTCTTGATCCTCCACAGCCCTGCTCCAAAACATTACTGCATCCACATCAATAAAAAATAACAAACTGCCTCAGCTCTGGCCTAGTCAGCAACAGAGGATGCACAGCAATGACTCAATTATTTGTACATGTCCTACTCACAGAGTTTTTACAGGCCCTCCTTACTTTCCCATAGTCAAACAGTCCCTGCTAACAGAAGCACTGAGAGCAACCAGCAAAGGGCACACGGCTTCATGTCTATTTCTACTCCTTGTTATAAAATTCAGCATGCAAGTTTAAAAGAAAAGATAAAGATGCCTTTCTTCAGCATAAAATGGAGCAGTGCTGTGATACCCTGACAAATTTAGATGAGACCTTAGGAAGAAATGTTCTCCTGTGAGGGTGGGAAGACCCTGGCTCAGGGTTACCCATAGAAGTGGTGGCTACTCCATCCCTGGAGGTGTTCAAGGCCAGGTTGGATGGGGCTTTGAGCACCTTGATCCAGTGGGAGGTGTCCCTGCCCACGGCAGGGTGGGACCCACAAGGACCATCAAGTCCAACTCCTGTCCCTGCACAGGACAACCCCAACATTCACATCACGGATCTGAAGGCATTGTTCACATACTTCTGGAATCCTGTCAGGCTCAGCGCTGTGACTGCTTCCCTGGGGAGCTGTTCCAGTGCTCCACCACCCTCTGGAGGAAGAACCTTTTCCTCAGGTCCAACCTAACCCTCCCCTGGCACATCTTCCCGCCATTCCCTCGGCTCCTGTCATTGGTCACCACGAGAGAAGAGCTCAGTGTCTGCTTCTCCTCCTCCCCTGGTGAGGAAGCCATAAAGCAGTAAAAACTCTTACAGAAAAATAGAGCAGCACATTGTCAACCCCCCAATAACTAATCCCATCGCAGACCTGACGAGTAATAAAGTGTTCCATGCTGTCCACCTGCTCACTTGTGTGTGCTGCTGCCAGCCGAGGGGTTGTTGTACGCAGTCCCTGAGCAGCCCCTTCTCCTGTGGCACCCATGGAGAAGGGGAGGAAAAGGGGGGGAGGAAAAAAAGGGGGGAGAGGAAAAAAGGGGGGAGAGGAAAAAAGGGGGGAGAGAAAAAAGGGGGGAGAGGAAAAAAGGGGGGAGAGGAAAAAAGGGGGGAGAGGAAAAAAGGGGGGAGAGGAAAAGGGGGAGGAAGGGGGGATAAAACGGGAAAGTGGAAGGGTGGAAGGAGAAGGGGGAAGGGGGAAGGGGAAGGGGGCAGGAAAAACAGGAGGAAGGGGAGAGGAGAAGGGAACTCCCCCGCCTCCGGGCTGCGCTCGGAGTTCCACGCCCCGGAATCCCCGGCCAAAGGCGACTCCCACTTCCCCCCGCCCCCGGCAGATCAGGGCCCCGCGGGTCGCCCCGGCCCCGTTGCTCACCCAGGCACAGCTCGCACACGTAGGCGTAGTAGGACCAGAGCACGACCAGGGCGATCATGAGCACGGGCAGCCAGGCGAAGGCGCGCTGGCAGCATCGCAGCCCCCCTGACACCGCCATGCTGCCCGCTCGGGGAGCGGCTAACCCGCCTGGCGGGCGCCCGCGGGGCGAGGCGCTCGGGAATCAGCTGGGCGGTCTGGCGGGCAGCGGCGCCCCCTGGCGGGCAGCGGCGCCCCCTGGCGGGCAGCGGCGCCCCCTGGCGGGCAGCGGCGCCCCCTGGCGGGCAGCGGCGCCCCCTGGCGGGCAGCGGCGCCCCCTGGCGGGCAGCGGCGCCCCCTGGCGGGCAGCGGCGCCCCCTGGCGGGCAGCGGCGCCCCCTGGCGGGCAGCGGCGCCCCCTGGCGGGCAGCGGCGCCCCCTGGCGGGCAGCGCTATCTGCTCGCCCAGCTCAGCCCGGGTACCGGCTCAGCCCGGATCCCGGCTCAGCCCAGGTGCCGGTGATACGGAAAATGCCGGCAAATAAAGTCTCTCAGGGTCATTTTGGAGTTTTACGAAGCAGCTCTTCTATTTCAGCTCTGGGTGCACGAGGGAATGATTCCATCAATCGTGCAACGAGACAAGAGCTGGGACAGAAGATATATCCAACTCGCATGCACATCTATGAATTCTCCCAGCACTCTCATGCAGATTCTACTGCTTTCCAAGGCCTAATCTTAATTTGATTATGAACTTCACAACAGCCAAGGCTCTGCTCATTAGAGCTTTGAAGTCATCTCTGTCTGACTTTGCATTCTTAGATAAGTGAAGAAATACAGTCTGGGTACAGCACTTTTATAGAAACAGACTGTCAGAAGAACAGGCTGGTTCTGTCTAACTTTCAAAAATACTGCCACTTAGGTATCACTTAACTGAAGTGAGTTAGAAAACCAATTCTACTGAAAACCAACTCTACTCAAGTCAAAATATTCCACTCTCTGCAATAACAACCACTTCTTGTATCACTGGCTCAACCTGGGTCCTGGCTTGCTCTGCTCAGCCTATGTCCCAGCTTAGCCCAGGTCCTGGCTGCCTATGTCCCATTTAAACCCAGCTCAGCCCATGCCCCAACTAAGCCTAGCTCAGCCCATGGCCAGGCTTAGCCGTGGTCCCAGTCCATGTCCCAGTCTGGCTCCCAGCTCAGCCTGGCTCAGACTAGTCTTGGTGCCTTCTTAGCCCAGGTCCCAGCTCAGCCCATGGGCAGGCTTAGCCCTGGTCCTGGCTTAGCCCAGGTCCTGGCTCTGCCTGGCTCAGCCCATGTCCCAGCTCAGCCCAGATTCCAGCTCAGCCCAGGTCCCAGCTCAGCTGCAGAAAGCTGCTGTGGAGCTCATGTTACTCTGGGCAGTGACAGCCTGTACAGATCCAGATCCATGTATAATAACAATTACTTAGAGCCACGTGCATCCTTGCGTGCTTGATCTGTGTAGATCAAAAGAAAGCAGCACTGTGTGACCAGAAACCCAGAACTGGCCAGCTGGAGACCAACCTTGAAGAGAACCTTGCACAACATCACCTTAACCACGTGTATTCAACAGGCCAGCTCAACAAAAGGATACTTGGAAGAGATTCCTGAATCTCTTCAGAGAGACCCTAGTGGCAGAAATGCCAAGCATAATGAGTGCACCATCATTAAGATTAGTTCTGAGAACTACTGTGAATATGTAATGCCTTAAGAGAAATAAGATACAAATGCATGGAATGAGAAGAAAAAAACCTCCAGTACTGGTATCTGGGGTGTGTGCCTTAGGAGGAGCTGATCCCCACACACCCATATAGAATGCCTGCTTTCTAAACCTCCAAAAAGAGTCGTAGAGAGATTCATTTTGACCGACATTTACATCAACAGCGGTAGCTGCTCCTACAGGGGTTCAGGGCCCATCAACACCATGTTCTGGAAGTGGTCACAAATCTCAGAATCATAGACTCATTTAGGTTGGAAAAGGCTGCTAAGATCATCACTTCCATCACATCCACTCTCTTCCACAGAGTGATGAAACAGAACAAGCTGCTGTTGGGAAGCAGATCTGTCTACGTGAAACAGATTGGAGACGCTCCTAGCATTCCCAGCTACATAGGCACAAGGCACAGTACCTCATTACTCGCCCTAACTAAAGTTCACCTGCGGGGTTCATATTGGGATGCCCATCCCTGGCACACCAGCTGCCTTATCTCTGCCAGAAACACCCTACAGAGAGCCCACATTTCCTCCCACACCAGCATCCCTGTGGCAGTTCACACATCTAATGAACATCCTTCCTCTGCCGTCTCTCTGAGTGATGAATCCAAACACTAAAAGCTCTGAGGCTCTGGGGAGACCTTAGAGCAGCCTTCCAGTACTGAAAGGGGCTCCAGGAAAGCTGGGGAGGGGTTCTTGATCAGAGCCCAGTGAGGCTGCAGATCTAGAGAAGATTTTCATGACTTTGTAAAACTGGCTGAAGCTCAACTTTACATTCAACATTTATTTTGAATAACATCTGTAGTGTTTATTTCTGAAAAGGGCACAAGATACCTTATACCAGTTGTACCTAACTCCAAGTTGCAATTTCAAATGGGGAGCTACCATTTGAACCACAACAGCAAAAAAGGCATTATAAGAATCACAAGATTTCAAGGTCGCATGATTATTTTTGTTTTAAAGAGCTGTATTTGGGAACCTCTTACCTCAGATGAGCTCATGTTTTTATGACTAAGTCTCCCCTGGAAGCCCATGAAACAAAAGAATTTTGAAGATAATCCATATGGATCTTAGAGCACATAGAAAAAATGGCTGCTGAACAAAAAAAAATTAGTCAGTTTTATTTACAGAGGCCTTATCTGAAGACCTCTACTCCTTTTTACAGTGTTCCATTGCTGTCTGTCAGAGAGGTCACCTTCCTGCTTTGTGTACACACGAACATGAAAAACATGTTCTGGGTGTGCCACGCCCCACATCTATGTGATTACCAGGTCTGAGAGTCTGGGAGAGGAGACTCCATGAGCTGCTTCAGGTAGTGATGTAGTTCACAAAAATGATTTCTAAATCTTACTGCTTTCAAAACATACTGTTCACAAAATGTTGGTTTCTTAGCTCTATGCAGTGTGAGGAAGGAGGAGAAAGCAAGCAAGCATTCACATCTTCCTCTTCCAAATCCACAAAGCATCGAGAGTACTTGTCCTGAATCCGCTCCCAGGATGCCCTAGAAGGGGTGTTTCTCTTTCCATATTGAACATATATGGAATCATAGAATGGTTTGGGTGGGAAGGGACCTTAAAGCCCATGCAGTTCCAACCCCCTGCCATGAGCAGGGACACCTCTCACTGGATCAGGTTCCTCAAAGCCCTATCCAGCCTGGTCCTGAGCACATCCAGGGATGGGGCAGCCAAAACTTCTCTGGACAACCGGGGCCTCCCCACGCTCACAGCAAAACATTTCTTCCTAAGATCTCATCTCAATCTTCCCTGTTTCAGCTTAAAACCATTCCCTCTGTCCAGTCCCTACACTCCCTGATCAAGAGCCCCTCCCCAGCTTTCTGTAGGCTAATACACATCACACACAATTCTTTAAACAAAGAGACAAACTTCTGCAGAGTTCAGAAAGCTGTGATTTCACCTACATGAGTAACTAGACTACTGAAAACTACTCTCAAAGGCTGCAGCATGAAGGCAGGTAGATAAGAAAATCAAGTACTAGCAGATTTAGGGTACTTGAAATAAGTGTTTTTTTCCTTGTAGCTTTTTAGGTGCTCAGAGAATGGAAGGTATTGGTGACTCACCAGTGCCATAGAGGCTGTGGGCATCAGGAAACACACCATTTCAAGGAGCTGGAGTCTGAAAACTAAAGTGGCACTGGCTTTGTCATTTGTCAAAAAAAAATAGCTAAATTACATCAGGAAAAAATATAAACTCAGGAAACAAATGCCAATTTCTACACCAATTTACCTACCACAGAAAACCCAAAGGGACACACGTACCCATTTCAGCGAAATGCTGTCTTTCAAGTGAGAAAAAGCTCTTAAAATATTACACGTGGTAGAAAATGCTAAATTGTTAAAAAACAGGATTGGAAAATGCAGTTTATAATCCCAGTGTTGAAGGTGAATCTGGGCACAGACTGCAGTGTGCATTTCAAAATTATACACCAACCCAGAAAATCCAAGTTGCACAAGTTGCTCTCCCTGCTGTTCATTTCAAAATCTTGCTTAAGCTCATAATATAGGCAAGCCCTGAAGGTGTGGAAAGAGAGCTACAAAGCAGTCACAAACAGTGAGGAGCCAACCACTGTGAAGACCTAACTTTTTAAACCACTTTTGACCCAGTTTGTGTAAAACAAAGGTGTAACTTTTTGAATTGTCCAACATATTTGTATCTGGGAAGGATACACAATGTTTTGCTTATTGGTGACAGTGATACCCAAGAAGATGTGATAATCCATGATTTAGAAAGGGAACCAAAGACTACACCATCTGACAATTGAGTACCCTGGCTTCTGCCCTCCCTGCTGGATGGAGAAAGGCTGTGTGGGCCAAAAGGCTGGCCCATTCTGTTATGTATTGTAGGAAAATCCATCAGCCCTCCCTACCTTGACTGTATCTTGGACTATCATGTACCATACCTGTAGGTTTAGTAGATAAATCTTATGACATATGCTAAATCTATTTGCATCGGATTTGGGCTTTGCATCAAAAATGCCTCACCCCAGTTCATGGAGAGGAGTTGGAGCAAGGCTTTTTTTCAGAAAAAATGGAAATTAAATAGCTGGTTGCAGAAAGAAAGCTGGTCCGGGGACTGGCCATGCTGAGCTGCCTAACTACTTAATATGTTGAATTAATTAATATTAAGCTAATATCTTGGCTGTCATCCAGATTGTTGTGTGTAGCTACTGCAGTACAAACAGCAGCTGACACAGTTTCCAAAGGCAGCAGCAATTTTTGCTGTAGCTGGAGTTGTTCAGTAGACTTCATGGTTAGTTTCAAACAGGCCAGAATTCAACAATTTTGTTTAGTTTATCAGAAAGTTCAGGGGGACTGATGCACCAAAGAACCAAGATTAGGGAATGCTTTCAAAAAGTAAAACTAAATGCAAACTGATCATCTCTAGACTTCACAAGAGATCTTGTTATTTTCACTGGTGACTTCTCTGAGATAGAAACCATAAAAGCTTTCCCTTCTCTACCCCACTTGTGCAGCTAAGTACCAGGAGAGGGTGAAAAGGTAATAAGGACTGAGCGGTACTGACCCATGAGCAAGCTGTATTTGAGTTGTAGTCAGTAAGAACTCGCCACTACCCTTGATAAGCTGCCACATTTACACAATAACACCTTCCCAGAAGCCTCAGGAAAACCAATTTTTGTTCCTTTCAGCAGGACTTTGTGGCACTGTACGGGACTCCTGCCTTTTTGTTTGTGCACACCTACAATGGTCCTGTCATACATTTATCCACATAGCCTGTACACAACATCATGGGATTGTCTTGCAGTGGATAATGTTAATTAAGGAAACCACTTGAACATGGTCACTCAAAGTAAATCAGCAGAGGGCTAATGAAGTGAGAAGAGCCGAGTTTGTACATATCAGTTTTAAGATCTCTCTCTCCAGTTCTGGAACAAAAGTTAGGTTTAGACAGTTATCCTGCCACTAACACTGAAACCAAAGTGGATTGGCTTTCCAGCCATAGGTTTCCCAGCTTTCTTTTTCTTACACAGTACCTGCCCTGCCTTTGACCATCCTTGCTCTCAGCCATCACCTGCTCCCAGATCTCTCAGATTTCTCAATTATCCCATCCCCCCTTTTAACATTCAGCATAACTTCTTGTGGGAATACGGGCAGGGTATATAGAGTGTGCAGGAAAATCTGTCAGCAAATAAAGCTATTTAAAATATTGCAAAACTTTAAATTGCCACCAAGTAAAAAAGTGGCCGTTTGAAGCAAAATTTGTGTGGTTATCACAAATGCAGTCATTTGTGTGGAGGTGGACAGGGATGTGTGGGGAGCAAGGGCTCGCACCGTTAGAGGGTGCTGGAGCCCACGCAATACCGATCCACAGTGGCGTAACCCAGCCAAGAGCTGCTCATCCTCCACAAGAACAGGAGACAGACCTACACGAGTCTCAGTGCTGGGAGCTACAGACAGATAAACCACTGGGGATGAAAAATCATTGTCTCGTTTTGTCATATTTACAGCCTTGCCCAAATATTGTTCAAAGTATTTCTCCACATCTATTGTCTTCGTGTACTCCAGATATATTGGAAATCTGATAAAATCCACTTAACACTACAGGTTTAGGTGAAAAATCACATGAAATACAATAAAAGTGGCATCTGATGTTTTCTGAGCTCTTCATTTTGCACCCTACATAATGTTTGTTTAATTATTAGGCAGTCGATATACATTTTTTCATATCTTTTAAAGGCAAATCATTTAAACAAATTTAATTACCTATACCTACGGCAAACCTGCCTTTCCCAGCCCTCTCCTTTCCTGCAATCATCAAATGAATTCTGAATTCTTGTCACATGCATTTTCTGTTTGACACTGGAGCAGCAACTAAGTCCACTAATCTAACGTATGGGCCTTTTTCTCTTGCCTCTATAGAGTGGAGGGGGGCCTTTAGTGCCCTCAGAGAAGAATAAATAGGGAGAGAAACATGCTACATCCAGGGAGATGCTTCTGTGATGTCTTAAATCTTTGTATCTTTTCAGCAAGTGGAGTCCTTGTTCCACACAGCACCCTCAAAGGAGGGGGTGGGATGGTGGGGACAAACTGTGGGTGAGAACCTGTTGCTGCAGTGATTAAAGCAACCCCGTGTGCTGCTGCTTCTGTGGTGCTACACACACCTCTGTCCTCAAAATGTTCCTGCACATGATAGTTGCAGCACAGAAAATTTCAAGAGTGGAATACAAATAAGAGAAAAGGCTGCTTTTCCATGGTTTAAATCAGCTACATGTCAGCACTGCTCTCTAAAACAAAACAGAAGCATTTCCCAAGCCAAAAAGCTTCATCAACCCAGAGTCCCACTACGAACAGCAAACGTGCTCAGAAGGTTTCGAACGAGCATCCCGTGGTCTCTGCTGACGGGTGACCCGTGTGGTCCTGGCTGGCAGCCCCAAGCATCCCAGCCCAGTTCTGTCCTTGGGACTACAGGCAGCTGGGGAACAATGTCTGACAGAACAGGTCTCAGAGAGAAGCAGGGTCCTTGCATGGCCCCGGTCCTTGCATGGCCCTGGTCCTTACGTGGCCCCAGTCCTTACGTGGCCCCGGTCCTTACGTGGACCCAGTCCTTACGTGGACCCGGTCCTTATTCCCGTGCGAGTTCTGTAGCAGCACACATGGTTTCAGGTTTCTAAAATTATTTTTCAACCAATCTCCAGTATCATTTTTCCCTCACACGCTGAACTTTGAAACCAGACAAACACACTTCGAGACAATTCATTATTTCCTTCCCTTTTAAAACATATTGTGGAGCTTTGAGTTCTCTGACCATGGTGAAGCTTCAGCAAAACTCTTTTTTTTTCAATTAAAGCCATCTTTCAAAAGTGAGATGTATGCAGTTCTGTGATTCTATAGAGTTTTGTTTTAAGCCATAAAAATAAGTGTGTAGGCTGAGATGCACAGAAAAGAATGACATTTTGTAATCTTGCCAGATTTTGGAAATTGATTTTTTTTTGCAAATCAATTTATTTGATTTTCTTTGTACCTGGTGCACCTAATTTCAGAGCTGAACAGCAGCGCTGAGTGTAGGCAGGCAGCATATGCCATGTGTAATTTTTTTAATTTCCTGGTAGCAGTAGTTCTTACAGGCACAACAACAGGTTTGTTTATTTTTTGTTCTTCATCAGACCTTTTATTAACATTCTGTGAGATCTCTTGACTGCACCTGGTTTGTCAGTGACTGAGTATAATGGCATCTTTGCCCTGGGCTTTTGGAGATGGTGCATATGGATGGGGAAGGCAACAGATAATATGGATGCAAATTTCAAATGATTGGTTTCATCCCCGAGGCACTTAAAGAGGACAAATCTCAAGCAAATAGGGAGAACAGCATGGCTGTGCTTTTAGTTTCGACTGAAGGTATAGACTTGAAAACCCTCTTCATGTTCCTTTCCTTTGCACTTGCCTTTGTAAAATAACAGAAAATACATTTATTTCAGGCAGGAGCACCTGTGCTCTCTTGATGAAAGCTCATTGCAATGGCAGATCAAGAGCATTGTATTTACCAGCCAGAGCCTGAGGAAAAACCTGTCACTTGTACAGGACCAAGGTACCAGAAATCCAAAACTATGGTCTTTCTGATGAGCACCCATTAACGATCGCTGGCACAGAATGCAGATGGAATTGGACTAATCACTGCAAGGAGCAGGCTGTAATGAACTGAGAGGGGAGGCACTTCCAACATTCAGCTCAATGTTCTCTTGCCTACAGAACCACTCATATGGAAAAAGCAACTGTCTTTTTCCATTTATATAATTCTGTCGATCTTACTGGAGGTTATTGTTTTCCTTTTTTAACTGGTTTCACACTGATAAAACCAGTACATATCCCACAGAACTGATCTGGTGTGACACCAGCAGTGCACTGATGTTCAGCCTCTGAAAGTAAAACACAAACTCAACCTTTGGAGCTGGAAAGATTAATCAGGTTTTGCACTTCTGTGCACTCTTGAGCAGTAGGGTACATACCTCATACTTCAGCTAACTGCCTCAAACCTTCCACTGCATTCAAATACATGGTAAGTACCCGGGCTGTAGAAATCTCTCAAACATGCCACCACCTCCTCCACAAGCTGTCAAGAGAGACTTTGTAAGAAAAATGAGCTTAATTTTAGTGTATTTTTAAAAAAATCACTGCCATAATTGCTGATCTGTTTTCTTACTTTTTCTCCACACCCATCTCCTGCAGGATGCTCCAGTCTCACTCACATCTGATGTTTCTTCCAAACTGCAGAACCCATGTCAGTCTAGTAATTAGTTTGAAGACAGAATTAATTAAATTTGATTGCCAGAATGAATTCCATAATACCTTGGGAAGTCTGATATTTGTAATCAGCTGTATAACTGTTGCTAGGATACTAGAATTGTTTTGTGGGGTTTTTTTTGAAAAAGGTCTGTTGAACTATTTGCCTTTGTAAAGCTACAAATGCAAGATATACAAAAGTTTACTTGGTCCTGTGAGCATTTTTTTGGTGCTTTCATACATAAGCAGTGTCATAGAATCGTATCATAGAATGGTTTGGGTTGGAAGGGACCACAAAGCCCATCCAGCTCCAACCCCCTGACATGGTCAGGGACACCTCCCACTGGATCAGGGGGCTCAAAGCCCCATCCAACCTGGCCTTGAACACCTCCAGGGATGGGGCAGCCACCACTGCTCTGGGCAACCTGGGCCAGGGCCTCCCCACCCTCACAGCAAAACATTTCTTCCTAAGATCTCATCTCAATCTCCCCTCTTTCAGCTGAAAATTGTTCCCACTCATCCTGTCCCTGCACTCCCTGATCAAGAGCTTTCCTGGAGCCCCTTTCAGTACTGGGAGGCTGCTCTAAGGTCTCTCCACAGCCTTCTCTTCTCCAGGCTGAACAACCCCAACTCTCTCAGCCTGTCCTCATAGCAGAGGAGCTCCAGCCCTTTGATCATCTCCGTGGTCTCCTCTGGACCTGCTCCAACAGATCCAGGTCCTTCCTCTGTCGAGGACTCCAGAACTAAAAGCTTGGCTCTAGGTGGGGTCTTACCAGAGAAGAGGGGGAGAATCACCTCCCTCGACCTGCTGGTCATTCTTGACTCATAAACCATATGGAAAACCACACAAGAATCTACTAATACATCTATCAGATATATTCCCAAACAGAAGAGTGTTACAGCTGATGAACATTTACCTCCATGATCTGTTTCCTCTGCTTGCCCGAGCTGCATATACACAGAAAATATTGCACATACAGAAGACAACAAATATCTATTAAATATCATAGATTTAGTACCTACATCTGACAGTAACAGATCATCCTCCACACATAAAAAATATATAACACTGCGATATAAAGGACTGGTGATGCAGCTTGTACCACCTTAACTAGAATGAGTGGACCAGAGTTCATGTTTTGCCCTCAGGTTCTTTTTCCCCGTTTTCCACCTGTGACCCCATAAAAAAATACTGGGTAGCTCTACTCTCTCTCTAGAGCTCAATTTCAATTACTTTTACAAGGTTTTGTCATCCTTAATTGTCATTTTTACAAGTTATAATTATTTAATCCTTTAATCTCTTTTCAAAAGTCAGTCATGAGCTCTTCTGTACTGTATTTCTTTTCACAGTGTTCTGGCACCTCAGCAGTGACAGATTCCAGCATAACTGTGATACATTATATGCAGGGAATCCTCATCTAGACAAGTGTCTTCTCAGCTGTCCTCAACAGACTCCTTCAGTCCACTGCACTGCCCTCGACATAGTATGCTAACGTATAAAACTGTTAATTTACCTCTGGTTTAGAGCTAATGTCCATTTTCTTAATTATTATTTTGCCTTCAGTTCCAGTGTACAATCCCATTGCTTTCATTATCTGGTAAGAGACTTTGTTTTAGAGAAGCTGGGGCTATAGAGAAGTCTATATCTGATGAGACATAATCGAAGCAACTGGAAGAAAAGACCATGCTATGGTCTTTTACAGCCACATGGCTTTATTCTGAATCTTATTTTCAACGGCCAAAATGCTGGTGAAAGCCTGGTTGCACTGAAATCGATTTCCAAGGTAAAGATTAAATTCTTCCCCTCTGTTTCTCCATTTTTTCCCTGTTGATATTCCATTAATCAGACAGCAAAGAAGATCTGGTAGGTGTTGTGTAATTGAAATTGTTCTCTATTCCTAGCAGAGACCATTTCTCTCCTCTAATCTGCCATATAAACTCTTTTAGCTTCCACCCTGAGTAACAGCAAGTTCTATTTGCTGAGATATGACTGAGTCCATCAGGAATAAAGGTGCTGTTCACATTGCTATGGATCTCCAATATATTAATTTTGTACAAAATGAGGATGCTTTAAAATAGCTGCTATTGTTTTCTTTACTCTTCAATGTACATTTTAAAACCCCAACAGTGTCGTGACTGCTGCTGCTTAAACCAGCCTTTGACAGCCCACGTGTGTTTTCTCTTGCCTTCTACAAGCTTCAGTGAGCCTAAACTCTGACTGCTGAGGATGTGATGGGTGTTCTAAGTTATAGCTGATGACCCTGAGAAAAATGCAATTTATTGTCAATTGTCCGTTATAATCTGTGGGAAAAACAAAATGATTTTCTTGAAATGCTGTGTGAAAAACAAGTTTTGGCCCCAAATTTTCGGAACATAATATAACCACTAGATTCGCTCTTCTCTTGTAATGCCAATGAGCCCCAAGAGTACTCATAAATATTGGCAGACTGAAGTAGGTAGTATTTTGCCAGTTTTTTTCCTGCTAGACTGTAGTTAGTGTTTTTAACACAGTGATACATAACAACGCCCTTAATGCTATTCCTTGGAACTCCGTGAGTTTAAACTCACTCAGGTCCTAGGCCATGCAGACCAGCATTTCTGCCAAAAAATGGTTAATGGATTTGCCCATAGACCCCAAGAAGGAGGGAGTCTGCATTTCAAAAACAGCTGCATTTCAGCTGTAGCTGGAGGAAGAAAACTAATTTTTGTACTTCTAAGTTTTATTAACTTTTGTTCCACGTGTATCAGCGAGGCTTTCATTTAAATGTAGAGGTCAAGGTATCCTATTTCTAAAATTCTTATAAAACTCGGGGTTTTTTTTGTCTGGACCAAGCTTTATTCACATGAGATGTAAGTAGAAGAAGGCAGCTGAAACAGAACACAGACATATCCTCCTAAGACTTCACATGGGGCTAGAAACCTGTTGCTTTTCTTTCAATAATTAGTTCATAGCCAGTTCATTATACTGCTGAGATCTGAAATGTCATTTCAACTCGGTTGCTATTTGCCTCTTTATCTGGAATCTTTAGATTAATACTGTCACATTATTTCAACAGAAGTCTTGTGAATAAAGAAATTAAACGAAAGAGGGGATCTAGAACTTATTTATCACCATGGCTGCTGTTTTTCAGTAATGCAATGTTATTTGTCAAGCCTGTTCCTGACGTTTGCATCAATGGACAGTCTTTCTTTACAGTGTCTGCTAGGATACCAGCATATTTTGGAATACTTGCAAAGAACTGTATGCAGAGTCAGTGGCCACATTACATCAGGGATGAGGGGTGTATTATTTAGTGTCCTGAGTGCCACTGGGTTTGCAAGATGCTGGCTACAACGTCACAGCTGAGCCCTGAGCACCAAACACAGACCTGCCTGAATCCTTAGTACACTGAATGACAAGTTGCAGGTTTAAAGAATCAGACTTCTCATGGTTGCTGTTTTGCTCAGGACAAAAGCTCACACGTGGAATGTTATCCTGTTTTTCAACCTTCTAGTTTGGTTGAAATTCTTTTTCCTATCAAAACCTTTTAATCCGAAATTGAAAGCATGGTTAGCGTGGCCTTCTGAACCACTAATGAGATGTGGCTGTGGGAATCTTTAAGACCAGTAAGTTTGAATCTCAAAAGATATTTGTGTTTATGTAGTGGAAATATAAGAAATCATATTTTGACTAATGGTATCACCCTTGAGAGAAACACACTTGTTATAAATATGTTCCATTGCAATTGCTGGAAATCTAACAAAATTGCCATAAACAGGACTTACATCAATGTTTCTGCTTGACCTTTCTGGGAGAATAAAAGTACCTTCTGGGAATGCAAAACAAATGAATTTTTTGAAAACAAAATGAGTAACACAGCCCTTCCTCTTTATAAAACAGAGCCCCACTAGAGCTGCTGCTGCCTAGTAACAGTTCCTCAAAATGACCCATAAAAGCACCAGATGTAAAGGTGTGCACGTGTGTTTCTTTACTCCAGGCTCTGATGCAAAACTCAGAAACACTCATGTTGTGGGTGTAAGCAGTTGAGAGTTTAGATGAATAGCATTTTCAAAATGAAAACCATATCCTTCCAGACAGGGATAAGCTATGCAACCAGCTCCCCTGACATTCTTGCTTCTGCCAGCTGATGTGTAGTTGGAACTGCAATAGCTGTTGCACACCATTTCCTGGTGCTTCCCTACAGCAGCAAGCTCTCTTCTACATTTTCCCCTGAGGAGAAAGCTATTCTGTCTAGCACAGAAAAACTGCTAGAAATAAGAATCACAATTTTTGAGAACTTGGTTAACCTACAAAAATACAATCAGCACCATGAAAGATGAGTATATCTAATAGGACCAGAAGGGTATGAAGACACTTAACACAACTAATATTTAGTGTTTCTGCCCATAATTAAAAATTATAGATAAATGTGAATGCAGAATGGAACTAGCACTAAGAAAATTGCATTTTTTTCCTTCAGACATTAGTTTAGATTAATTATTACAATCCAAATAGAAGTATGTTATAGGATCTTATACAAATAGCCAAAAAGACTATTTAGCACTGCTAGTAAACCCATTTTTTATACATTCCCAGTAGCAGATACAGTACAGTCATGTTAGGAATACTATTAACCTGAAAGTAGAGTGTAATAAACTTCCTATTGACATTCTCATCTCTTGCAGACAGTGACTGTTGAAGCAGTTGGATCCCTTACCCTGCTCCTCAAGTCTGTAACGTAACAAATATGAATCCTTAGTTGCAACATAAAGTTCTTTCATACAGGTTCTTTTAAAGAAAGGAAATAATTTAAAGCCAGTTAGAATTTATGATCCATAATAAATGGACACAACAATCACACACACAAGAAAGTACCACGTTTGCCTTACAGAGCCTGATAAAGCACAGTGAGAGACTCTGCACTCCCAAACCGTCCTGAGCAGAGCTCTGATCTGGCAAAGCAGGTTTAGAAACAGCTGGGAGCGTTGCCAGCAGAAATATAGAACCAGTGCATTTCTAGATTGACTCTTCTTCTGTGGCCTCTGCCAACTGGCTCCCATTGCCATAGCAGAGCAAAGACAGAGCTCCTTCGCCTAACCCTCTGCTGCACCCAGGTAGAGTCAAAAGGCTGACTCTCACTGTCTTGGAAGGAAAGTCTCATCTTCCATAAAAAGCCATGGACTGGAGAGCGTGGGTTGCACAGCAGCTTTTGTGCAACTGTTAGCAAACACACGTTGTTCAGATTTTCAAAAGGCATCAGTAGATAGAGTCATTCCTGCTCACCCCATCCTACAGCTCTCCTCTCCTTCCTCTCTCTCCACACATCCACATGTTAAAATTAAGTGGGTCTTAACAGATCCATAAGTGGGAGATACTCAAGTGTTTCCAATTTACCCTTGGTGAACTTGAATGAAAAACATTTGAAAATGAAATTCTGGGTGAAATCTTACAGCCTCGCTACAGCATATGGGGCTAATTTCAAATAGCACTTTGATAATGTCATGATCTGTAAGAAAGTGTTCACCTTATACTGAAGATATTATAAACTCAGTTGCCTCACTCAGTATATATTCATCTTAAAATCCATAAGAAAGCTATTTAGTGCATTGTGAAATAAGAACTTTGGCCAGAGCTAATTTAGAAAGATCGTTATAGTATGAATGGTGAAACTTGTTTCTTCTTTGAGTTTCATAGTATTCAACTGTTCAGGGCTAGTAAATTCACATCCAATAAGCTGCAAAAGTTATCAGATGAAATACAGCCCAGTGTAATCCCCACAAGAAGTAAATAACTGACAAAAAATAAGTTTCAGCATGTGTAACAAATATTTCTGCAAAGATAAAGGAATTGGCTTTATCAACAATGAACTTACACAATGGAGAAGATGCAAAAACCTGTTCTATCTCTACAGGCCACAGCATTTCACAAGTGTTCACCATGAAAGGAAAAGACTTAGCTGGAAACAAAAGCACATCTAGACCAGATCTCCTGGCAGAGACGGAACTTGGCACTGGGAATGCAGTGGTAGAAATATGTTGAAGTAGATGGGATTTGCAGGATGTGAAACACGGGCAAAAAACCACTTGTGCTAATGAAGGCCTCGTAGGGCTGCTCCGAGATGCACTGACAACACCAAGGAGGCCACATTCCTAAGTTCAGACAAACTATTCATTGCTCTGCATTTAAGGTCGAAGAAAGTAGTAAATTTACACCCCACTTCTTGAGACAAATCAAGGGCCAGCAACTCCTACCGTGAGTTCCACTAATTTCTGGTTCTTCTAAACCTAAACAGGCAGTAGCATCACCCAAAAGGCTGGTGCAGCAACCAGGACAAATGGAAATGTAAGCAGGAATTTGTGCTCCTGCTGTGCCTTCCTCTCTGCCGTTGGCAGGAGGCAGGTGGCGTGAAGCTGGCTATGACAGATTCATGCTCCTCAGAAGATCTCCAATTTGCAGGCTGTTCTTAAGAGCCTCCTTGAGCCCATACACCATAGCAGGTGAAAGAGTCTAAGAATCCTTGGGTCCTCCCTAGAATAGGAAGTTTTCAGGCACTATAAAATGTATTTTCAGAAGCACTGCTTCAAATCTGGAGCACTCTCAGAAATCTGCAATGCACCAAAATGAAGTTGGTTTCTGACTTTGAGAAGTGTGGTTTTTATGGTCAGACACTGGAACGGCTGCCCAGGGAGGTGGTGGAGTCACCATCCCTGGAGGTGTTTAAAAGGCAGGTAGATGAGTTTCTTAGGGATATGGTTTAGTATAGGGACAGGTATGGTTGGACTTGATGATCTCAGAGGTCTTTTCCAACCAGATGATTCTATGTAATACTTGAGGCATCACCCAAGGGCCCTGATGTAACAGCAAGCCTGCTGTGGTTTCCCATCAGCAAGTTTCCAATAAACAATGTATGACCAAACAGCAACAACCAGGAGCTTACAAACAGTTCTGGTATGAGGCACCAGAAAGGATGCTCGGAGGTAGCTCTGATAAAAAACAAACTATGCAGAAGAGCAGGAAGCTCAAGCAGTTGTATAGGCGTAAAGGTGTTATACAAATGTCCACTGCAGGGAGTGATTGCTGCAAGAACTGAGGAATACCCCAAGTGGTTTTGGTGAAAGGCACAGGTAGATATAGAACCAGGTAAATGTCCTGACATGAGAACGAGCACCAAACTAAACAAAAATCTCATTTCATTAAATGCTGAGCCCTGTGGACTTCACTCCCTCTTTCTCTTGCTTTTAGGAACTTCCACTGTTTTTAGAGACAGCTGGAATAAGAATTAAGAAAGTCTTTCAAGATTTTACTCTCAGAAAAATCAGCATTAAGCCTTTAACCTCATACACTAGGGATGGTAGAAATTTTGTTGAGTTGTGACAGGTTTTCTTCTCTCCCCTTCCTTAAGTCAGTCCCTTAGCTTGCAACTATATTTCTCCCAGAGTGCCAGAGTTTTCTCAGGTACTGGCAGGAATGGCCCCTTTCCTCTGTCTCATTTCTCTACTCCAGCAGCAATTCCTCTGCCTCTGAGTTCTGTCATCTCTTCTTGCCAAAGAGAACAGGAATGACAAAAGCATTCAAAGAAAAAGAAAAACAGAGAAATCCCAAGCCTCATATGTGACATAAAGAAAACAATTCACATGATCTTTATTTTTGTAACCCTCGTCCTCCTCTCACCCTCATGCCTGTTGTTATCACTCAGCATGTTATTGTTATTACTTGAAATTTGTTTTTAAAAGTGCCTATCCAGCGCTGGAGGTGCTTGAACACACACTGAAAATATACAAAACATATGTCTAACTTAGAGGCTGTGTTCCCTGAGGAAGGGCTGCTATCCTCTGCAGTGCACTCAGCACACTTATGGCATGAACAAATTATACACAATAATAATAAAGAATAACTCGTGCCTATTTATCTGTTTCGTCTATGAAACTGATCTGTCAATGACCCTGAAAACTCTCGGTGACACACACTGTGGTTCATTTAAAACCAAGCTGCTCTTTCCATATTTTTTTTTCCAAATAGCTTGAGTCAAAATCCCAGGATAGGTGACACAGAGCGACCCTCCTGCTTTTGATGTCAATGGGAAAGGATTTGTCTTTTTATATCAAAGCTAGCTGGGAAGAGGAGGTGGGTGGCCATGAAAGGGAAAAGCCATGAAATTATCTCTATTGGTTTATAAGAAACAGCCTTTCGATGGGATTTTGGGAGGGGGAAACCTTCTGAAAAATGTGCTGGTGTGATTCCTCTAGAGGCCAGCACGTCTGAGCCAAGCGCTCGCAACAAGTGAGGGGGGCAGAAGTTCTTCACTTAATTGAGAACACACTTGTTTGCAGAGTTCAATGACGGGAACTCCAACATTGTTTTTAAAAGACAGAGTATTGTGTAGGTGTCGGAATTCAGAAGAGGCAAAACAAAAACGGATGGAAAAAGGCAGCTGTGATGATTTAACTCTCCGAACACCTTTAGCTGTTTCCCTTCCTGTGCCCCACCAACTGGATCAAGCTCTTCTCTCTTGGCTGCTGCTAAGAGAAGCGAGCCCATCTCCTTTGGCCCCCTCCCTGCCTGACTCTTGAACATGTTCTTCCTCTTCTTCCTCCAGCAGCCTCCTCCTGCCTACACCCAGTTTACTGCATCCAGCCCTTCTTCCCTTCTGCTCCCAGGGCCACTTCCCTGGCTGCTGCTGCTGAGCCAAAGCAAAGCTGCCTGCATGACATACCCACACCTCCCTGTGCTGGTCCTGGCTTGAGAGGAGGCAGGGATCAGCGGCACCGAAAGGGCTCATGTAGAGCTAACAGTCAGAAAAGGAGACAAGTTTCTGGTAGGTGATGTTCAGGTCAAAGGTGGCACCACCTTTGCAGGCAGGAGGCAGCCTTCCCCAGACAGCAATCTTTGGTACACAAGATACTGAATATTTGTGTAGTCCTCATGAGTTAACTTAGGAATCAGCTGTTCTTCACAGCCAAACCCCAATGGTATCTTCTTGCTGCACAGAGCCCATAGCCTACGTCTCTGACGTTCTGCCTTAGGGATCTGTTGAACACAGAAGGAAAAGGACACAACTCCGTTGACCGGCTTATCTGCCAGTTCTAATAGAATAGAAACCCACGAGAAATGTCACTACAAACCAAGAAATCCTTTACAAGTCCTGATAATTTTCTATTAGTAGGACAAAGATTCTGTGTATTAGTGGGAGTCCTGTTAACATACAACCTGGAGAAAGAAGCAGAAGGTAAAGAGCATCCTTATATTTCAGAATTCGACTGCTGCTGGTCTGATGCAATGACAGCTTTGTATTCCTGCTTTTAAGATGGACAAATGACAAGGTACCTCTGTGTAACTCACATCAGGTTAAATTTACCTGAATATCACTCTTATCTGATGAGGTCTTGGTCCTTTCAAATGCATTGCAAAATATGAACAGAGTGAAAACATTGTAAAGCGCGAGTCTTTTTCTCAAAGGTTATCAAATTCCTACCCTTAATCAATAAACCAATTGACCTATGTCAAGGTGATGAAATAGGATTCATTTTAGTTGGAAATAGTCAATTGTTATTGAAAGCCACTTATAATGCTAGGTATGGCCTCTTATAATGACTAGGTATGGTTGAAGAAACTGAACTTTTCCATATAATATTCAGTTTTCTAAAAGATGTCATTTTGCCTGGTCAACAGTTACCTTTTCTTTAAACAAAGAAAGCAATCTTTTGTCACAGCTGACCTGGCAGCAGAACAGTGATACAGCGCTTCTGACTCTAAAGATAAGGAGAGACAAGCAGGTCCCAATGTGGTGAAGGGGTGAGAATAAAAGACACAAGTGGGGCACCAGAATCGGGGTGGTACGGTGTATTCTTCTGCATGACTTTTTATCTCAGACTTTATGTCTTTGTGATATCAAAAGGTGGCTCCTCCTTCCCATCACCGTACAGTCTAAATTTATGTATCACTTCTATTTTATCAGAGGAATTTTGCTAGGAGAGAGAAAACAGGAAGGAGAACATACTGAATTGAAGGTATCTAGCACAGTTTTACATAATAAATTAAATTGCTAAAGCTTTTCAAAGTCTCAGTTGAAAGATGACCCAGCAGAATACTCAGTGGCAGATGATTTTGCTCACAATACCTGAAGGACAAGAATGTGTAAATCCCTCTGTGTTTTAATCACACTACTTAAATCACAACAGGTACCTGGAGTTGTATCATGAACAAATACCTGTGAAATAAACACACTTTCTTATATCACGCATATACTTCTTGCCAACTCAAGACAGGCAGGTTAAATTGCCTCTGAAACACCCTTTAATTTAATTACTATAACAATAGGAAGCATTTTTTTTTTAATCTTAAATGTTGATATGCAGGAAGCAGAAATACTATGGCACCCCAGAGAGATACGATACAGCTTGCTGTCACCTAAAGTCATCGTGATATTTAGAAATAAAAAGCAGTATCACAAGTTTCTGACATAAACACTAATAGTTATGGAAATCCAAACAGTGGGGATAAAGGGTTGGATTATTTAGTTAAATGCAGCTTCTGGTTTTGTCCTGTGGTTGGCTTGGTTTGGAATCAAATTAGCTTTTCAAACTAAAAAACCTCAAAGATTCAGCCCAAAAGTGGAGATGTTTGCCCATCTCTTGCAACCTGCAATTTATTTTTTTATCTGTTTGAAGGCTTGAGTGGAAGCAAGTTCTATGATTTTCTTAGACTTGATTTAAAAGCAGGAAGCATCTCATGATGTTTTTGTAGGTGGCTCTGTAATACTTAGCTGAACAGATGGTTTCAAATGATGTGCTGAGATTGTGGAAGAAAATAGGAAGAGATTGCATTTCTGCATAGCCTGATTGCAAATGCTATTGTTATGCTCAGGTATAATGAGCAGAGGTAGGTGTTGCTCACATTAATGTTTATTAGGAGTTTATCAGTATAACCACGCTGTGGAGTAATGGGCTGAAATGAAAAAAAATCTTAATCCAAATCTGTGGTATTTCAGTTCTGAATTTTTCATCCCCTTAGGGGTGAGGCCAAAGGATATGGAATCTGGAGCTAGTTCTTAATTTTGTGGCTTGGTCTCTTTTCCAGTTCCCGCAGAAACATGTTCAGTGAGATTTCCTGACATTTCTCTGCAGTTTTTTCTTTTGTTCAATGATAATTTGAAGCAAGCCCTGCCCTTTTCCCATAACATTATGCTTTTTACATGACTGCAGCATGTAAACACTGAAAAATGCAAGCACAGCAATGCTGGGAAATGCATAGAAAAAATGTTAACAAAACAGCCTTTTCCACAGTTTTATAGGAGTCAGACAGACCTGGGACTGTAAGATGTAAACCAAAGCAGAGTTATATATAAACCAGTGTGTGCCTGCTCTGGGTGAACAGGCTGTGACTATGGGCTAAGATTAAGGAATATAAGATTTCAGTCCTGCTCTGCCAATGAATCATTTTGCAACAATGGGTCTGTGTAATATGAAGTATTATGTTTTTAGAAGCCAATGCATTGGGAAGGGAGGGAAAAGCTGCATAGGAATGCGTAGTGTGACTCTCTTAAAAGATTATCAGTGCTTTCAAAAATTGTTCCAATTAATGGAAAATACGGACTAAAAAATAGGCTCACTTCCAAAAGATGAAATCAAAGCCCTGATGCCTTTTATCATTGTTTCATCACAGCTAATAAAGTTTCTGTAATTATCTGAGGACACTGAAGCCTTTTATCTGTGATGAGTGACACAGCATTGTGTGCCTTGAACTAGAAAGGTAAATACAATAGTTGCCTGTGACAGTATCTGGAGAAACAAAAATAAACAGAGACCCAATTACAGGTGAATACTGGCATAATCCTGAAATTGTTATTTCCCTCTTTGCATCTTCCCAACCTCCAAACCAACTCCTGGCCTGCTTGCTTTGTCATGTGCTTTAATAGCTGTCTGATTTAGCCCAAGCTTTTGTAGAAATGTGCCCCACCACATTTTTTTTTTGTTTAATCACTGAAAGCAGCCTCATCATTTAATCAAAAGCTTGTGCTTTAATCACTGATCTCCTTCCACTCTAGGGTCCCAAGGAACAGAGAGCATTCTTCTGTAACAACCCTCTGCTCCTGAAAAATGAGGGATTGTGTAGACATTGAAGGCTGAAATTCTCCAAATTTGCCCCAAGGGATGCCAAGTGTAGCTCAGAGAAGTACAAAGGGAACCTGTTCTTGCTGCTTTTCAACTGTGGCCTTACTTAAATTGCCACGGAGGTTTCACATTTCATTCTCCTAAGGTTACTGTCTCAGGTTTTTCTGTGGAAAACATTAAGGATGTAGGCCTTGCTTTAAACCAACTCCTCTGGGAATAAAATTGGGCTCATAATCTTATAGTACCTCACTACTCACATGTTTGGAATTGTCTGTTTTTCAGGCATGAATCAACCAGCCAGATATTTAGAAAAAGCTCCTAATTGAATCTGTTGCTATATATGCACATAAACACAAATGTACACATACACATGAGATGGAAAGAAGGTAAAATCAAATAAAGCCAGAACTTTATACTTCACAAAAGCTTATAAACTGAAAATTTCATGTTCTTTTTAGACATTTGATAAAGATTCTTGCTATGATCTTAGAAGGCACAGGCCAGTAACTGATACAACGCAGGAGGATCACTTGATCTACTCTTGAAATGCTGCCACTTCAGACTGGAGCAGAGCATCTGTTTTACAGATCATAACAGTTTGGGACATGAAATGAAGGTTCTTACAACCACCTGAAGCTGTAAAGGAAAATGCAGGGAGAAGGAATTTTAATTAGCTGAATCACTACAGCGAGAGCCCTGGGAATGCGGATGAATAAAGCAGGTAAGATTCTGTTGCTCGTGTTTTGACTCCTCTGATAAGCCTCAAAATCATTTCATATTTCATCTAAAAGATGCTCTCACTTACCTCAGCTTAAATTAAGACCAAGTCCACCACAGCTGTAGAATCCCACCAGATTGAATGACAAAACTGACAAATGGGGGTAAATTGACAACACTGTTGTGCATGGCAAAGGCTGCATTTCCTGCAGCGAGGAGCGGCATCCCAGCTGCAGGTATGGGATGCCGCGGCTGCCCTGCGCGCGCTGGCGGCCGGCACGCTACAGAGTCAAAACCAGAAAGACGAGCCCTGCCCAGGGGAGAGGCAGTAATTTTAGAGCACGTCTCCACAGCCAGGCGCAGACAGACGAGAGCTCCTCTGTCTGCTCTCCGGGCTGGCTGCAGGCAGCCCCGCGCCAGCCTCAACGCCCGAACAGTCGCGCTGGCGCGTTGCCATCGCGGCGGGCCTGGAGCACGCTCGTGTCTCGCCAGTTCGAAGCACGGAGAGAAGAGCTTGTGTCTGCGTGGACTGACACAGACCTGTCTTCAGTGCTGGTGCCCTGGCTGCGGACAGTGGTTAAGAACTGAGAAGAAAGGGTGCCCTGTACTGAATTATATTAATTTACACTAATTGTGGCACTGAAGGAAGAGTGACTGAATGAAATAGGAGGCCCCTTCTGTTCTGTCTCTTTCCAGTGTTTGTGAGAGGGGAAAAAAAAGAGAGAACTGATTTTCCAGGGTAGGTGAGCTGGTTTGAGCTATTTCCCCAAGCTCTCTAACACTCAGTCTAAGCCCCTTTTCCCAAAGCTTTCTCTTTTTTAAAGAAAAAAAACTAGAAAACCCAAAATCTCTCTAAATATATACATTTTCTAAATATAAACAACTACATATAGCGTGGATATTCAAGAAAAGGGAAGAGGACAAGGGAAATGGGAAAAAGGACAAAAAGGAATCAGAGCAAAACAAGCACGCACACCCGCAACACCCGGTAACTTTAACAAAGTACAGAACCACCTCCCCGAGGAGAGCTGGACAACCAAATCCAACCCATTAAAAAGATTTTCCACAGGCCTCAGCAGCAGACAGGACCAACACAGGGACCTCCTGCTCCCCAGCCTTGCTGGAAGAAGGAGGAGAACGTATCTACACCTTATTTATATGTCGTGTTACGTTAAAGGAAGATATGGAATACTTCTGTGGATCCTGACCTCCGTTGTTAAGGAAGACCTGAAGCCAAACCACTACTGTAGGTAAAGTGCAGATACCCTTTTTTTCCCTTTCCTCCCTCCACTTTCGATAGACTTAATCTTTCTCCCCCTAAACATAATGATCCTGTAATGGATCCCATAAGTCCAACTGGAAAAGGCTGTTGTTTCCAGCATGTGAGAAGATGAAGACAAAATTACACCGCAGCCTTCTCTCTGTCACAGCACAAAGACAATAAATCGTAGATGGGGTGATCTGAGATGTTTAACATGGTTTCCAACAAATTCAACCAGATCCCTGGGTCCTCTTTGGCACCAGCTACGAGCAATAGCCAAACAAGCAGCATATTGCCAACACGTCCTCTCACCCAACAGATGTGCAGTTCTTGTTCTTATTGCTAGCGAAGATACAATATAATACATGTGCAGAGGATGACTACAATTTAATTTACACCAGTTGTGGTATAGAAATATAAGCCACCACACGGAGTTGAAATCATGGGGATGGTGCCATCTGTATGTAATTGTTCAGGTTACGTTTTCCATTACATTTATTTCTGGAGGAAGGGGAGGATATACAACTGGGCAGCAATCATAACAATCAGGTCTTACAAAATATCAGTCAGAAATCGCACTTTCGTTTGCTAAAGGGCTGATTTGCATTTCATTCTGACACATAAGAATGGTCTATTTCTAAACAATGTCACAGAAAATTATATGAAATTAAATTTTTATTCCAAATACTGTAAAGCAATAGGCCAAACAGATGGACAGGTATGGCATTACTTCATCTGTGGCATGCTAAGCTTGGCTAAGGGCCTACAGAGTACAAATGTTTCAGCGGTCCTTAGGGGTTAACAGGCATTACTTTCAGTGAGGCCCAGAAATTAAAAGATCTGGCAATTGTTGCTTTTTGGTTTAACCCTGGAAGAGGCTTCTAGACTGGGAAAATAGCTAGCTAGACTAACTAGCTTGCCATTTTAAAAGGAAAACTTCACAAAATTTAATTGCAACAAGTGAGAACCAACCCAAAATACCTTAAGCTTGAATTTATTTGTTTTGTTCCATATATTTGCTTGGAAAATGAATACTTAAAAAGAGCCTGAAAACTCCTAATATATCTGTTAGAGACTCTGCCAAGTCTTTAACCTGTTTTTATCTTCCTAAAGAATTCACTAGTAGCTTACAACTAGAAACTGAGGGCTCAGTTCCGTGAATATTTTCTGTAGTTGTGAAGACACTTAAAAAAGCTCCTGATGCCCTCCACGCCATCTTCCCCTTTACACTGCCCTTGTTCTGCAGATCATCTCTATCTGCAGGATGGATCCATAAGTCCCAGCAGTGATCTGAAGGGATGGAGAACCCTGACAGTAAATGGGCTGTGGAGATGATGTTTGTGGAATGATACTCTGAAGCACCAAGTTCCCTGAGTCTCAGCTAAAGGCTAACCCATCCACCATCCCTGATGACATCAGCTGCTGCAAGTCCTACACAGGGCTCTGTAGCAGGAGAGAGAAGTAACTTTTATTTTAAATATATTTTTGCTGTGTGTATTTATCTAACAGTTCTGAGTTCTGCCAATGGAGCCAATAATTTTCCAGTCCCCACCAAAGTTTGCCTGGGTTTTGTGAGGACAATTTTTTCCCTGTGAGCGCTTTTCTCGAAAACCTCTGATTTGCATTCGTAGCCAGAAAAGGGGAAAAACGGGTAACGACCCAACTGCCAGATCATGCACTACAAAACGTCTGTGTCATTCCATACAAAGACTCTTGGACAGGCCAAAACAGGGATTAATTTCTTTGAAACTCTGACCTCTGGCAGCCCCCTGTAGGTCTGCAAATACAAACACTCCAGGAGAGAAACATTCTGCAAAGCACTCACACCTCCAGAGTGACAATATACCTGGTGGATGGCCATTCTCTGCCGCCTTTCAAGATGCTTTCAAGATGAGCACCACAGCCAGCACGCTCTTTTACCAAGAAACACTTAGAAAAATCTACATTTACCAACGTTCGCCAATCCATCATTCTTCGGAACAAAATCTCTGGCAAAACTGCTACAGACTGAGACTTTGATGGATAGGGACTTGATGCCCTTCCAGGGAAATCCAAGAACATCAGCTTAATTATTTTAACTGTTAAAAGTAGATTTTTTAGCAAGTGATGCTTGTCAGGAAGTACTGTAAATTTTTTTTTTAATTTAGAGTAAAAATTTCTTAACCACCCTTCCAGACCTGTATAGATGCGTCAAAAACGTTCAAGTGGGCAGAACATAAGGGTTAAGCTTCTGTCCCCTTAGTGCTAAAGTGTTAAATGCTTCCAGAGAGCCTGGAACTGCAAATGGGCAGTGCAGGCTTTAAGCTAACTGGCAAACAAGTGTTGCTTTAGGCTTGGAAACACTGTCTTTACACTTCTGGGGTCTGGGTTGATTCCAGCTTAATCCAACTACAAATTGTTGTCTTGAAAAGCCTGCAGCTTCTTTTAAATGCTTCTCCCCTCCTTGTAGCATGTAATTACCCAGCAATTAACATTCCTGTTTACCAGTGGTGATTTCTGGATTGTGTCAGTACGTGTGTGTTTATGTAAGTGAGGGAGCCTTTATTAAAAGTCACATGAACTGACCCGATGCTCTTGGGAAGGATAAGAAGAATTGGTGTGGAAAACTGAAAGATCTTAATGATCCAAAGGGGAGTTGAGCATTTAGACAAAGCACAAAAATAAAATATCTAATTTGGGTTTCCTTTATTTCTTTGAAACCCCTACCACAGAGCTGCTTCTGCTACCTGATGCAAATAATTGCTTCTGCAACGTTTGGTCATTCAGAGGCTGTGGTGTTAGAACACTTGCAGGATGATAAAGTACTTTGGAGATAAGTTTATATAAAGAGAAATTAGACCTACCCTGCCAGAGCAGTGACTCAGCCTAACGTGCTAGTTTATAGGCTGCCGTGGTCTTGAAAATCACAGTTCAAGTCTTGCCAACAAGGACCAGGTGAACATTGTGTTCTTCACAAGGAGCATCAAGTTTCTGGGACTTCGGCTGTCTAGAGAGAGGTGCTACTGCATGGTCAGTTAAATGGTCTCACTGCCTGGAGCAGCAAATCCTATTTGCAGAGTTTCTGTGCAATTAGGTGCATTCAGCAGCAACAAAGATCCTTCAGAAATAACCACAGACTTTAAGGAGATGCAGTGTTTCCTAGGAGTCTAAAGGTCTAGTCTGTAAGAGAGCTGGGAACGTGTAGGACCACTCCTGGATAGGGATATAGGATAGGATAGGATGAGGCTGTCTCTATCTCATGCCAAGCAAGACTAAAAGAAGTGGGCTAGCTGTAGGAGTCAAGCTGCAGAGAGAGTGAAGAAGTGATGAGGGCACAGGTGTGAATGGACAGGCAGCAAACTCACATCAGGAGCATGCTGGAGAAGCCCGATCATAATCTCTTGCTGTGAACCAGTAAAACCTTAGCACAGGACAGTGCAAGACCAGATCCTGCAGTGTGCAAGGCAGGGCTGTTGATGGCTGTGACGCTCACAAACCTGTTTTCTTAGTGTGAGTGCTGGTTCGTGGATATTCTGCTGTCTAAGGTGTTACAGTGTGCCCTCTGCTCATACCTCAGCATCTAATGCAGGGTGACTTTTATGTCAAGAAGCAAACCATGCAGAGACAGAAGAGAACTGTCAAACAAGCGAGTGGAAGGTGAAAAAGTAACATATATTCCTTTCTGCTTTGTGACTTTATATCTGCCAAATATTAAACCTCCTAAGAACACACTTCAAATAACAAGCCAGAGGTCAATGAAACCGTTTTAGGAACATAGCAATAAGTTGCTTTCTATAACAGTTTCTACATGGAGTTTTTTCCTTTCTGTAGAATAACGGCACCTGAGACCCCAGAACTCTGTGGGGACTTGGAAAAGAGGGAAGAAATCCAGTAACATGTCACTGAAGACAATACATATAGCACATGAAATCAGTGCCTAAAGAGCTCCTCACTGTCCACTAATGATCCAGGTACCTGGCAAAACATTTTGCACCTGGAGTGGAATTACCCTTGTTGCATTTTAATACGTAGTGTGTAACAGTAACTATGTGTGTCAGTTTAAAATAAAGGTTTGAGGTTTGGTAACAGCCAGCTCTTGCAAGAAAAAGGTATCCCTGATAAGAGTAAAGTACAGAAAGAAATGATGGAAGAACTATTGCAGTTCAAACAGCTTTTTTAACCCTAATAACTGCTTGTTGGCTTCAGCCAAGTATCAGCAACCTGTGTCCTTCCCACTCACAGATCTTCCCTTTGGCACAGTTGACTTCACAAGTGTCACAAAGGAAATGTATGAGAAGGATGTTTTCTTTGCCTAACTCCTGCTAGCTGCACTGCCCCACTGATACTCACTCGCCTTGTCCTGTGCCTGCCATCTTCCAACTATTCTGACTCTTTCTTCCAAAACATACTCAGTGGGCCTATGGCGCAATCTCCTTGTGCTCCGTGAAAGGCACCAACACCTGCAGAACACCACAACCACACTGCACTGCTAGGAGGACATCATATTTAAATCAAAGAGCTAAAATAACTTTAATTACAGGTGGCATAGTATGGGAAGCCACATTTAACGACTTAAATCCTTTCAAATTTTAACAAACAAGTTTCCAATCAACCTTTTCATGCGTGTAATTACGATTCACAACACACCTACGATAATTGACTGCACTAGACCAACAATCCACCCAGAAACAGAAAATCCCAACTGCTGTAACAATTTGCCCAGCCATTCAGAACCTTCATTTTGTTTAACTTTTCCTAATAAGATAGTGTAGGTGGTCCAAATCGTTTTCAATAGAGACTGATTCATATGAGATGTTAAAAAACCACATTCCTTGAAAGTCATGACAATCATGATTTTGACTCAGCAATGGCCAAGCAGTTCTGCAACACTCCTTGTCTTACCTCAACTAGTTCTTTGTTCAATGATGCTGCAACCTTAGATGTCCAGTTCAAACTTTGGCCTAGTGAACAGGCTACAGGAACCAAGTTATTGTGATAGTGTATCACCATTCCTGGGACTGCTGTTAAACTAAAGGTCAATCCTCAGCATCAGTGAAAGGGTTAACTTCAGAGGTACATATCTCATGCAATACTCACCAAGGCATTGAGGCATTCATTGTCTGGGAGAGCCAGATAAGGAAGAATGTTCAGTGTGACTCTGCTGACAGCACATGGACCTCCTGTGCTATTGGCAGGAACATATGCATAAGTTTTCTTTCCACACAACGTGATGTATCCTTGGCTTTGGCAGGCCAGCACGCTCAAATCAGAGTTACCTTCCTCCTGCCAAACAAAAGAGGACAAGTTTGCCACCCGCTTTGCTAACCATATCCATGGGGTTATGGATGCTAAGGCAAATCCACAGCAATTGTTACACTTATTCCTGTGAGGACGAGCCTTAACATTTTGGGGATAACTTTAAATGAGTTGGAGCCAGCAGCTGAGCAGTCCATGACTGATTTGGTGTTTTTTTCACTCTGGAATAATGGATCAACGCAGGCTGTTCCTTAATTTTGATAACAGGTTGTCAACACCTCCCATGGGAGGTTCTCCAGCCCTTGGATCTTCTTTGTGGTCTCCTCTGGACTCACTCTAACCGATCCCTCTCCTTCCTCTGCTGAGGACTCCAGAACTGAATGCAGTTGAGGTCTCATAAGAGTAGAGTAGAGGGGGAGAATCAATGTTTATTTAAATCTCGGTTTGGGATTTGAGCCATAAGATGTGTTTTTTCAGGCATGGAGGTATAAAAGAGGGCTCTGAAGAAAATACTTTGCTTAAGTCATAAGCTGAGATAATGCAAAGGGCTTATTAATATTGTGCTGCAATTTAAAGCTTAGAAGAATTTAGCTGTGAGGCATTCACTGAAATAATATCAACAATAACACTAATAACAAATAATAATCATAACAATGATAAACCCCTGCATTTCTACAAATTAGATAGCACATTTCATGTAGGAAAACATTACCAAGCCAGTGAGTAGCAAGCAAAAAATTTGAAACAGAAGAAGAAAAGACCTCTAGATCTGTAGCAGTATTTGGCAAGTAGATCTGGCACTTTGGAATCAACATACGTTTCTAGTTAGGAGTGCAAACTATATTATTTGTACTAGAGAAGGTTGGATCTTTTGGATGCAGCTGGAAGGAGTAAGAATCTCTTGAACAATCATATGGGTTTTCAAGTCTGCCCCTCCTTTAGGTTAAATTATCTCATCTCCAGTCCCTGCCCCTAGTTAATTAATGTTCCTTGCTCTTGTTTTTCACTTTACTAAAGGAAAAACCTTGGTGTACATTAGAGATATCTGCCAGCCCCTGTTGTTGCCACTAAGAACACTTAGCCCTTCACAATGTGACAGTGCCTTTCAGACACTCCTGTTTCTAAAGTACAGTTTGCTGTTACCTCAGCTAGTGGAGAAAAGTTACTGGTAGCTCAGCACCTTCCTCACCCAGACTTCTTCAGCTCCCATTCATATCTCAGAGGGCAGCATCAGATACATCCAGATACATCCATATAAACATTGCAGTTCTTAAGGATTCCAGAACTCACTCTGTTTTCTGAGCTTAAGTACATTAAAGGCTGTAATGAGCTCTTTTGCTGCCAGTGGAAGATGCAACAGAAGATGAAATTATATTTTTCAGGTGTGGAGTGCAGGTGAATCCAATTACAAAGCCGAAAAATTCAGCTGTGACTCATAATTATGGAACTCTTATTACAAATGCAGATGAAGGTACTCATCAGTACTGTGGTGAAAGCATGAAACACCCCAAGAAACAAACCAGGGAACCACTCCAATCATACAAAGGAAAAACCTACCAAGGATTTAATAAAATAACATAATCTCAGCAGCAAAATAACTGAGGTGTTTCAGAGGTGAAGGTAATGCCTAAAACCACCCTTCCACAGCCACAAGAAAAACCGTGCACTACAGCAACGATGAGAACTTGATGCAGTGTATTTTCCAAAGCACAAGGAGCCAAGAATAATATAACATCACCAAGCAGACTTCAAAGTCCAGTTCCTCCACTCACTCTTTGCTCCTGTGCATCCCTCTGATGCCAAAGCACACACGGATCGGAGGGCTCTGCTCAGCAGCTGCGCAGGATGTTTGACAGATTTCCCAAACTCTTACAGCACTTGTAAAAGAAGTTTCCAATAGAGGCAGAGCTTTGACTGCAACATTTACAAGAACCAAAAATGAAAACAAAAGAAAGGGTTGTTTATTGATTGACCGACAGAATTTGCATTTATTTCCTGGAAAAACGCATCACTGGAATTGTGCAGAATATTTTCCTGCAGGACTGCAGATATTTGCAGAAGGACATGGAAAGGCTTACTGCTCTAGAAGGGAGTAAATTGGTTTTGGGAACCATCTACAGATAATAACGAAGACTTGTTAATTCAGTGTGTTAATTGATATCTATGAGCTATCATAAGTTGGCAAAACAATGCATCCAGTTTTCAATGCCAATAAATTAATGCTTCATCTACAAATAGTTTTAAGAAGTGAGAACACTTATCCAGCAGCATAAAGATTTACAAACAAACCCAAAACATTCAGGAACATCAGCTGAAATCCTCACAAGCACTGTGCTGGTCACAGAAGTAAGGGTGCGGGTGGGGAAGCCCAGGCCCAGGTTGCCCAGAGAAGTGGTGGCTGCCCCATCCTTGGGGTGAAGGCCAGGTTGGATGGGGCTTTGAGACCCCTGATCCACAGGAGGTGTCCCTACCCATGGCAGGGGGGTGGAACTGGATGGGCTTTAAGGTCCCTTCCAAGTCAAACCTTTCTATGATTCTGTGTTCCTGAGGTGTAATGGTGCACTGCTGCTCTTGGCCAGTGTGAGTTATGCAGGGCTGGAGAAAGGGTAGACATGGCCCTGCAGAGCACGCTGCAGCGCTCCAGGCTGCTCTCTTGGCGGCGGCGCAGATTTTGGAGTGAGATCACCAGTGGGAGCTCAGCAGACACACAAGCACACAGGTTGTAATGTGCAGATTTTTAATGAAGCCTGAAACCTAAAGCAGATTTGAGTCAGGATCGTAAACTTTCATCTGAGTTATTATTATTATTATTTATAATTTATTGAGTTTTTGAAGTGTGTCTGAACTTGCATGGAAGCAAAAAGCGATGGGAACCCCATACCTAATAACTGCACTGTAAGCACAAGTGGCTCTTCTGTGAGCTCCTGTGGCTGCTGAATTCACAATTGGTAGCAGATCTCAAAACCAGGTGACTTCCATACAGTTTGGCTGAACAAAACATTCACACTTATCATCTCCAACCCCAAATATCCCATTTCACTGCCCGCTCAGGGGATTGGATGGGAAGTGGTTTCCATTACTCTCAAGCTAATTTTTTCCCCAGTTTAATAAAAGATAGCATCAAAAACTTGTTCTCACCCGCAAATGCCACACAGCCAGCAGCATGATTTGGCAAGGATATTGGAGATTATTTGTGCTCCTTACAAGGCAGCATTTCCGAATATTCCATTAAGGTCCCTAATTTCCCTGACAACAAAACTGGGGCGAGGAGGACTGAACTTGGCTATCGTTTTGCTGGTTGTTGTTTGTTTTGCCCATTTTCATTAGGGTTTATAACTTGGCCATAATCTTATGACCTCTGGGTTGCATGTAAATGATGAAGTGCAGGAAACACACTTGCTAAACACAAGTTTGCAAAAAAAAAATTCTTTTTTAATATTAGATCCACTGATAAAAAAGTGAAATACTAGAAATAATAGAAGCCACATGAGCTGGGGGGAAAAAACAGGGTACTTGAAGTTACCCTGACGTTCTACACTCCAGAGTTCTCCTATCAGCTCTGCCACTGGTGTACTTTACTCCTCAGTTTCTTTCATTTGTAAAACAGGGAAAGTGGTGCTCATGCTATGAAACTGTTCTGTATTTAATTGTTTACTGGTTTTAAAATGCTTTAAACATGTAAGCCATATGCACACACCACTGAGGTGGTTTCAGTTTTAAATAGGCAATAACTGACATTAGTTTAATTTGTGACAAATTATATTGGAATTTTGGAAAATCCAAACCAGTGAAGGTGTGAAGTCTTGGAAACTATCTAAAAGCTTATATTGTGAACCAGTGTTTTCAGGAAGGAGCACCTGGCTGCTGCTACATTGTTAAGATAGGTTTTTTTTTTGAGAATGAATAATTCTATCCAGAAGACAACATAGTTGAGGTTGAAATGCAGGCAGATCCTTCAGCTTGCTCAGACAAATGACTGGCCATGTCCTGTTTGCAGCTACTGCTTCTGAAAGACCTTTGAAGGACCTGCTAAAGGGCTAAAATATTTTCCGTTCATATCAAGAGGGCAATGGAAGATGATCAGCGCCAGACCAGATGCTTTTGAACTTTAGAACATGCCTTCAAAAACCACTGTAGCTATGATCATCCTCTCCCATGTCTGGAACCACAAGGATGTCCTCATACAGTGACACTGTTCTTTCCATGCTATCTGTAATCTCCCACTCTTAACCTTCACATCTCATATGGCCATAAATCTACTTCAGTCTGACAAATAACTCCAAGTGATCCCAGGGCTCCTCTGACACTTGTCCTTTACGATCTTTTATTTTCTTTAAGCACTTTGGAGTTGACAGTTTATAGGTTTCTGTTACTTAAACATCCCACGGGTGTTCAGCTTCCCTGTTTTGTAAAGCTAACCTCTTCTGCAGTGTGTTTTTAATCAGATTCCTTCAGCAGCTACACATTAGTTCTTTGTGTTTAGATAAATAATCACGTTTTACCTCAAATGGAAAATTCAATCAGATTCAACCACTGGTATATTGAGATACAACTTGTCCTAAACTTAATTATCAACACATGTCCAGTTGGAATTTTACCTTTTTTCACACAGTATGTTTAGGCATAACAGACACCATAAAAATTATTTATACCACAGACTGGAATGGCTTGGGTAGAACAACAAGACACTTCTGAAAAACATGTTTTTAAAGGTAAAGCCAACCAGCTTTTCAGCTTCAAATTTAGGTTTTGCAGTAAAAGGCATTCTACAAAACATTATGACATTGGAAATGCTTTAAAGAAATAAATTGAATTTAGAAATTTCATAGTTATTTTTGTGAAGGGAAATGTGGTGGGGAGTTTGGATTCGAGATCGCACGACATCATAAGTCTTGGAATACTTGGAATTCTTGAAAGACAGTGGAATTGCCAGAGGACTAAAAGAAAGCTGATGATGTGCCAGTTTTCTAAAAAGGGTAAGTTGGACAGCCTGGCCAAATACAGCCCGGTCAGCCTCACTGCCTATACAAGAAAATATAGTGATGGCAGTAAGCACAACAATTCAACCCATGCAACTCAATTAAAAAGCATTTATACTTAACCCACATCAATACAGGTTTACAGAAACCTGTTCTGGCTGTACTTGGGCAAGGGATGCTCATTGAGAAGCCAGAAGACACAAAATCAATATAGTAGGTATGAAGAGGATCTAAAATTAACTTCATTACAGTTCTCTGAATTCAAAAGGGGAGTCAGACATACGCTTGCCCACCCACTGGTTATCAAAAAGTAATTTTGAGACTATATTAAAATACTTTATTGGTGACTGGGAAGAAACATAAAATCAATATTGACCAAGGATGATTGTAAAAAATATTGTGGGAGCAGAAAGTTGAAAGAGTTTGGTGGCTAATAAAGAGTGATCTGCATCTGCTGGCCAACATCACCTTCAGTCCAGCCAGAGGTAATGTCATCAGCCTACAGTCTGCAGAGGCTTCCACCTGCTCAACAGGGTCTCTACATCCTGTTCAGGGATCACAGTGGATACCAGTTAAAAGAGAATTCCCAAATGCAATGGCACAAACAAATGTGGAGTATCCAGTACGGGAAGAGTGGTTACGTCATCTCTGGGAATGGTACAGGTGCAGCTGCTACCCCAAAACTGTTACAGATCTGGTATCAACAAATTCTGACTTGATCTGATGCAGTTTGGCTCAGGATTAGTAACTAATCATGTTCTGGGTAAAGGTGTCTGGGAGCTACATTGGTTTGACTTATCAAGCAGAGGATTCCATGCTAACTTTGGAAGTACCTAGAAGGAAAAAAGAAATCTAAGAAGAGAAACATTTCAGTCTAGAGACAAGAATGCTTTAAAGTCTGGTGGGTAAAAGGTATGCAAATACAGAGTAGGAGTTAAGAAGCAAATTTAAACACTCTGGTTACCAGCTGTTGGAATAAGTGAAGACAGACTGTGTCAAATCAGTGGAAAATGTAAGATCAGGATTCTTCTAGTTGAACAGGGATCAATCCCTGTGATCCATAACTGTTCTACATGACCACAGCAGCTTGCTTTTGACTCTAGCCTCTATGACCTACACATCTCTGGAACACAACCACCTTCCCAAAACTAACAAGTGGCACAATCTGGCCACATCAGAGAAGCAGGGTAAACAAAACCTAGGCACCAAGGCTTACAAGGTTCTATTGCATATATTCATCTGTAGCGTGGTTTGTGCCTTGCTGAGTCTACATGGTACTGCACTGTGCACATCTCCTATAGGAGAGTCAAAGCAAACCAAATCAGATCTTTTTTGTTGTTGTTAACATTAGAGAAAAATATAATTTGGCATTACCTTCAAGAGAAAATAAAATTACATGACTTAAATATTCAGATTTTAATACTACAGAATGTTTTTATTACTAACACATGCAAAGAAAATATTGCAATGTGCAGTTTATGTGAACATCGCATGCTTTTATAAACAGTGACAGACGCTCATATTTGAATTCATTCTTGTCTGTAGAACAAATCTCCTATGACCTTCCTGGGATGCAGGCTATTTTAGAATAATTGTTTAAAAGCTCATTGTTACCTAGCAGCTTCAAGCTGGTATGAATGCACGTGACGCAGAACATGGACTTCATAAATTTTAATGAAAGATCAAAAGAAAAGAGGAAAGAAGCCAGCATCAAACAGGCACTGACATAATAACAAATAACAAGGATAAAATGTCGGTGACCAATACTAATCCAAGGGCTTGGATGTTGAACTCTTAGTCTCAGTGCCCAGAAAGGATGGAGTGAGGACTCTAACTTGGAATTTCCTGGCTGTCGTCAATTCTGTCACAACCGTAACGTGTTTCAACATGTTTTCAGCTTTTAAATTTTTTCCCTCCTCTTTAATATAGTCTAAACTAGACATAAAATGGAAAAAATGTACTATTTCCACTGAGCACTGATGCCTTTGACATCTGCTTCCAAGTGTTATTCATCACCACGCAGTGCACCAATCTGAGAACAAGTACAATGTACCTTCAGGAAAAAGTGACTCTCTGGGATTGCTTGTCCTAACAAAGCCTGCTCTTTCCTCAAGTGATTAAAGCTCCATCTACATTTATAAAAGTACAGCATCCCACCTACCTGTCCTAGCAAGCAGCAGCATCTGCAGTTGTCTCTTTTAGGGTCAAACACCTGACCTTGCAGATGGCAAATGGGGTGTCCTGTACTCCCTTTTATTCATGCATAGTTTCCAATAGTTCTTTTTTTAATCTAATCCCACAGTGGCACCATTTTATGCTCACAACAAATTTTATGTACAGAGCAAGGAAAGCACCAAACAGAATTTCTGAAAGGACGAAGGTCCTGATGAGCTTCCATGTCATGGAGTGGGCTAAACCGGACGGCCTTGCGAAACTCACTTGCTATTTTTGCACCAGACAGCACTAAGCCTTCCAATACAAGAGACAGAATGTAAATTCAACATCAACATGTTGGAAAGATGATCCAAAACCAGTGCATGAAGTTCAACAAAGGTAAATTCACAGTGATGCCTGCAGGAGGGAATAAATTCACACGTATGCCTGCAGAATGTGCTGGGATGCCAGTGATCATAAAGCTATCATTATTCATAGTGAACAATACTCATGAGAGTATCAGAAACAAGCGATGGCAATTCCCACTGGTGATTTAGTAGATCTTTACTTGCTGATGTGGACCACAATAAAATGGATTTGGACCATTTCTGTGCCTTGTTGTAAGTCAAACCCCAAAGCCTCTGAACAATTAGCTGCTATGAATCCTCACAGGTTCTGTCTAGGACACTCACATGTGTTGTGCTGTCAAGATCTCTGCACAGATCATAGCCAAAGTCTACACAAATCCAAAAAGTTATGCTCAATGTCACTCTTTTGAAAGAATCTGGGCTCTGACCCGGGGTGAATATTAACTTCAACATACTCTTTACAAAGTGTTGACATGGAGACAGTACGTAGTCCTTGTACAGCAAGGGTGACATATGGATCACTTAAGGCTGTCAAAATAGACTGTTCTGTGATGGAGGACTGGGTCCATGCAAGCTCTGCTTGCAGTATCAGATTTAAGGGGAAGACATCATGAACCAATTGCTCATACACTTGGGGAACAGATCAATTTGGAATTGGCAGTATGGTCACACTCAACAAGTTGTGGTCAATGGTGTGATGTTCACAGTAAGACCAGTGTTGACTTGCTTTCCTCAGGGGTTGGTATTGAACCTGGCACTGTTTAACATTTTTGTCACAGACATGGACAGTGGTATCGAGGGCACCCTCAGCAAGTTTGCCAATGACACGCAGCCGTGTAGCGCGGTTGACACACTGGAGAGAAGGGATGCCATCCAGAGGGACCTGAACATTCTGGAGGGGTGACCTGTCAAACTTTCTCTAGACTAGACATCCCATAATACTTTCAGAATCCTTCATAGGTAACTGATGTACAGATTTCTGATCTGTATTTTTCTCAGGACTCGTAGTTGCTCCCAATTTCTTGTGATAGATCTCTCTCAAATCTGGAGACAGTACTCTGTCAAAGACCGATGTCAAACGCAGCAGCAAAATACCTTGCACGTATATCAGACAATGCTCCTCTTGACAAATCCCCACTTCAATGTGCTCTGTGCTTGCAATAGGCTGAGGAACACTTGATTTGCACAGATCAGTGTCTTATTACCACCCTTTCTATCTTTGCTTCTTGCTTTGTTAGGGAACTGGAAGTTCTCCATAATTCACTGTATTCCTCAATTTTTTGCCCATGGAAGCTTAGCTATTCAAACAGAATTAATGAAATTCTGATTTTTTGAGGTCTGCACTCTTAAGGTGTAAAATCTCCTAACAGTAGCCTTTCCTTCTCTCCATCTTCAAATGTTCTGTCAGTTCTTCTGAACACATCACAGTCAAATCCAGAATTGCAAATGCTCATCCGCACTTTGTTTCAGCAGTCAGTGCCTCAGTGGGCTGCATCCCTGCTGTCCCCCTTTCACCCCTTTTATCAGCTTCAGCTAATATTCCTCCTCTGATCTAGATCTCAGAGAGAGTTAGCTCACTCATAATACACCAGCATTGATTTCAACATCTGCCAGATGTGGTGTCAAGACATGTAGCTACCTGGAGGCCATTCTCTACCTCCACAGCTGCTCAGCTGGCCACCTCTTCTCAAACTTCTTTTCACTCTTAAGTATAATATCAAAGTGAGCATTTACTGACCATTACACCTCAACCCCACAGTTCCAATCACACATAACAACTCTCCTGTGACCAAAACCAAACCAAGTGTCTATTTTTCATGCAGCTATTGATAATTCTGCCAGTGTCTTGGTCGTGGCTCCAAAATGGTGCTCCATAAACAACAAGTGCACCAAAGAAAAGACTTTAGGATGTTTGTGATCTATAATACCAAAGACTTGAGTTTCTTTGCTGTTGAAAAGACCTATGAAAATAAGAACAGGAGAACTACTGTCTAGTTTACCTTTCTAATCCATTTCTAAAATTTTCTGAACAGCATTGCTCTGTCTTTAAAAGCGGAGGGGGCACGTGGATGGACACAGCTACTTAGTGTGAACATTGTTGTATTTCTGTCCCCTTCCCTTGGAGTGGACACAGCAAATCCTGAGACACCAAAAGGGAAAACCAAGCGTGTCATTTCAGCTGTACCTATCCACTGCTGCTAGGTACCGAAACACCCTCTGTTGAAAGAGAGAAGTAGAGGTTCTGTTTGGCATAGTATTAGAGGGATAAACAAAAGGCAAAACATCCCAAAGTGCAGCTGAGGAGCTCTTTTAAAGACATGGTTGTAGCCATTTCATCAAAAAACAGCTGGGATGGAAAAATCTGATCTTTCTTGGCAGTTTGTGTAATGTTTTCTTCTCACTGGTGAGAAGTCTGATCCCAAGGGTTTATAATTAGGCAATAATTAATCAGGCATACGAGCACCTCAGCAAATTACACAAAGCTTCAACATCTCTGCACATTCCTTCACTTCTTTCTGCTTTATCCAAAATACACTGTGAAAATCAAACTCCAAAGTTAAAGACTGAGAGGCTGCCAGGTGGGCCAAGGAATCTTACAGCATCAGTCAACAATAACATTGAAATATGTGAGCAGGTCTTCACTACAGCTATTTCAGGAGGGGAAGATCTACACACATAGCATGGCTTAGTAAGATTTTGTGTTTGATGGTGGGCATGACAAGGACACATGTAGAGACAGGTGCTCCAGTAATGAAGTTTGAGTCCAGATTCAAATTGGGCTTCTTATTTCAAGCATCAATTTAGTCTACAATGAAGGGAGAGCTACCTGCCCAGTCTGGACCCAAACCTTTCTGGAGATCAAAAGGACCCAGAACTCAATTTTTAGTCATAGGACTTTGAATGAGTTACAGTACCTAGCATTGTACTTAAGAGGTAAAGTTCAAAAGCTAAATAGCAGCAATGGCTTTTCTCTAGTTGTCTTTTCCATTGAATTTTCAGTACTTTCTCAGCACTTGACAGACCACCACAAATGTAACTGTTGACACCACTACCCCAGCCTGCATAAAAGAAAGACTTGATTTTAAGATTGCACCAGTAAAAACTACGCCTGTAAAGCCAGCTCTGAAATACATGACAAAAGATCAAAAAATGAAACTTCATCTTTTGACTTAAAGGATAACCTTTGCTCAGGATGACAAAACACACTATTCCATTAGAGCTGTAGCAGATGGAGATTCTTTGTAGCATTGGTTTCTCTGTTTTTTTTTTTTAATAACATTTTCATGTAATATTTTACGAGAGAGAGATCCACAGACAGAGAAAGAGAGCGCGAATGGGATTAAAACCTCCATGACTTTGTTGCATGGGTAATTTCCATTGCCTCTAATTTCCATTGATCCGCAGTGAGAACAACCTGCACAATGGGAACAGGCAGGCTGACAGCCAGAGAAGTGAACTAGATTAGGCTGCTTTCAAGTACTGAGTTAAGAAGGAGGCTTTAGAGAACTTTTTTAGCAATTGCTGTTTCTAACCATTAAATGGCTTTTGCCACCTCTGAGAAGTTCCTGTATTGTCTTTTGGGGAAAGGCAGGTGACCTCGGTTTTGCTTATAGTTTTGGTGCTTTCTTATAGGGGTGAGGATATGCAGCCTGAAATAATCAAATTTCATTCTTGAGTCCTAGGAGATTTGAAGCCACAGAAAGACAGATAATGATTCGGATTTCAGACTTGGCAAGGAAATTCTGTTTTGCCATTTGCATCCCACGAGAATCAGCTGAGAAACAGACGTGACAGAGATTGTGCTTGCTTTGGGAACTGTGTTTTCTGGCTCAAACACAATCTGAAAGCAGGCTCTTAAATCAGTCGACATCCAGCAAAATGATTTCTCTACCTTGCTGACAGTTTCAAACCAGACACAGAAACACCAGCTATTGACATTGTCAGCTACAAATAAGAGAGTTGAAAATGAAACTCTTCCTTCATCTACAGGTGTTCCAGAGCAATTCAACCAAAAAAAGGATTAGAGAAGATTTCTTGTAATGCCTTCATAACTCCCCTCCCAACTCAAATAAACACTTAAACCACACTATTTCCTCACTAGTACTGCCTTTAGCAAGAAAAGGTGTGTAACTCACAAAGTTTTCTACAGACTGTGCTAAAACAATGCTATAGGATATTTAAAGGAAATGCCTTCATCTTAAAGCCTGGTGGCCTGCTAAAAATCAGGTTGTCTTTGTCAAAACAGATATAAAAATTCTAGTCCCACCTAGTCAAAACCCAGCACACTGTTTGATCCATGTTGCTGAAACATTCTGAACTAGAGAGGGATATAAACTGCCTTTGCAGTTACCATGAGTGAGTGCAAACTGGCAATGACCACACTCCCCAACAAGGAGATGACCAATTCAACTGGTGTGAGAGTCTTGTTTTTATACCAAGCATTTCATTCCAACACTCACAAATGACTATGGTGCCACTGAAACAGAACCACTTCTGTGACAGGCAGTGGCAACTAAAAACATATCATACAACATTTGAGGGAAAAAATGTTGGCAAAGATAACTCCATTTCAGTGAAAATTGCTCTGGGAACTTTCAAGCGCGTTTCAAGTACATGCAAGTATTTTCAATTTATGTAGTTTCAAATACACAAAGCAGACCCAAGTCCTCACAATTATATTTTAGCTTTTCTTTTTCACTTCTCTTCTTAACAAACCACTCTTTCCCAACCATGTTGTTCCTCGTTCACAGATGTGAATATAAATGGCAGGAGTGCTGAAGCAGTTGTGCGCAATCACCATCTTGGACCAAGCTCTGACATAAGCCAACAGAAATAGCACACCCTAGTGCATACTTAAAAAATGTAATCTTGCCATTTGAATATTAATCAAAATATATAGCTATTCTATAACCTGAATCTGGAAAGAGATGTAGAAACAAATACTAAATTGGCTGAAAGATGCATCTTTAAAGGAAAGGGGGAGGGAGGGTCAGGGTAACAAAATATTTTGACTTTCTATTGTCAAAGATATTCTTGCTTTAAGCTTGACATAAAAAGGATTGGGTCACTTAAGAATTTAGGAAAATGTACTGCAAGTTTATTGCAAAACAACTTGAGATGCCCGAGAATTCTTCAGTTCTTCTGTTTGATCATTCCACCCACTGCACTTGGTGGAATCAAATCAAGGAGCACATCTGTGCCTAATACTTAGTGAACAATTCAATTCTCTTCTCAGCTAGCAAAAAACCTGCCGACAAAACCTTTTGGAGAACATGGAAAAGAGGAATGAATACTCACCAAGCAAAAATCTTAAGATCTTTCTAACACACATTTTGTTGGAACGAGTAATGTTGAATAATTATCTCTACTTGGTCACACAAAAGCATAAACAAAAACCAAACAGACTCCAGGAAACCAGATCAGTAGTTTTCCATATGCTATATGAGTTGGGATTGTACCCAGGCTGCTTCTCTTTACAGCTGCTAACACTTTGCAGAAGAGCTGTGACTTCTCACTCTGAGCTATTGTCTTCCTGTTCTGCACAAGTGGGCTTTGAGCTGATTAGGCCTGAGCAGGACAGAAAACAGGTTTCAAAGATATTTCTTTGGGGAAGCTGGTATCTGCTGAAGATATCAGATATAAATAACTTGTAAAGCCATTACAATGTGCCTCTTGGAACTGCAGTATTATCCAGTTTCATCAAGTTGCCAAGAAACCCTATTAAAATTTGGCAGAAGCAATGAAGAAGTTCCATGGTACCGTGCCTTGTGTGTCTGACAGCTTCAGTGTGCAACCGACCTCCTTCTGGGCTTGCTTACGATGACACAAATCCAGTAACATCACTGGAATTCTTCCTGATCTGCACCTATCTGAATAAGTCAAAACAGACTTAAATTTGCACCCAAGTACATGCTTAAAGATCAAAACCAGTGTGGGCAGCAGGACCAGGGCAGTGATTGTGCCCCTGTACTGGGCACTGGTGAGGCCACACCTCGAGTGCTGTGTTCAGTTCTGGGCCCCTCAGGATAAGAAGGATGTTGAGGTTTTGGAGAGCATCCAGAGAAGGGGAGGGAGGCTGGTGAAGGGGCTGGAGAACAAGTCCTGTAAGGAATGGCTGAGGGAACTGGGGCTGTTTAGACTGGAGAAGAGGAGGCTGAGGGGAGACCTCATCGCTGTCTACGGCTGCCTGAAAGGAGGCTGTGGCAGAGCGAGTGTTGATCTCTGCTCTCAAGTGACAGGTGATAGGACAAGGGGAAATGGCCATAAGTTGTGCCAGGGGAGGTTCAGACTGGATATCAGGAAGAATTTCTTTACTGAAAGGGTTCTCAGGCACTGGAACAGCTGCCCAGGGAGGTGGTTGAGTCACCATCCCTGGAGGTATTTAAAAGAAGGATGGATGAGTTTTTAAGGGACATGGTTTAGCGGATGATGGTTTAGCGGTTGGACTTGATGAACTGAGAGGTCTTTTTGAACAGGAAGATTCCATGATTCTACGAATCTATGATATTTTGCCACTTTCTAGTTTGGGATCACCCTGCTGAGGTCTTGTTGATTACCTTGAAGCACTGTTAGAACTGGAAGACTCAAGTCTCTGAATGCCAAATGGGTGTTGCCAGCACTCTTCTATCTTTTTTATTTTTTCATAAAAACAAATATATTTAAAATTTTGCACCTCTTAGGCAGGTTACAACAGACACACAGAGACCTGACAGTCCTAAGCAGAACATTCCCACACCCATTTACAGGCTTTCTCATGATTGAGCTGTGGTGAAGGATTCTGTAAGTGCCCACGTGTAAGCTAGCAGAAGTGAAGGTGATCATTACAGAGGAAACAGAAATTTACGCCTAAAAGCCCAAAGAGAGAAAATTCTATCTAAATACATTTCTCTCATCAGTTCAAGACTTAACTACAGATACACTGGACAGGGAATTAAATGCTGCTGGCTAAAAGGTGTGTATTATATACCTGAAATCAAGAAGCTTTCAATATAAATCAAGGCATAGCTATTTGTTTGCAGGAAATAACTCCTACAAAGCAAGATGTAAGAATTACGACGTAGCAAGTTGTCACAATAAAACCACAAAACTACAGGAACACAGATGACAGCAACAGATAAAAGGGCTCAGCTCACAGTAGTGAAAAAGTAACAATAAATCACCTGGCACGTAGTAAGAGAGGCACTAATACGTGGATTAAAAAAGAAAGAGATGAGATGATGAATTTCTAAGAGTTAAAAATCTTAGTGTTAGAAGTAAAAGAACTGCTATCTCACACTTGAATTCTGATAATTTGGAAGAGAAAAAATATTTGTAATGATACAATATCTATTTGGCAGTTTGTTTGTATGATGGAAGCTTAGTTAAACAAATTCATGGCAACAATACACATGTTTTAATGGATTTATATAATGTTAATATTCAGCTAGATAGAGTTCATTACAAATGCTAAAATTTTACGAGGAATTAACTCCCAGGAGTTAATTGTTTCTTGTGATCAAACAGGAAGTGTCATGCCCTGTAAACATATATATTTACAGGTAAATGTCAGTCAGTTGCTGAGTCTGACACAAACTCATGGTATTTTCAAAATAATTTCATTCTTTATTAAGGAATAAGTTGGTATGAGAACCATTCCAGACAAAATGCTCAGAAAAGGTGAAAGAGCTGTTTTAAAGGCTGAATAATGGTGACCTCAAAACCAAATCTACGATACGTGCATCAGAAATGTCTCTAGAAATAATGATTTAAACCCCAGTAAATGAAACACTAGGCTACTTCCTTTCTCACCTTTGGCTGGTGGGATTATCAGCCCCCTAATACCCCTCACCGCCGACTGCTTTATTTATGGTTGTGTTTACTTCAGTAACTTAAGCAGAGAAAAGACTGAGGATTCCTGGGCAGACGATCACAAGAACCAACAGAATGAAGAGCACCATCTCCATTGGACAGAATAATTTGCAAAAGCTATGTGAAAACTATGGTGCTCATGCTTACACCTGTGCATGTTCCTAACCAGGAAACTGGAATCTACAATAAAATAGTATTAATATGAAGCACACTGTAATTCTAAACCTTGTCCAAATTGGTCATCCCTATGAGAGATCAATGAATCTTTGAACTCTAGAATGCTTTGGGTTGGAAGGGACGTTAAAGTCCATCCAGTTCCACCCCTCTGCCATTGGCAGGTATACCTCCCACTGGATCACGGGGCTCAAAGCCCCATCCAACCTGGACTTGAACACCTCCAGGGATGGGGCAGCCATGATTTCTCTGGGCAACCTGGGTCAGTGCCTCACTACTCCAACAGCTGCATGCCCTTCCTATGCTGAGCACTCCAGAACTGAATGCAGGACTCCAGGAAAGGTCTCATGAGAGCAGAGTAGAGAGGGAGAATCTCTTCCCTTGCCCTGCTGGCCACAGCCAGTTCTTTGGATGCAGCCCAGGACATGGGTGGTTTCTGGGCTGGGAGCGCACGTTGCTGGCTCATGTTGAGCTTCTCATTCCTCAGCACCCCAAGATCTTCTTCTCAGGGCTGCTCCCAATCCATTTGCCACCCAGCCTGCAATTGTCTTGTATTGTGATCTACAACGATACTGAGAAGCAGTATAATCCATGAGTTGAATCATCAGTTCCGAGGCCTTTTGGTAAGTATGTTTCTGGAACATCCCCTTAGAAGTGTTTTCTTTGCATCCTCCTATATCTTGTTGGATTGGTTTCTTTCCAAGTATGACATAATCCCAGTCCATATGTTTTAAATTAGGGTGAGGCACTTTGCAATGCTGTGACAAAGAGGAGTAAGTCATAACAAAGCCAACCAGTGGCATTAACACGTGTAGCAAGACCACAGTTACGATTGCTTAATTCTACAGACCAGAGCCATGTGAAACACAGCCACAGATCAGGAGCAGCAAAGGCTAATTCAAGTTTTTTCCCCCCCATCTCTGAACCATCCAGGATATTCCTTTGTGGCTGTTGATGGCATCGTTTGCTCTCCCGTTCGTTTAACTGTCAAATCACATTCAGATTTGGTGAATGTTTTTGATGCTGCCTCCCAGTCAATGAAACACCAAATGGCCTGGAAAGACCCAAAGATGTTTAGATGCCTCTGTGCTGTAGTTACCCTCCACACTAGCTCAGCTTTCATGTCTCAAGATCTGAAATCATATATTAAGTTAGTGATACCAGGGTCACATAAACTGAAATTAAATAGTGCTGCAACTTTGGCAGCCAGGCCCTGTAGAGCAGCACAGAAATTAGTAGAGCCCACAAATTCAACATTGTCTCAAAACATTAGTGGCAGATACTGCAAAATACCTTGAAAATCTGGTTATAACAGAATAAAACAAACATTCCCTTTTCCCCCACCTTGCACCAAGTATCCAAAGAGCCCAGCTCTCCAGATGCAACAGCCATGGGCTGAACTCTCATGTAAGCCTATGACAAACTTGAATTGCAAGGGAATGGAAACGTTCTCCAACAGCATAACTTCTCTGGGCATGGCTTCATAGAGAAGCAGGAATTTCTCTGTAATATCTATACTGTCATCATATCAGTAAGTATCTGAGATGGCAGTAAATGTCCCTCAGATTGATTTGGGGCTCTTTATCATAACTGAGCATGGCCTACCAACATCCATGCCGTGAGGGGAGCTCCCAGGAAGTGTTCAAGAAGGTGTTCAAGGCCAGGTTAGATGTGGCGCTTTGAGGAACCTGATCCAGTGGAAGGTGTCCTTGCTCATGGGAGGGGAGGTGGAACTGGATAATCTTTAATGTCCCTTCTAACCTCAAGCATTCTATAATTCTATGAAATTAGCTGGTTTTGGGGTCTGCCTGGGTCTGTTGAATACCAACTACTACCAGACAATAAAACAACTCCAGACTAAACAGGAGCTGTGGGCTTATCAGCAGACTTGGCTGCTTGGTTACTCTGTTATAACACAAACCTAGCAGTTGTTTTTTTTTTCATCCTACCACATTAGGGTAGCAGGTCTCTGTGGGCCATCCTTCCAATCCTGGCTCCTGTCCTGCTTGCTTTCTGCTTAAAGAGCTGGATCAAACTTATGCCACTTGACCTCCATGCATTGTTCTCTCTGCTGTATGGATTTCCTGGTTTCCAAATTTCAGGGCAAGTCCTCACAATGCTCATGGGAAATTTCAGTTTGGTGCAAACATCAATATCTTTGGTTCCTCAGGGTTGCTCTCTTTCCTTAAAGTATATGCCTCCCAGTCTTTTACCAAATATCCTATCTTTCATTGTTTGCCTTTATAGAACATCACCAAGCATTTCCATGAAACTGTACTACAACAGCAGTGGCATTTAGAGTGCTTCGAGTGAGCACAACAGAGTAACTGAAAACACCATCACTAGACAGCTCAGCAACTTGTCAACAGGTTTAACCACATCACAAACCCAGAGCCTGTCTTTACACTGCCAGCAAAACTATGTGTGACTTTTCAAAGAGGCCAGACACAAGCACTGGAATGGATGTTTACAGCTTGGCATTGCAGCTGCCCTCTGAGGAAGAACAGTATGATGAGGTGGGAGAACAGCACTGCAGCCTCTTTTGGTCTAATGGATAAAAAATGTAGGCAAACTATTTTCAGATGAAAGCACAAAAGCTTTCTGCTTGAATTAAATTCAGAACCAACTTGAAAACAAGAGAATAGATGCAAAAATACTTTTAGCAGAAAAATATGTTTAGAATTCTCTAAAAAGAGTTTGAAAGATGTGCTTTCATGCAGACCTACACAAAGTGAACAGACAACCACCACTCTCTAACCTCCAAACACTCGTTGAGGCCGCTTGCACTCCCATGGGAGTTTTCAGAATGCCTTGGAGGAGCACAGTGATGGCACAAAGCAGCATCCAAATGAAGACAGCAACTGCACGTTGGCAAACTGGAGTAAATCAGTGCAAAGAAGGCAAAGTCACAGCAAGAGGCTTTTCAAGAATGGTTGTTTTAAAAAGTCCATCCTCCTTTTACATCCTTTTAATTACCCTTTGTCAGATACAATCCTTTCTTTCTACACATATTCCTGGGCTTTTTTTCAGGATAAAGGTCTTAAAAACTGCAGCTGGGCAGCAGAGCAGGGAGAGGAGGGCAGAAAGGAAGTCAGCCCGCGATTTCTCCCAAAGGTTCTAGTCCAAACCAATTGGTTGTGCCAGAGATCACCCTTCCTGCCACGTTAGCTGTGTTTGGATGCTTCCAACTGAGTTAACTTACAGATAAAACTTTTATTTAGAGAGAACAAAAGATGCCTATATTAAACTTTGCAGAGACAAAGGCTGATAAATTGCACTACATGTTTAAAGTACTTAATAGTTGTCAGGGCTATGTTACTCATCCATAGATACTTTGTTTAAATAAAGCTATTTTTTTAGCTAAGAAAATTTAGCAGTGCTACTATTTCGTACTATGTAAGACTCTTATGAAGAACATGCTTGCAGAAGTGTTTGCAGGAGACAAAACCATAGCAGTCTAGGAACACAACCACCTTAATCTCCAGATTATTTGAAGTTACACTTACATGAGTACTTGCACCAGGTCAGGCACTACGAGATCACCCAATAGCACAGTTTGATCCAGATCAGGAGTGAGCATGTGATCATAGTTTTCTAAAATTAGGCAACAGGAAGGCAACAGACCATGTCTGATCTCACATAAAAGCACACCAGAACCTAGGGAAAACCTGGACCAGAATAACAACCATCAATATGAATTTAATCTACTTAGACATTCTGAACACATCTCGGTGAATTTATACTGGGAGAATACTTTGTTCTTATCAGGTACTAGGAATCTTAAAAAGAGACTTACCATATTTTTAAGCTATGATGCAAGTACAAAGTGGAAAAGCCAAAGTGATAAACATCTGGTTTGGTTGTTTGGCGCTAGCTGGAAAAAAAATACACAGTAGGAATGGAAATGTAGCTTTGCAGAGAGAGCAATTAACACAAAGCTGTAATAAAGCAGAACTTCCCACCACAAAGCACTGCTCCTCATATCCACGTGATTCCTGGAAAGAGGACACACTTAATACAGCCAGAGGGAATTACAGTCTATGTGGTGAGGTCGGTAATGCTTATTTTACACACTACTGAGTGAGTAAAATTTAGTCTGATGTAAGAAAAGTTAGCAGCAACATAGGTTGTCTGACAAATGATGCAGAAAAAAAGCCACTTAGGACAGGCCTCTGTGGTTGTGTCAGGGGATATTTTCCTTCCCTCACCCTGGACCTTCCATTTATAACCTCATTTGCTATGGAACAGCAGTTTCTTACGCTGAGGCAATGAACATTCACTGGGAGAGTGAGAAATATTATCCTTATTTTTGAAGCAAAAGGAATTTTTTCTGACAGCTGTAATTTAATCACAAATGTACTGGGAGAATATAACACGAAGTACCACATTGTTCTTATGTTCTTCCTTAGCACTGCCTTTTGGCCCCTGGACAGTGTCTGACATACTGAGGTCACTCTCGCACTCTAGTGAAATAGGGATATACGTACCCTCAGGACAGAAGTGCCAGAGTCTCTACAGGCAGGAATCTGGTTCATCTGCCATGCACCTTTCAATTGCTTTAGTGTCACTTAGCCACATTTTGGAGTACTGGCTCTTTACATGCTGGTGCTTTCAATTAATCAGATGGGTGGTGCATCACGATCACGAGTTCAGTTTACAGAAAGCAGCCTCATTCAGTGAGATAGGCAGAAGTAGTTGTAGGCAGGAATAACATAAAGGTCTCAACTCAGGCTTGAAAGCTCATGGAAAGAGCCTGCATTTTCTTCCAGGGAGTTTTGAATTAAAGTTTTACTTTCTTTTTTCTTTCCTTAAATCTGTTTTCAATAACTATGGAGCTAAAATTATGTCGATAATTACAGCTGTCTGTGCAAAACAGAAATGTCAGACCTCACATTTCCCAGCTGACCTTTCATCAGATGAAAATTCCCACAGAAATCACAGGGTTGGGAATAAGTAAAATTTGAAAAACTGCATTCTGTCCATCAACCTTGCTTGCGTTGCAGATGCAGAGGTGGGTATTAAGGTTTATTCTGAGTTAAGAAGTGTTTGCAGCAACTTAGGTTGAGATATGGTTGAGCATCTTTATAATTAGTCTTCAACTAAGAGAAACAGAATATTCCTTCAAGCTTTCTATGCACTAGGAATTCTGTACTCTCCAAATTTTGCCCAGATATTTTGTTCCACATTGACTTCTGGACTATTTTCCACTTGCTAGATTCCCACTTTCCTGAATTAAGATGAAATTGTATAACAGGCATGAGAGATTTTCCTCACAGCTGAAGCTGAAGTAGTGAGAATCAAAAATGGAGAAAAAACAGGAAAAAAGCCTCACTCTTAAATAGCAGAGGGTATTTCATATTTAATATTTTAGCATAAGCATAAGATTTACATAAGAAGAATAGCCTTAAGGTAGTAAAAACCAATCAAACTTTAAAAGCTGGTCTATAAGAAAGCCTACTGTGAACAATCACAGAACAGCCTTGCTGGGGTACTGGTTGTGAAATCCAGTACGTTGATCTTCTGGCTGCAGGAAAACAAATGACAGAAGCTGCTGAGAAAGGCTGAAATAATAAAGAAAAAATATTTTTACATGATGGTTTGACTGGCTGTTTCCATTCATTCAGAAGTGCTGCACTGCAAGTCACCTGCAAGAACATCCCCAAGAAGGAACAAAGGAAAATATTCTCAGTAACTAACATTGTGTTGGGAGATTTGGCTTGGGTCAACAAAAATGACAGAAAGCCACAGAAGAGGTTTGCTAACTCCCAAGTTCACAGTATCACAGTATCACAAGGTTGGAAAGGACCTCTGAGATCATCAAGTCCAACCTATAACCCAACACAACACTAACACCAACCATCATCTAAACCATGGCACTCAGTGCCTCATCCAGTCTCCCCTTAAACACCTCCAGGGTCGGCGACTCCACCCCCTCCCTGGGCAGCTCATTCCAATGGTCAATCACCCTTTCAGTGAAGAACTTTTTCCTCACATCAAGCCTAAACTTTCCCTGACGTAGCTTGAGTCCATGCCCTCTGGTTCTGTCAGTGGTCACCTGAGAGAAGAGACCAACCCCTGCCCGACTACAACCTCCTTTTAGGTAGTTGTAGAGAGCAATGAGGTCTCCCCTGAGCCTCCTCTTCTTCAGACTAAACAGCCCCAACTCCCTCAGTCGCTCCTCATAGGGCTTGTGCTCCAGCCCCTTCACCATCTTCGTTGCCCTCCTCTGGACACACTCCAGCATCCTGACATCTTTCCCAAACTGGGGGGCCCAGAACTGTACACAATATTCCAGATGAGGCCTGACCAGTGCCGAGTACAGGGGGACGATAACTTCTCTGGTCCTGCTGGCCACACTGTTCCTGATGCAGGCCAGAATGCCATTGGCCTTCTTGGCCACCTGGGCACACTGCTGGCTCATGTTGAGCTTCCTGTCAACCAGCACTCCCAGGTCCCTTTCTGCCTGACTACTCTCCAGCCACTCTGTCCCCAGTCTGTAGCTCTGCATGGGATTGTTGTGTCCAAAATGAAGTACCCGACATTTGGATTTATTAAACATCATCCCATTGGAATTGGCCCATGTCTCCAGTCTGTCCAGGTCCCTCTGTAGGGCCATCCTACCCTCTAACTTCTTATTTCTTATTTTTAACCCTCTAAGTTCTTATTTCCTACCTGACTACAACTCACACTGCAGCCCCAGGTCTGTTGTCCCATTTAGTTTTCCCAGATAGAAGTCTGTTCACCCCATAATCCTCGCCAGGCAGGAATCAGGCACAGCTATAGCTCCTTCTCCCCAGAGCACATTCAACCACCCAAACCAGGTTAGATAACTGTCAAGTATGTCAAGGTTGTCCTTCAGCCCACCGAGCTGGTGGCTGCAGAGCCGACTGCTCACTGAGGTGCTCTCGTGGCTGCTGTAAATATCCGATCAGCACACCCCAGGAATGCCCTGGAGGAAGCTGAGCATCCCACACCATCCTCAGTTTTCGTAGCTCGTACCACACTACAGCCTGACCAGGAAAGTTGGGGAGTACCTTGTAGGAAACTCAACTCATTTCTGTCCTGTTGTCATTACAATATCTGCTATTCTTTATGAGAGGGCTGTGGCAATTACCAAGTCTTTTTCTTGTAACAAATTCTCAGCTATTAGAAACTGACACAACTTCACTGATTTAGAGGCAGCTGTAATGATTTACAGCTGAGCACTGGGCCCATGTTATAAGGACAATGCTTCCTGACTTCCCCTAAGAATTAGTCTTCAGATACAGAGGTCTTTTTCCTATTTACTGAACAAGAAATTAGGCTCTATTAGGTAGCAGGCACAGTCCAGTCTGAAGGACAAGAGCCTTTCCCCACCCCATCCCAGTGCACACTGCAGTCTGCTGTGTCCTACAGCCCCTGGGCAGATGTAGCACAGCCTGGCCCTCACAGGCTCTGTTATAGACAAATCTCTTTAAAACTCCAACAACAAATGTAGCTGGGTTTCACCTTATTACAGGTTACTTGCTTTTGATGCTCTTAAAATTTTAATTAAAAATGGTATACACAAAGTGGATTTGTGGATGTACACTCTTCCACCCATAAAATGCAGATGCTTCTCTCAAGAGAATCACCATCTCTTCTATGAAAGGGTTTGGCTTTCATTGCATCACTGGTAATGACAGGGAGATTGTTCATGAATTTGTCTTAAGTAGTTAAAAGACAAGATACATTCCCATAAAATGAGCCAGACCTAAAGAGAACTGGATCAGTTCAGATGAAGTAACAATAAATAAAATAAGAAAGTTAATTCCTCTCACACTCTCTCTAAAGGAAAGGATATGGTTGAAGACAAATGGGGTTTTTCTTCATGTTAGATTTTGCACAGGCTTATCCAGTCATTATGTTTCTATGGGCAGTAAATCACATTTCAATTATTATTTCTTTGTCTTTATTTGTATTTGCATAGTGTCTGAAAAGCACTTTTGTAAAACAGAGCAGGAAAATGAAGGTGTGTATTGAGTTTGAAAGAAGTACTTAAATTTTACTTCACCATTATCAGTTTTGCCCACCTCACTCACAAACATCCCAACAATGCTTTGTAGCACTTGCCAGCCCTTTTTCAGGTAAATCATAAGCCTGGGAAGATTCTGAAGGCAGAATGTAAAATCCAGACTTCCAGTGAAATAATACAGCTGCCCAAGACTGTACTTTAGATCCATGTCTTCCATTGCATCCCTAAAGGAAATCCACTGAAATCAAACAGAGCCTTTGCCCCGATCTATTGCCTGAAAATATCAAATCCACAATGGAGCATTTACTTCTATGCTCTATAATCAAACCCTCCTCTCACAGTTTCTTACAGAGCAACGTAATTTCCAATTTAAAAAATCCATTTTTGAAACATGGCTTTCACTGAAGTGTTGAGTTCTGGAAAGGTTATTATTGTTAAAGAAAAAGTTTTGGTTGATAGCTAAAGTTAAGGAAAATCAGGCTGGTGAAATTTTTGCAAGACCTTCACAAAATTTTTAAATTCCTATCGTTTTCTGACAATTGTGGTGAAAAGTTTTTACCATTTTTTTAGTGAATAAATTTTGATAAGTGTCCTATAGCTCATATAACCTAACCTGGTAAAAGTAACCAGTCCTACTGGTTAGTATTACCCATCCTCACACGTACGGATGTGTGATGGCTGATTCTAAACCTAGAACACTACTTCTTCCTGATTTTAATCCAGAAGCCTCAAATATTTATAAACTGTCTCACCCACATGACTCTTCTCCTTTCTTTTCACTGGAATGCTGAGTATGATTGGAGCAGTAGATATCACTCCAAAAGGCTTTCTCAAGTCCACTGCTTCCTCACAAAGGAAGGAGGAGGAGCAGGCGCTGAGCTCTTCTCTGGATCTGAGGGAATGGCAGGAAAATGTGCCAGGGGAGGGTGAAGTTGGACATGAGGAGAAGGTTCTTCCCCCAGAGGGTGGTGGAGCACTGGAACAGCTCCCCAGGGAAGCAGTCACAGCCTGACAATATTCCAGCAGTGCTTGGCCAAGGCCCTCAGCCCCACGGGGTGAATGTTGGGGTTGTCCTGTGCAGGGACAGGAGTTGGACTTGATGGTCCTTGTGGGGCCCTTCCAACTCAGCACATTCTATGATTCTAAGTCCATAAACCAGTTCTGTAACACTAAACATGAGCTGCATCAGAAACAACCATGGATCAGAATGATAATTGTAAAAAAATAACACCCTCGTATTCTGCTGTTTACACAGAGAAGATACAAATCTGTTCAGAAGTATCCAAACTAAAATATGATACAGGATGATCTAAATAAATGCGGGCCTTAACCTCTGAATTAGGTTTCTAATAGTCCATCATCTTTGCCAAAAGTACAAGTCTTAATAATCACATGGCTGTGATTTATTATCAGTGTATGGCCACGTTCTGAAAAAAAATCCCAGATGCTCTGTAAATTGCAGATGTAACCACAGATTAATGTTCATAATCCCTGGTAAAAACTTTGCAATAACACTTCTACAGCCTACAGATATTCTCCCACTAATATTCCTAATCCTTTCCCATTGGACTTTATGATACTTCTGTGATTTTCAGGCAGTCCAGCAGTGACTAAATAATACTTATGATTTAATTCTGCTGGGTTTCATTTCCAGAGCAGAGGATTTTTAAATTTTATTTCAAGTTACACCCATACACATAAATGTACCTCCTGTATCTCCAGGAAATGACAAAGAAATGATAAGAATAAAGAAGATGCCTCTGTGTCCTTTATTGCCCGTCCCACCATTGCATACCCAGTATTTCTTGATAGACTCTTGAAAACATCCCTGGCAGTTGTTAGAGACCTTCCACTGCTGCTACTCCAGCATCACATCTTCAACTCCACACTCACAAAGAGCATATTGAGGACAGGACAAATGCAAGGAAGGGCCTTCTATTTTTCCCCTTTTCATTACATCATACTTAGTCTTATACTTTCTTCTCAGACTGAAAAGCTGCCAGTTTTCAAGTGTCCCTCATTAACTTTTACAACATAAGCTCTGCTAAAGAGGAGATATTAGTTTTTTCCTGGCACTGCCTGACGTTGCAATATCCATATAAGAGCACTAAATCCTAATAGCTACTAAAGGCAAACCAGAAAATGCTGCTCCATGTGAGATGCCAAATTGAGTATTTGTACACAATGGGTTCTACCGTGCAGAAATTTTAGCTGTAGGTGATTATATATCCTTTTTTGAAAGATAAATTACCAAGTTATTTTAAAAGAAAACCAACTTTTAAAAGTCAAAGCAAAAGAAAATATGTAATAAAAAAATAAAATTTTTGTTATTATTAAGCAGTAACTTAAAGGAGAGGATTTGCTTATCCAGATACGCAGAGGTGAACTTCTGGTTGCCCTTAGTCACCTGAGCCATGATGGCCCCTTGTCCAGTGCCCACTGCATTGCAATCTACACCAAAATCATTCAAACCACACTTCATACTCTGCTGAACGGTTCTAAAACTTATGCCAGAGAACTGTGTGCCTGTCCTTCTGGCCCCATCTCTGAGTGCTTTAAAAACAGGAAGAAGCAGAAAAGGTTCAAAAGAAGCTGCCTTGCAGGAGTGCTGTACGTAGGCTCCGTGGGCTGAAGGGCTGTATGGCTGGATAAAACCCTAACATCCCGCAGAAAAGAACTGGCTGCAAGGCAGGGGAGGAATAAGTTTGACACTAGAGGCTGGCTGAACTGCAATTTACTGGCTGGTTTACAGTATCAATGACAGCAAACACAAGGTTGGAAATACCTGTAAGGTGAGCCCTAAATAGCAGCATAAACTTAAACAGAACGTCACAGCAAGACGCTGTTCCTCCACAAATCACTCAAGTGCTCTGCACTTCATCAGTTTGGCATCTGTACACTCATACTCTGTGAGGACTCTGGGATTTAATTAATGGTTGTTTGGGGGATCAAATTGAAAGATGCCAAGTCAAATATATTTAAATCTCATTTTGACATAATTTAAGACCAAAAGATTCTAGAAATTTCCACCAGAAAAAAACCAAACTATGTATTTGCTTTTCCTTTCAGAGTGGAATTACAGCCTCATAAGTTCAGACTTTTTGATCCATACATATGTGTAGTTTCAGGTTAACAAGAACACAAAATCCCAATATGTTGTTTTGAAGGAGTTTAAGTGCAATAATGTATTTAAGGTTTCCAGGAATCACGTGGATTTCAGAATTTTCACTTCAATTTACTGTTTTCTCACAGATCTGCTGACCTAGACAACAAATAAACCCAATTTTCTATTGTACAGATATTCCATCAGTAGCACTCGTCTTACATTCCAGGGAAACTGCAGCTACAGTTTGCACTTGGTTACACTCACGGTAACTCAGCTGATTTAAAGGGGATTATTCAGGATTTATACCATTGTAATAGAGAAGGGTATTAAAAATCTGAATTTCCACTTGAGTCTCAATGAAAAAGTATGAGGGAGAGCAGAGCTAGGGCAGGGTGTGAGTTCAGTGTAAGGAAACTTCTCCTGGGGCTCTGTACCATACGCTCGGGACACTGTTCACCTCTTGAATTAAAAAGACCTCAACCCCCTTTAGCAGACCAGGAGCATCACTTTCAGCTGACGGAGGTAGGATCCTAGGAGAACCCACCAGACCAGTTACATTTTGTGAACGTGATTTTTTTGTTTTACAAGCTGGAAAATAAACAGTACTGTTTATGTTTATGAAATTTCATGTTATGGTAAGTATTCCTTAGTACTATTTATGGGAAAAACGGTAGCAATAACCCAGACAAATACTGTGTGCGTAGATTTATGTTTAGGAGACTGAACTCACTCTGGTACGAAGTGCTATGGATCAGTGTCCAAGCTCAGGTTTTATTTTGTCCTAGACCCTGTCCAAACAGCAGATGATAGTCAAGGTTTACAAATGTGTTTCCTTTATTCTTCTGTCTCTGCACTAAATTGATTGTTTTTTAAAAACAGAGAGAGAAAATATTGGGTAGCAGAGACAACACATTTTACAGCGGCACGAATTCAACAGATCTGAAAATCATTTGTGAGCTAAACTTCAGATGGATGCATTTACCTCTTTCTTACACTCAAACTGTTTAACTCACACTTTGTGAGAAACAGAACAGCAGCATTTATTTCCTGGGTTGATTTTCACATGGCCAAAGCCTGACGAGGAAACACACCACCACTCACAACCCTGCCACGTTCAGGGCTTGAGTGATACTTGGGAATTACCAGCTAGAATGTAACCAAGTACAAAGACACTGGTCTTAAGCACCAGCCAAACATTCCTGAAGTCGAGTTCTATGATTTGTCCCATCTGAACTTGTTTTGTGAAGACTAAAGGTTTCTCTACACTATCAGCTTATCCAGGCTGGTATAAGGTATTGATAAGGTATTGATAAGGTATTAGGCCAGTCTCACTTTCTTACCTGACGGAACAGAGAAAGCAAACAACATAAACATCAGCAGAAAAAGTAATGTTTTCAAAAAGCCATCAGCTTTTTAAGAGACTGTACGTTATTAAAGTCAAATATCTCTACTCCTTGTGCTTGTAAATGTCAGCAAGTGTACACATGTCTCTTGAATAATTACCGTGCTGGTGATTAAAACAACTTGTGTGGTTATTGTTCTTCCCTTCAGTTCAAAGGCAGCTGTTAAAATGTGCAGCCAAAGAGTGATTATGCTGAAAAGTAGTTGTCCACCCTCCACCCAGTCACAGGGAATAAAATCAAGACAGACTTGCAAAGGATCTATTGAAAGCCAAACTCTTGGAAGTCCAGCTCCTAAAACTTCATGAATTTATGATGCTGTTGAATGAAGCCACAGAGATAATTCAGTATTAATAGAACTTCACACCTTCCCGGCTTTACTGAACCTGACAGGAAATGAACTCTAGCATCTGATTTTTACTTTCAAAAAAGCAATGTATCTTTTTTTCCTTCCATTCCTCCTTAAACTGATTCTCTTTCCTTCCTTTTACTGAAGTGGTGAACAACCAGAATTTCTGGAGTGAAGTCCTAGATCAATGTTCTACAACCAGTTCCCTGAGAGTGATGTCCTCAAGCAGGAGAATGAAGTGGCTGGTCACAGCCCTTTCACAGTGCTTCTGTTTCAAACACAGACTCCTGAAGCCTGTGGCACAGACGCCTTCTAAGTCACTCAGATCCAAACACACTCCAATACGAAGCACCTGCCCATATGCAATGTGCACTGAAGTTCAGGAGAACGCTGCATCTATTTAAGCTGAATGTCTCAGAATACCTCCTACAGCACTTACATTTCCCACTTCTCCCTGTGTGTTCACTGAAGGCAACACTGTGATACCTGCTCTGTAAGGGAGGTAGGAAGATTCGTGAGCACACAGACAGAAACTTGGAATTGCAAGAAAATACAGGATGTTTTGGGGGGAGTTTCCTTGGTTTCAGTTCTGTGTCACAGTCAGTAGCAGCAGAGATCAAACAGCAAAGCTCTGCGCGATGCGGGCCGGAAGCTCCCCTTTCAAACAGTTTGCAATGTACAAACAGATCCCAAGCCACGTAATTGCTACCCTGTGCTTAGGTTGCACACACACATGTGCACACACATACACTATACATTAACAGATTTTATTTCTGGAAAGCTGCTTGAGAAGTTGTGTGCCTAACTGGGTGCACTGGCAGGCTGTGAACCACAGGACCGTTAGGCTTGGAAGGAATCTCAGCTGGGTCAACCCAATCCATCATTCTGCTTCACAGCAGAAGTGATCTCACTGTCCCTAAACTACCCCCAAAAGATGGGTGTCAGGCTTAGCTTTGAATATCTCAACTGACGGGACTGGTCACCTCCCTTGGAACCTGACTGCATTGACTAACTCTTTTTAGACAGTTTTTCCTAAGTCTTCTCTCTTCTGGCCTTATTGCCTAATCAAAATAATTGGTCCCCATCCTCTTCATGACGGCACTTAAAAAATGTTTGCAGACACTTATGTTTCCCAACAGTTTTCTTTTGGTCTAGACTGAACGTGACCCTTGGATTTTCCACAGAGATTGGAATGGTTGATGATCTCCCTGGGGCTGAGACTGGGGCCTGGCCATGGCAGGTAACACAGCTGTTTGGAGGACTCTACCATGCTTTGGAGTGAACTATCAACAGAATTCTGTCACTCACAAAAGCAGGTTAAAACATTCCTCTCTTTCACCACATCATGGTGAAATTTCAGTTTCTCCAGACCCACAATCACAGCTTATTTATTGCTGCTGTGCTTTTTGAAGCAGTCTGCCCTTAAAGAGAAGTAAATTTGTTTCTGCTCTAAAGCATGGGCTAGAACGTTGTCTGCTGTGGGTAAGTGCAGCCGTCCCAGCAGCCATGTTTGAAATGGAGGTTTAAGAATTAAAGAGAAAAACTTCAGAAATTATACCAGTAAAAGACCTGAAAGAACTCAACTTACACAGTTTATCACAGGAAAACAAGGTAAGAAACAACTCAAATGCAGCCTTTCAGAATTACTTCTATAAGGAAAGGAGAAGACATTTCGAACTTAGCAAAGCTATAAGAAGATCAAATGCTGGTAGTCAGCTATATTCAAACTAGAAGCAAGATGGGAATTTTTAACAGTGAAGATGGGTTACCAAGGAATATGTTGAAGTCTCCATCACACAAAGTTCTTCCATCGAGACTAAGGTCTTTCTGAAAGAGGCCAGTTCAACCGCATATGGAATTCTAAGGACTGTATTATGTGAAAGGGATTATAATATTCATTTCTGGGAATCAATTCTCTATTATACTATTTGCTGGTTTCCTTATGGGAAATCAGCTACAGACTATTTGAAGACAGACTAGATTGCTGAGCTGTGAATTAGCTTAGAATGAAGCAACAAACAGCAATTCCAAAATATTTTAGGAAAGGTATTGCGATCTTTTCTTCTCTCATTTGCAACTGAGGATCATGAAGTTCCAGTAGGCAGAGAGAAAAGGGAGGAGGTGAAAAGCAGAAGGCTTGTCTAAGTAAAACTTAGCCTAGAAGGAAAAGAATGCATGGCATATTTAGAAATTTTCCCCAAACATTTTTTATTTCCCTTTTCTCACCTAGGTTTGCCTCAGTCCTAGAGCAGGGATGTCTCTTAATCCCATTTCCCCATCAGCACAGAAATCATGCACTAATTATAACTCTTATCTGATCAAGCACAACAAGACCTCCAACTTCCCTTCTGTTGTTTTGTTTCACTTTGTCTCTTCGCCCCTTCTCCCTCTCAAGCATTTCAGATCCACTTTTCTATCCCTTCCAGCCTGCACTTCTCCTCTCTGGACGTCCACCCATTGATGTCATGGGTCACTGGTTGGCAATCACACATTTCTCTTATTAGAAAGGTTTTCCCAGTCCTTGAATGAACATTGCAGGTGATGGAATTCCCTCCTTATCCATGTCAAGTACTATGGTTGCTGTTGTGACTATAAGGTAAAGTCAATTATTAATTTTGGGGGTATCCATAAACAGATTATTGACTAAGTGCCTGTTAGCAATGGGAGCGATAACTAACTAACTAACTAACTAACTAACTAACTAACTAAGGCCCCACGGTTGTAGTGGTTTACAGAACACAATAGGGAAAAATTTGCCTTTGCTGCTTGAAGTCAAAGCGCTAAAAGGGTGTGTCACACTGCAAAGGGTTAAGGTTTATCAGAGCCATAGAATGGTTTGCGATGGAAGGGATCTTAAAGCCCATCCAGACATGGGCAGGGACACCTCCCATCGGATCAGGTTGTTTTTATTAAAACATTAGCCTTTATTGTATTTAGTGTTTTCCACTTGATGCTGCCAGATAATAACCACAGACAGCAAACGTCCTGCCTTTACTGTCATAGTGTGTATAGAAAATATCCTCGAGCTTTAAAAAAAGAAATTCCTTACGTGTAAGGCTGGGATCCCTGGTGAGACCAAGCAACGGAGCTGCTGTCTTGTTGCTGCAGTAGCAACACAAGTGTTTCCCCGCTCGAACAGGTGCTGCTCAGCAGTTCTCCTGCCCCTACACAGCCAAACAGGTGGGCAGGCATGACCAGCTGTGCCTCATTTCGTCTTGTTGAGCCCCATTCCGGTGGCATTGTCAGTCAAAGAACAGTGCAATGGATTTCAAAGTTAAACAGTCATCAATAGGGCAAAGCCTGGCAGTTGGAATTATTGTTTTCTTCTTAAAAAGATCTCACTTTTACCCTTGCCTTTAATTGAAAGCCAGTTTAAGGCTCCCATTTAGCCCACAAACGGCTCTACCAGTTAGGAGATAATTCTGGTGACTGTTCTTCCTGAGGTTCAACCGGAGAGCAGAGCTATGAGGGATGCCCCACCAGTTAGGGATGCCGCACCGCAGCAGCCCTCTGATGACCTTGCTAACCAGAAGAGCTAACAGCTTCCCAGGCTAAGAGGTTGCTCCTACTGCTGTGGAAAGTAACTTCATCAGCCTTTATGCTCAGAGCTGTAGGACTGGCAAGGCACAACATACAGAGTCACTGTCACAGCAAGGCCCTTGGCAGGGCCAACAACAACTAAGGAAGGCCCATCCATTGTGCCCACCCTGCCTCCAGCCTCACTTGCTGTGACTGGTGTTTGGCTTTATCCAAAAGAGCTCTTGTCTCAAGGCTCGGCTGTACCTATGACCTCCATGCGTCAGGCAAAGCTCCTGCAGGAGCCAAACATTTCAAACTCCACCAAAGCACCCTCTGCTCCCTCACAGGACTGCATTGTGGTGCTAAAGAACCAGTGAAGCTATTAATGTTACTGACATCCAGTAAACGAGAGTAGAGCAACAGTTTCCAAAGGAAGAGGGATATTTCAAGAAATCTATTAAAAATATTTCAATATTTACCAAGATTTTGCATTTCTCTTCTTTCTTCAAAGTTTTGTGAATCCCTACACAGATACTTGAACTCCGTAACATCCCCAGAAGATGAAAATATCTATCATGGCAAAACTGAGATAGGTTTTAAACAATATGAAGCACTAACAAGGAAAAAAATAAATTAATAAGCGTGTGCTCTGCTCTAAACATCAGGCAATGTTGTATCTATATGTGATGGATCAAGCTGCTGTAGCACTTTTCCTTGGCAGCAAAAGGCAGCAGAGGGTGTAATGCTCAGGAACTCTGCTATCCCTTGCCCAGCACAACACTGTCATCAAGAGAAAAAAAAAATATGGGAAAAAAAGGCAAGAAAAAATTATTTTGGCTGAGTACATGATGGATATCTTGAATAATTGATATTTAAGTCATGTACTTGTTTATTCTTTTAAACATACTTCCGATGAGCAATCATTCACCTACTATAAATTACAAGCAACAGATAAGTCTCCATTTATGAGTTTCCAGTCAATAGCACTTGTACAAAAAAAAGTGCAGAAGAAAAGTCATCCATAACCAACAGCATTTTTCCAGAGCTGGACCACATAGAAGAGTTTACAAAGCAGATTCCTTGAAAATATAGCCCCTCCAAAAAGAGGCCCAAAGGGTCAGGCAGTTCAAGGTAATGAATTTCACTCTCCATCCATTAGGTTGTAGTTCTTCGCTAGATGTAACTTTGTATTAAAAAAAGATTAATCTGTATGCTTGAAGACTGTTCTTTTTAATCTTAATGAGTTTTGACTTTACACAGTGTAGAACCTTATCCAGAACAGCTTTAAAAATTGAAAGGAATAAGATCAGAGAGCTGAGAATATGAAGTGGGGTTTTAGCCAATATATGACTACATGTTTCCAACTCGGATACCGCGTTAAGGAGAGGAAAATGAGCCATTAACAAAAAGAAGTATTTTTATAGGAGATCTTCACAAACATGTTACCTCTGCTGACCTTTAGATAAAGGTAAAAAGGTTAATGCAATAATTTGGAAATTATTAGCCTGCGAAAGGACCAGTTACCCTCTCAGGGTTGTTCCCAGATTTCTCCAGAGTAGCTTCTAATTCCTAAGAGATCACTTGAGCCGTGCAGAGCCCTGACTCAGTCAGAGGCAAAATATTTGTCTGCCTTTGTAGTGGCTCTGTGAACACATAAAATGTGGAGTTTCCTTTTGTTCCACATCCACCCCCAGCTGGGGAGGATGCCAGAGTAAGCCTTTCATTCATAGGGCTGCAGATTTTCCGACCATATACTGTACCGGAAAGAATAATAAGTGGGATTGACTTCTCCCTGATGCATCCTCTCCAATTTTAAGGGCTTGATCACTGAAGCATCAGTTCCCCCAGTGCATCAAACTATGCAAATTAATTTTACCCATTTGTATCATGGTTCAATTTGGCTGACAGTTTCCTCTCCCTGTTTTAATCCGTTACGGTATTGATAATGCAGACCTGAACGAAGAGTGCAGAAGAAATCCAGAGTTCTGGGTTGTTTCCCAGCTCCTTCATTAACTTGCACTTCATCTTGGGTGAACAATTGGATCTCTTTATGCTATGATTTACTTTTCAGTTAGCATTGAGTATTAAAATATCTGTAGGATAGATACGAGGCTCAGACTCATTTAGGAAAAAACCTTTAGAAGTTGGAATAAATAGTGCTAACTGTAAATAAACAAGGGACGACACATGAACGAGGGAAATTTCAAAGCAGGATCCTCAGTAAGGTCCAGAATACTGATTTTAGTCAGAAATTACAAATTCAGCCCCTCAGTTTTTCAGAGGTAAATTCTCCTAAATCCAATTTCTTTTCAATTTATCTTCCTGTAAAACACAGAAATGTGAACTCCAAGAGAGAAGACTGAGAAAAAATTGCTGTACTGCTATAACAGGTAGTCTACTCATGGCTTAGCAGGAGTTCTGTCACTGATGATCAAGCTATTTTGTACTCCTCTCTAAAATATAAACCACCTTAATTAAAGGTTATATACTGGAGATGGGAAATTAAAAGAAGTAAAATTAAAACTTTATATGATATAAAAAAATGCAAATTTGTAGCAGTTAATACACCCATGAAAAATTAGAAGTCTAGGTTAAGAATACATTGCTAATAATACTTTCACTGATAGTTCATGGTCAATATATCTTTTTCAGGTTTTTAAGTGATACCTCAAGGAAGGTATGAAGCCCGTTTCTCATTTTCTGATGTCACTTTGCTTACTATTTTGTGTTTCTGAGAGAAGATTACTTTCTGAGAATTGTATTAACTTTTTAATATTATACAATTATTAAGGTTTCACCCCCCATGAATAAACAGCGTAGCTGGAGGAAATCTAAGTTTGATTTGTATTTCTACAGTAGAATGGAATGGAATAATTTCTGCCTAGGTTATTAATATATTAACATGAGTGATTATAAAGCTTCTTTTTCCCTCATTAAAAAAAGGGACTTGTTTCTAAACTTTTGAAAGAAGACAAAGTAGTTGGAGGAGAGATCATGCAAGTGTGACTGGCTGATTTTATTGACTGATTAACTTCACTCCTAGGTAAAGGCTACAACTTCAGGAGTGAGAGATCATGCACTCTCACTCTTTCTGACCCTGTGAATCCTGAATTCTCCCTGACCCACTGGTTCATGGTCTGTCCTCTCCACATGCAAGGGAGAAAAGGAACTTTACAGGCAGCTTTTCGCAACTCATTTTAAATCTTGAGTCACAGCTGTTCTGATTTTGGGCAGAGAAAGTGCTTAAAACACACTTTGCTTCTTCTCTTCTTCTGCCTCCCCAGTTTCCAGAAAGAAACTGGCCTTCAGCTCTCAGTCCACGGCTTTACACAATCTGTTTCTGTGACAGAGCAACACTCAGGAGGTAATTGCTAAGAAGGGATAGGCAGAGAGGGAGGCAGGTAGGACAGTCCCGTTCAGCCTCTCAACAGGCTGTCACAGAGCCTTGGAAAAAACACTGGAATGAGATTGCTGATGGGCACAAAGCAGGCATTGCACACAGCACCAGCTCCAGGCTCCCCGAGGGCTCAGTCAGCACGTGCACTGGTCCACATTCAGTCCATGTGCCCAACCTTAGAAACTGAAACGTTCTTTAGAAGAGAAGTTAAAGTATCGCAGTGTAGCTACAGGTACTGTAGAGAGCATATGTGCACTGTGCATTTTGCAGAAAGAAAAACTGCCAGAACCTGTCTGTAGCACACACAATCTGCTTCTGAAAGAATAGGGGGCTGCTGCTGATTTATTTATCACACAGTCTTGTTGCAGCAGGAGAACCGTTTTTTGGTTTCTAACAGGCAGTAGTGGTGCCAATAACCCAGCAAAGTCACAGGTTCCTGTCAGCCTTTTGAAAAGCTTTCCTGCTGATGCTGTTGTTCTCACCAGTATCAAGATGAACACTGAGATCAGGACTCAAACCCACAACTCTGCCAGCCATGCTAAGTGAAAGCCCAGGAGTCCCGACTGAAGCAGCAAGCAGGACTGTCTAGAAATTAGACACTCTGACCAGACTGACACACACACCAACTTCAAGGAGCTCAGATTATTTCTTCACTCTCCCCTGTACAGCTATAACTACCAGCATCAACCACGGTTCACCTGACTTTGTTTGGGGTAACTGCAAACTATTTTCAATCTGAGCTTAGTTCAAAAGGCAAACGGTGTCTCGAGGAGCACGCTGACCCCATTAGCAGACCCCTAGGGAGTTAAGACAGCAGCCAGCAGTGGAGCTGGCCAAAATGCTTGAGCTAAGGCCAGCTAAGAAGCCAGCCAGGCAAATCCAAGGCTGCTGGAAAAATACATTCTGGAGCACAGTGTCTGGGACCCTGAGCTACTACGCACACCCTGCTTTAGTGGATATGGGTGTTGGCTTGAATATAGCAGCAGAAGAGAGGGTGAAGAGGGAAAGCAAGTTGGACTGGAGCCATGTAAGAGACCTACTGACTTTTTAATGACTTTTTTACTTGGAAGTAGCAGGTATGTTTACTAGAACATAATCTCCTATTTTACAGTAAAATGTTTTTACAAGGAAAGGATATGTAGAAAGGAATCTGACAATATACCCTGACAGCAGTATAGATGGCTAGGGCAGATAGCACAAGAAAAGTGCAATATATCTGTCTACTGAAAGTTTTTACTGCTGACGAGCTTTGGAAAGTCTAAATTTCAGTTGCTGTCGAGCATAATTGCTCTTTAAAGCCAACAGACAGAAGAATTTAGGGAAAACATGGCCTTCACTACCAAAAGCAATAGAAAGTGATGCAACTTTATTAGGATCACTAACTGTTCTTCAGTCACTTCCATATCTTTATTGTAATAATAAGGCAAGCTATTTATGAATTTCAAAACATGATGTAGATGGTAATCCAGGGACATGGGGTCTGTTCTCCCACTGATTGTGAGTGAACTGCATTTTGAGCAACTTCTGTTGGTGGAATGACTGCTTTAAGTTCAGACAAATAACAGGACATCATCAAGCCAGATTTCCACATCTGTGACCAATGTGGAAGAACATTTCAGTCAGAAACATCAGAAATTTATATCAAACCACGTTTAGTACCAGTGGATTAATCACTTATGTTGTTATACTGAAGGGCTGACCTGTTCTCAAGAAGACTACCTAATGCATAAAGCCTGTAATGTTTGAGCATTTACTGATAGAATAAAAAAGTTGCAATCCTAGATCACTGTAAATCTCTTTATAAAAACCCTGTTCTGTTTTACCACTTCCATCGGGCCTCAGCTCATCACAGGAAAGCAGTATTTCCATGGGATGCTGAAAGGCCTTGAAATGTCTTTGCTCCAAGGATCTCTGCTCCCTTTGCTGGGGAAACATTTTACATGGAACTCTAAGAAAGAAAAAAAACAATGGTGCACACAACAGCTACAAAATGGGAATGCAATAAGAGTCTTGGGAAATTGAAAAGTAGATGGAAATATCTGATACAGTTTGGAATCAAAACATGGTGTTAAGTTCACAGCCACTTCTAAGAATACATAGCTTTTAACACTTGTGCAGTCTCAAGCTCCAGGCATAGCACCTGTCCAACAATTCAGACTGAGGTTTGGACCCAGCTCCTCTTCTAAGGGAACAGAAGACCGTTAAGACACAAGACAGCAGGTCTGCAACCAGAAAGAAAACAGCAGAAGTATTGCCAGCACTTGCAATGCTTCAGGTTGGAGTGAACCAGTAGAGATCAAGTGAAGGAGACGGCCACAGCCTTGTAAACATTTGCTAACATCATCACAGACTTATCTAAGATTATTAATATCTTTATTACAAATGAAGATTAATACTAAGTAACGTCACATCAGCACAAAAAGCAATCTGCCATTGCTAAGCTTAGGAAGCATGATAAACAGCCATGATCGTATTGATGAAAAATGGGCCTCAGGAATATTAGAGATTTCCCTTTCCCTTGAGAACACAGGCAAAAGACCACAAATGCAACGTGTTTGTCTGAGGTGGCCATCACCTCTGTTTGTTATCCAGTAATAAAGGACACACACCCCCGTTTCAGCCCTTATGGCATTTTATCCTACTCAGCAGAAGTTGGAAAATCTCACTGAGCCAGACTCTCCTAGAGCTTCTCTGTGCAAATAGAAGGACATTTCTAAGAATCTTTTCCCCAAAGGTTGTTTCTATTAGGAGTCCCAGGTAACTGTAAATCCAATACATAAGATACAGTGTATTTTTGTGTAAAGGGAGAAATGTAATACAAAACTTTCTTGCTGTCAAAAGTGCTCTTTTTAATCATTAGTACTTTGGCAAGAAAACATATGTGCACATACACACAAGTTTAACATTTCTCTGAAAGTCTAATCTCTTGTATTTTAGACCAAGTGAAAAACAAAGAACAGGCCAAATTCTGACGACTATCTGCACCAAAGTTAAGTTGATCTGTGGTGTTGAAAGACTATAGCTTTTAAAACAAGTAATTTACAAGGCAGTGAAATAAACTTTGGGTAAGCACAGGCAACCGTTGCTTTTTACTGCTGTTTTCTGCTTACAAGACCAAGGAGAGAACACAGCCATCCAGAAGAAAATAAGACTTCTGAAAGGAGAACAGATCTGTCAGAACAGAGTAACAAAAGCCTCAAATGATCAGGAAGATGAAAGGCAACTGGAGAGATGGTCTTCTGTTAGCAAAAGTCATTAAGACCCTCTATTACTGGAGATGGAAGATTGCTGGTTTACCTGTGCGATAAAGTACTTAAAACAGAAAGGAAACATGGGGATATTTAATCTGGCACCTAGGGAAGCATCACAGAGAGTTGGAAGCCTTAAAATTCTGGAGGAGTATCTGGGAATGCGGTCATCCCACCAATACTTTACTGATTTATGCCCATATATGCTATTTAGCACAACTAAAAGGCAGGGTACCAGACCTGTTTCCCATTTCTACGTTTCCCATTTCTGGTAACACTCAAAAGTGGAAGGATCTCCATAAAGATACAGAATGAACAGCAGCAATGGATGTGTAAGCACAAAATTCCTTCTGCTGGAGTGGTAACTTCTGGCCAAAAGACAGCACAGAGCCCCAGGTGCAATGACATCCAGTCCTTGGCTGAAATATTTCCCACTATTTCATTCGCTAAAGCCTTGAAAGTCACTTTGCAACGGTCCTCCTGGCATTTATGGGAGGTTTCAGTGCTCAGTAGCACCCACTTCTAGCTGAGAACTTGCAGTAAAAGGACACATTTCTTTACCATTGAACCCATACTCTTCCCATAGGTCTGCACTGCAGTGTCCAACGCATTTGAGAAGCAAGGCAGAGTGCTGTTATTCTCACTTAAACATTAATCTTGATGAAAAATGAAAACAGAAAGTGTTTCAAAGTATAGGGCATATGACTTTGATAAAATTATATATTTAAAGAAGATAGCAAAGAAAATAAGGCCATTTTTTAAAGTTTAAATCTTCCTCATGGAATGCCAAAAGTCACAGATGATTACTGCTTGTCTCTAATATTTTTTATTTAGAGGTTACTGCTAACAACAGACAGTTAAACCAAGACCTGGATAAATGTTTTTCTAACTTTAAAAACCAACAAACTAATACATTCAAACAAATGCAGTTCACTTATGTGTTAATGCAAGGCATAAAACACAAGGGGTTTTCAAGTGGCACGCTGAGTCAATCAGTTGTCACCAAGGCATCTACCAGTATAGCTTTATAGGCAAATGATAACTCCAGAGCCACTGTGTAACAAATTTTATGTCAAAGATAATCAGCTTGTATTTGTTGATATTATTTGCAAGGGAGGATAAGCATAAGGTATTTACTTTTGTGAAAGCATAATCCATGTGCCTAACCATAACCCAACTTGTCTCCTTGGTTTTTTTTTGCTGTAGCTGACCAAAAATCCAACAGCAGCATTGTCCTACATCAATATCTCCCACATTGGCCAAAGGGAACTGACACATTCCTGCCTTCCACACACATTTCCAAATTTGTATCACAACCAAAACATGAATTGGTCTGGAACAAGCAGAAAAAGCACTTTCAAAGTTTTCATGGAAGAGGTAGGTATTTTCTAACGAGCTGCATGTTTTATTAAAGTTGGGACTCAAACACTAGAACTAGGATAGGTAGATGGATTTTTTAAAAGGAGTACAGAAGCCATGTGAAGCTAAATACATGTCAGTAAGAAGCGATCACTTACTGAATCAGGCATAAACATCTTAGGTAATCACATTAAAAAAAACTCCAAAGCCCTTCTGGATACACTGGACTTTATTAAATCATTTACAGTTGTCTAAGACATGAGTCAATACAAAAACACTGATGTAAAATCAGATGAAAGAGATATTTATTATAGATTATACTGTTTCATCTTGCTTTTCATTGATCCTAGCAACTGCTGAGTTCCTGTCTGAAAAAGAAGCAGGCTCTCTTACACTTTTCCCAGACAATCAAGTGCTTCCTATAAGTAACCCTGTGAGCAGCAGTAGTAAAACCACCAGTTCTACCTTCATTTAAAGGTTTTTTTTCCACATTTCCATGTACATCTAATTACTCTGTTTCAACAACAATGATAAAGAAAAAGAAATTGGAAGACTCTACTGTCTTCCAAACAAGCTGCAATTGTCTGTTGAACCGTCAGGACAGCTTTGGATGTTCATCTGGCTCAAGTGCACACAGACCGCACATCCGCCCAGCTGGACAAAGCAATCATGGAAAACTAAAGATACGCCCGAACACGTACACTAGCAATGAATGGGCCCTGAAGGATTTGATGAATGAGAAACAGTCAGTATCGTGAACTTACGTTTGATTTCCACTGTTTAGGGAATAAGGCTGACCTTTCGGTTACCATGCAACCCAGGAAAGTGGGAACTGAGAAAGCGTGTGTCACCCTAACGAAGGGCTTGAGTCAGCTATTGCTCAGCATCTTATGGACCATCTGCTGTCTGGATACACGTCCTCATTTAAAACTGGTCCCTTGCCAAGGAAATAAAATGAAGTTTGAACAATTTCTTCCTGAAAATAGGATTAAGGAAATATTGTATCATCTTGATATACCGCTACAAAAACCAGCTAAACCCCAGGCAATAACAGGGACGAATGAACTGTAAGGGCCTACAGAGAATCAGATTCTCCCATCAGCTTCTCCAAGGGATAAACTCGCATCGATATTCACAAATCAGAGCCTGATATAAAATGAGAAATGACAATTGAGATTTATAAACCCATAAAGAAGGAAAACGGAGGCATTTCACCATTCACAAAAACTGGTTACTTCATACCCAACAACAAAATCATGACAAAAATTGCATGCTCAAAAATTCTGCAAATGTGCTGTCTCTCTTTTTCCCTATCAAGGCAAAAAGACAAAACAGACCTACCCAACGTAGGAGGAAACCAGATAGGATGGATACAAATCTGCATTTCCAACTGATCTCTATTCTGTTTGCTGAGTATATGAGTAAATCTATAAGATTCTTCGTGCATTTTCACAAAGTTGGCTGTATCAAGATTCACTAAAGATTTTTATCAGTATATATGCTGCACTTGCAAAGGAAGCTGCCAGGAGCAGCACTAGACACCACTCCGTGCTGCACACTCAGCCCAGAGAGATGCTAATGAAGTTATCCCTTTAGCTGAGGCCTCTGTTGCCAAAACTTCATTTTTCAAAAGCAGCTGAACACCCAACAGGAGTTCGCAGCACCTGTGAAGGCAGAAATTCTGGAACTGTTTTGGAGAGGAACAGAGGACCCGGAGTGATTAGGGCTGAAGGAATTAAACTGAAGGAAACCTCATTGAATGTAATTTAGGCAGAACCTAGAACTTGCATCAACATTTATAATTTGAAATTTCATGTTCAGGGTAGACATTGCGTTCCTCCTAAAAAGAAGTGGTTACCCATCTTGGCCTTTGATATCAAGAGAATGGTCCCTTTCCTTACATATTACTTCAGGATTTGCAGTTCCATAGCCCTCAGATAAGAAATAAGCTCTGGCAGTACTTTATGGCTTGGGCTACACAGCATGGCAACCCTGTTCCTTCAGAAAGAGGCAGCAGGAAAGATAACTCAGCTGTGAATTTTTTTCATGTTAACATAGCTGTTTTGCACAAAGATATTCATGAAAGCAATTTACCCATAGCTCTTTTCCCTTTGCTTTGAGCTGTACCAACTTTTAGCAGAACACCATCATTGTATACCTGAGCGGTGTTTCTTACGCTGAATGTATGCTTCACATTTTGACAGGTCTCACAGTTACCTATTTAGATTTTATTATACACATTTTGAGTGAATTATAAATTCATATTCAATATTGCTTCTTTAATAATAGCTAAGCAGAGTGGGAAGCAGAGTAATCGGCAGCCTTTGTCTTTTCATTGTCACATTTGTTTCTTCACATTCAGTTTAAAGCAAAATTGTCTTTAATCAGAAATGATTTGGTTATAGCGCTTCATTTTTCCAACATTACGGTTGGAAGAAGAGAAGAAGGTCCTCCTCAGGCACAATTCTTTCTTGATGATAAAGAAATGAACGCTATTATGGCAACAATATTTACATTTATACATAATTATATAGCCATGAAATACAATGCAACTTATATATATGTGCGTATGTCACAGATCATTAACAATGACATTACTGTATTGCCTTTTCAAAGACAATTCTGATTAATGGTTTTGATTTTACAGTTTCTTTTCAGACAATGGGTATATTTAAGAATTATTTGTGCTCTAGCATATATATAATATGGGAAATAATTAGTTTTAGACTGATGGCTAATAGTTATTAGTTAGTAAAAGATTGATTTAAAGGTGTTTTCAATGTATTGCAACTTCACTGGAATTCTGTTCCCCATTTTTTTTTGTAGTGAAAACAATCAGTGCCAAAAAATAGGGTGAAATTCCAAGACAGCCAAGGTCCTAAACTGGGAAAATATCACTGATGGAATTAAAATGCAATCTTTAATAAAAAGGCTTTCCTTTTAATAGCTACTTCACTTCAAACGCAATTTGACTTGCAAACGAATGTGTAAAACAGTGAAAGACTTTAGGAGACTTTCCAATACTAATTATCAGCTTTCCAGCAATTCAGCTGAATTTCAGTATCTGAGCATTTGATTTCCTCAAAGAGCAGAACAGGACCTTAGCCAGGAGCCTCTAAATAGTACAAACATTTGTGTGCTTTTACAAGGCAGGTAAAGACCTAAATTATGTTGCTAATTAATTTTATATTTCCTTTGGCTACCCAAAGAAACCTGGAGCTGTTCGGCATTCATTGAGTGATGGGGTTTTGCCAGATATTCAGGTACGCGACTAACAGCACAAGCCAAAAGAACTGAGATCATGCTTTCAATAACAGCTACAGGGAACAAAGTCAAATTCAAAGCAGGTACATGCAAAGCGAATACATATGTGAGGCAGAAAGGAAGAAAATAGTCCAAAAACATGCAAGACATTTAAAAACATGTAAGAACCCTAACATTAGTCCAGAACTGCAACAACAAAAACAAGACTATAGTTCACCGACAGCAAATAACAACCTTCTCCAAAGAAAAATACTTAAGAGAAATTGAGGACAAAAACCTAACCAGATCACCTTGCAAAAGATAAGATGTGGTTTGTGCTATGCACACACTGTCCAAATGGATTACATAAGACTTAATTGATTATTGTAATTAAGCATGGCACAATAATCCAAACTTTCCTACATACCTACCCCGTGTAGATGTGGTGTCCTGGAAATAAATAGACAGATGCAGTGAATACAGGTGGGATATTAAATAGAATATTTTACCTCCAAAGATGCTTCCCTGTTTTCTTTTAACCTGCACAGGCTATTTTCGTTTCTTTTTAAAAGATCTTATAATTCAGTTTAAGAAAATCTGTCTTCATATAAACCTTAAAGATACTTAAACCCTGGTTACCATACACAATTATTCACTTCCCTCCTCACCCACCAGCATGAAGTATCAGCATCTCTTACTTGGTTCTCAGAGCACAAATGAAACAAAACTATACAGCTAAGACATGCATTTCAATGCAATTGTTTGTGGAGAGCAGGGAAGGGTTCATCTGTACTGCTGTCATGTAAAGAGATTGCCAAAATTTTGGTAAGTGCACCAACATATGAGTTTCTTTCCTACATATTTTATTTTAGGCTTTAGAACTGGAAATTTCCCACTCTGAATATTATCAGAAAGCTTTAATTACAAACCCAAACAAACAAAAAGCCAGTACATTTTTATCCTGCTTCTTTTCTCCTGCTATAACATGTCCCTGTTCATGTCACTTCATTTTAATCTATACTTTCCACCCAAACTGAATTTAAATGTACAGAATATCATTGAAGTTTGTCATCAAGATGGCCCAAATCTATTTGCCTCTCACTTTAATTAAAATTTATGACAAATACACCACAAATGCACAGCCAACTGTAAAGTTTTATCTGTTAACTTCTGATGACACACCGGCTGGATTAAGGATTTGCTGGACTGCTCTTGTTAAGGTTACTTAAACAAAGCAAGCACTGCTTAGAAGTAGCGGAATCAGGTGTTGTTATTTAGCCAAGGACTCTTACATTTGAGGTTATTCAAAATACTGCATCTTTCTTTACAGCTTCAGCTGTCCTGTCAGAAATCTGATCAAGAATGGCAGCCAGGTTTTCCTGCAGTGACAGCAGACTTACTCATTCTTTTCACCTCTGTTTCATATAACCCCATGTTAAGTACAAAAGCCATGCCTTGACTATAGAGACGCAGAGCTAGCTAAGAATCCATGTAGACCTATTGTTTATAAAGGCATAACCTTGCTAAAGAGATTTCCATTTTTCCCATCCTAAATCACTCCCAAAATTATTCTCAGTGTTCTCTCCTCACCTCATCATTGATCATAAGTTTGACATCAGCTCATTACCACACTATATAGATCTTGTCTCTGCTCATGACAGAGGGGGTTGGACTAGATGACCTTTAAAGGTCCCTTCCAACCCAAACTATTCTATGGTCCTATGACCACCATGAGGACTGCAGCAGGGGCACCTCAGGGATGCGTAAAAGCCAGGGATCTGCCCCAAAATGTGCTAAAACTGAGCTTTCGCTTTCTTCAGCATCCAAGAAAACCCTTAGGGATGCAGATGTACAGGTAGCAATGTTGTTCACAGCTCAGCAACCAGTTCTCCTTACTGTGTTGGGAAGCAGATTAAGATATAGCAAACCCACCTCACCGCTTAATTCTTAAATGGTCAGAGTCTGAAATTGCATTCTTTAAGGGAAAATTTAACAATTCACCCTAACCACTGTTGTCGTGTATTTTCATAAATACCTCTGCTATTTTTTTTTTCAAAGAAAAGGAAAACAAGACCCCAAACACCTTGTTCCAACCTACTTTTCAATATTTGAACTTCCAAGGCTTTGGCCTCTAATGTAAGCAATTCAAGAATTAGCATCTTATCCAGCCAAACACTTTGAATCACTGTTTTAGAACTGGATTGATCGCATTTTGTTGAAATTGTCTTTGACTGGTCTAATTCAGTTAAGCTGAAAGGACTCAAATCTTGTTTAGAAAATGTGCAGGTTCAACTATCTTCATCTCCAAGTTTAATGGACTAAAAAATCTCTCTTAATTGCCTAGAAACTGGATGCAGGAATGAGGTTCCATATGTCTCCATTACATCCTGCATGCTCTGCCTCTGTACAAGCCTTAGGTGTAGCAGTTCCAGACTTTAAAAGAGAGGGCCAATGTTAACAAGATACAATCCAACTACACATGTTCACAGACATGAATAACCATCTGAGACAAATGGCCTCGAAATTACATGCTTACGGGAAAAAGTGAAGCTGTATATTAAAACATACAAAATCCTGCTTTATGGTCCCTGAAGAAATGGATATAAATGTGCAAGTGCACAGAACATTTGCATTTTTCTCCTGCCCATGATATGTTACACTGCAACACAAGTCTTGGCTTGAGGCAACGGCGTTCCTATGCCAAAATTGTATGGAATGCACAAAAAGGTCAAGGCTAGGAATTTACGTGTTTCGCAGTTATTTAGAAATTACGGGAAAGAGCGCTTGACTGCTCCTGGCATTGCACAGGTGGAGCTAACTGAGAGCATTCTGTGGGTCAGGCTTTTTCAATCAGAATTCCACTTTATCAGAAATAACATCCCCGTGCATATGATTATTAAAACTGAAAACATAGTTTAGTCTGGGAAGAGAAACTAAGGGATCACCTTCAAAATTCTTTCTTTCCATCAGTAATGTCTAGGTTTTACGTTAGAGGATTGTTATCTGAAAGACAGGTAATTAATGATAAAATATTAATCTATGTATGTGGAAAAAAGTAAGAATATTACTCTAAGCTTTCATTTGGTTGTGCTCTTTGTGGAAAAAAGAGGTCAATGGAAGAGCTCACTGGTTGTTCTATCCCTAAGCAAATCTGAAGTCCCAAGCTTTTGAAGTGTGTGTTATTATTATTATTATTGTTGTAAACAGTGTCCTGCAACTGTAGCAGTGCATTTGGAGACAAACAATTGAAATAGCTATGTGTCTGAATGAAAATTCATAGAAGAGTGTAGGAGCTCTCACCAAGTGACTGCTGAAATCGTGATAAGTGTGAGAGAAGGAGGCTTGGCACAGCTGCTTAAATTTGTTTAAACTAAAAGATAAGACATAACAGCAGGTTTAAAATGCTGAGGCTGCCAGACCAATAGAAGCCAGTTGAAAATCACCAGTTGCTCTAGAGCTTCAGCTTACCTGAGAGTTAAATGAACACAAATTGCTATGGCCTCTACTACTAATGAGGTGCTATGAGCAGAAGAGAGTGTAACTCCTGGGCAAAGCATGTCAGCACAAACACGTACGCTGATCTACCAGATAGGGGCTACTTTTGTGCATTGTAATGGAAGTAGTCCTATAAATGCAAGATTTGTCAAAAAAAGGGACAAGAAAGCAAGAACAGGAGACAGCACAGCAAGAGGTGAAATGGATGATAGAAAGAATGAAGGAAATGTGAGAATATGCAGTAAGAGAAAGGAACAATGAGAGGAAACATTAGGTAGTTCTCAAAGAGAAGCATTAGGCTGACCCTGAACAGCTGTCAGCTACATGGGACTCAAATTTTTGTGTTCTCAATATTGTGTCTGTGAAAGACCCAACTCCACATTCTTACCATTTCTTGGGAATTAAACACAGAAACAAATGCTATAGCATTCAAATTAAGGAATGAATTTTCCCTTTTGAACAAAAATAAATGCCTAAGAAATCCTTCAGGATTAGTGGTAGCTCATGAAAAGAGTGTCCCAACAACGTCTTTCCAAAGCAACACGTTCAGCTTTGTTTGTGGGCAAATCAGCAGACTTTCCACAACAGAGTGTGCTACTCAAGTAGGAATCTGTCAGCATGTGGAAAGTTAAGAGTGTCTGGACAGTACAGTGGTGGGTAATGTGATACATATGATTTCACCTTTAGTTCTCCATTTCAAAAACATTCAGCCCAAAAAGTGTCATCATCTGATAGTTTTTACCACTTCTATTTACAGTACAAAATATCCCAGAGGGCCAAACCAAGATCAAACTTTCTGTCCACTCCCTCCGTGCTGGTGCTGGGCATTGTGTTCATACCAAGGAGCAGACTTTCTCTATAGATCCTGTACTGTAAACAAACCACAGACACAAAGGAGGCTGAAATGCATTGTTGAAATTCAATGAGTCAGACAAAAGGGGTTTCAACTCCCAAGCTGATGACATTGTGCTCTTTTGTTAGGATAGCTTCTCACAATCTCATTCCTCTCCCCAGAAGGCAAAATACACACAAGTGCAGCAAGATCTGAGCTCCAGTATGCATCAGCCTTCCTAGACACAAGTGCATTGTTCTCCTCTTAGCCCAGGGGTGCCACACTCACAACTCCTGTTGCTCTCCTGCTCCTGCAGCGTTAGGCGCATCACTCGCTGCACACGTGCCCAGCACCGGCAGGAGCACAGGGGCAAGGAGCTCAGGGCTGCCGCTGGGTGGAAACAAGGTGCTGGGCTGGATAAAGCAAGGTGGAGGGCTGGATTCGGCCCAAGGGCCATGAGTTTGACACCCCTGTTTTAGCACATGTGGAATAGAGCTGATACCTCCCAGGAGCACTGGGCTCATTATCCAGAAGCTGCAGAGATGACGCGTGCACTCAGGGAGCACAATCAGGATTCCCAGAGATTCAGCAAGCTGGGTGTGAGTGTCTAGGAGTCCTAGGCAAATGTTTTAAAAACCAAAGCCTTATAGCTCACTGTTACCCAGACAAAGCATCCACATCCAAGATATAATGATCTGAGAAAAAAGTCTTTCTTAATAATCTGATTAAAAGAAGCAGGAATTCATGTTCCCACTCTGCTCTCCTGGTAACAGAATCTTCTCTGATTATAATTATACAAAACACCAGTAAAGAACCTTTGCGTGAATTCTCTCCTAACACTACAGATGGCCTTGCCAGGTCAAGCGGGCAGGGTGGGCAGGAATCCTGCTGAAGCTTAGATCATAGTGTCCACCAAAAACTTCTCATGGATGTCAAACTCATTTGTTCCAGATAATTATGTCCTTTTCTCAGTAAAATAATGGTAATAAAATTATTAGAAAAACAATGAAGGACTTAAAAATGAGCGAGGCAATCCAGAATAAAGCACCAACAGCATCAAAGAGCTTTTGGTTCTCCCTCTGTATCGTTATATCCAATCTCCATACAGTCAACCGCCTCATCCCACCATTCTGCAATAACAAGCAGTCATTCTCTCACTACAATTCTATTTCTGCTGTAAATCATTTCAAGTTTGACATCTTCACTGGCGACTAAATAATGTGTGACCTTATCTAACTTAAATGTGGTATTAATTTTAACAAGGAAAAAAGTGATGTATGAAATCCAGGAGCTTAGGGTAACTGGGGGCATACAGGTCTGCCTCAGGGGGTAGCATATGGATTTAATTTTCCCTACATTTTTCATCAAATTCTATGAACTACAGTAATGTTTTACTGTAGAGTGGCACAAAATCATAACCCCAAATTTTGCCTGGAAGACCCAGGGGTCTGAATGCTGTACTGGGCAAGAAAAATTCAGAACAGTGGAACAATTGCAAAACCTTACATAAGTTTGATTTCTTTCCAAGCTTTTTCAATTAACTTGCAGAACCTTTAAAAAAAAATCACCACCTTGCTCAAAAAATAGGAATATATTCTGTTATGAAATAAAAATAAAGCCTAATTCTGCTTCCGGTTATGCTGTTAAAGAGTGGAATGAAGTTCCAGTTTTTTAGCTGCTATGACCATAAGTCTAAAAATTGATCCTTTATGAGACCTTTGAGATAATTTGTCAAAAACCTTTCTGATTCTTCAACAGGAACTTTCTGAATTTCAACAGGAAGCAACCTCCCCATTCAAAAGATCTTCCTGTTTTTCTATACACACTGTTTTCTCTCTTCTATTGGTTGTTTTCTCCTAAACATTTTTATGCCACCTAGCAGAGCCTGCTGCATACACATAACCTTAAAAAAAAAGGGCAATCTTGACTTGAATTAGCACTAACACATATGGTAAAGACAACCTGGACACACACACACTCTCTGCAACATAGTTTATAGGTACACTACTCAGAAGCATTTCATTTATTCCATTGCTTTTACTTGTGCTACTGAAAAAATATTCATCTTCATTGTCTTATTTTAGGAAGTTTTCACATGAGTGGGTGGTGAAGGCTGCCCAGGCCAGTGGTGGAGTCTCCCTCCCTGCAGGTGACATGGTTTAGTCAGCATGGTGGGGTTGGGCTGATGGTTGGACTGGATGGGCTAGAGGTCTTTTCCAAGCTTAATGATTCTATGAAGTTGTCTAAAAAGCACTTATTTTTGTATTTCTTAACACCCTACCTATCAATTTTAGCGCATGCCCCCTAACTGTTGCATTATGAAAAAACTCCAGGGAATAATTATTTCCTGGTTGCCTATAACACACTCCTTCTTGCACTCACTCCAACCATCTTTCCCAGTCTGGGCAGGTTGAAGCTCCTCCAGCTCACCTCCACTCTGTACCTTTCATTTTCCTTGGCCTTGTTAAAGCTGCTGTGGTTCCATCCACCCCAAGCCAGAGCAAACCAGAATCTGGTAGAGAAACAAGTGCGCCTGGCATTTACATAATAGACTGTGTTGTCTTCATGTTTTGTTCTAAATCTTTTCACCACAATTCTTAATCTATCATTTGTGGGTTTGATGACTGTACTGCTAAGCATTAACCCAATATTTTTACAGACTTTACCTAATTGTGCCTATTTGGCACTACGGAATTAAGAATATATCCCTCTGTAAGTACATACTGGGTTTTTTTTGTTTATCTGAAACAAAAGGTGAATTTCACTCAGCAAGCTCTACAAGTAAGATGTGACCATTTCTCTTGTTTGACTGAAGGGCTTTTTGATATGTATCACGCTGGGATGGAATGGAATGATATCCTTAGTGCAACAGTCACAGAAGCTTGTATTGAAATCAGTGTACCTGCAGTGGGCAGGATACAGTTTGAAGAGCCCAAATTCACAGTACTGTTAATTCATTGATGGCAGTGAGGTATCTCACAGACAGATTTGGCTTAGAACGTGTGTCAGGAAAGACAGTAAATTCTAGAGGAAGCTGAGGTGCTAGGTATGCAAACCAAAAGTAGCTTCTTCCTTTGTACTTAACAAAGTAAGGTGCAAAACACAGCGGTACAGGACAGGTGACCAGAAGCAGGTAGACTGAGATCATCTGATTAGCACGACAGATGATCATCTAAACTGCTGCCAGGCCTGTGGGGATGAGAGAAAGAACTTTAAAACAACAAGGTTTCATTTGCAGGTCTTTTCATACACATCCTTCTGCACATCAGGCGCAACTTCAAAAGTGTAGTGATCATGTGCAAAATACAATAATAATAATAATTGCTGGACAAATTCATCAATGACTCCTAAGGTGAGATTTCTCAGTAAAAAGGTGTTAAAAAAATGGTTATTACCACATTCACTAAACCTGGGTAGAAAAGAGAGAGTTTGCATTGTTCCTTCGTGCTAAGAAGGCTGAATGCAATTTTGCAGCCAGTTTTGTCATCAGCTGTTTCCATTTCCATCAGGGAATTGAGCTGTCCAAGAGCATGGTTTCTACTGGTAGGAAAAATGATAAGACCCAGAGAATCTCACCATCCACAAAAACTCCTGCACTTTGTCAATACCAGGACAAGCACTCTTTCCTACTGAAAGCAGATGCATCTCTCCTTCCATTTGCCATATATCAAAAACTCAGCTAAAAACACCACCAAACATAGTTAACCAAAGGTTTATAGAAGGAATGACTCCTTACATATCATCTCCCTCCTGTGCCCACCAGAAAAAAACCCAAACAAGTGCAGGAAAGGCATCCTGCTGGACTATTAAAGAGCTTGAAGCCAACAGTCAGCACATTAAGTAACGCCATTATCCACTGCCTAGTGCCAAAGGCAGAACAGGTGTGAGGATACTGAAGCGAGGGGAAAGCACAGCCAGTTAATAGAAATCTGCAATTTTAAGGGCATTAAAATATTTCCAACTGTTCAAAAAAAAAAGTCTCACAGTGGAGCAGATTTTTATTAATGGAAAAGTAGAAGAAAAATGGGAATTGCTGGAAAGATGCATCTCCCTGAAAACACAGTGCATTTTTCCCCTCTTTGGGTTCAGACTACTAACAGCAAGGCTTAAGAGCTTGAGTTTAATTTTGTTCCCCAGAGCGAGGAACAGGAAAAAGCAGTCACTATCTTTTTTTGTGCCATGTTACTAAGTTTATCATTTCAGGGGAATAGAATATTATTGCCCTTTCAGACTCAGTGAATAAGACTGTTCATCAGGAGAGGTCATATTGCAATTGCCACCTTGCCTCTTCAACTTCCCCCGGTTCACCATTCCCAGTTCAGGCCTGGAAATAACTGCTAACAGAATAAACAACCAGCCAGCAGTGGATTCTGGTGAAGCTGGTGAGATTACACAGCTGCAGAGTCAAAGGCAGAATTAAACCCTTTCTTGAGCAACTGCTACAATCAGGTCCTGGAATGAGTATCTGGTGTACTGAAATATCTGGGCAAGAAAATAAAGACTGGTAGAGTTCCAAAAGCCATGGTTTTACATCATCCCTTTGATTCTCTGATACATTTTCTTAGACATTTCACATCAGAATTTAGTTCTGTGCATTCCCTCAGTCCTCACACCCAAATTAAACGATGCCCTTCCATTTAATACACCTTAACATTGCTCTTAAGGAGCAATGCTCTTATGAGACCGAAAGCCTCCAATTTTTAGTGTTATTAACAACCACTTTCAAGAAAGAGATATCAAGTTTCAGAACTGCCATGTAAAAGTAGTTTTCTAGTTCAGTTTTGTATCCAAAATACAACTTACTTTCAACAAAATTTACTTCCACAGGTGACCTGCTGATGCTGCAGGGCGCACTGATGGAATTTCAGTTTCAAAGGACAATTGATGTTCAGAGCTTGTAGCATGAAGACCACAGATGTTTTTTATTTATAAATTTTATTTATTTATTCATTTCAGTGAAGCCACGGGATTTGCAGACTAGGCTTCTACTGGAGGGAATGCATGTACGGGAGAAGAACATTGTGCTACCTGAGAGCCAAAATCTCATAAGAATTATTTACTAGCACTATAAATGCTTTTTCACATTCAAACCACAATAATCCTGCCTAATTAATGTTTTACAGCCATGCTAAATAGGTAGGTGAATATATACATACAGGAAGGGAAGAACAGCAGGGAGATAAAGAAAAGATAGCTTTAACAGTTCAGACCAAAAACCTCTCTACCCTGGCACGCAGTCTGTACTGAGGGACAAGGAAAAAAGAATCAGGAATGGTTCAAGAGAGCAAGTGTGTGAATGATTAGCAGTGAACCGCAGAAGTCCTCAGTGTAACAGCTGATATTTATACCCAGGACTCTCAGTCTTTCCAGTGCTTACTTTCCAATAGATCACAAGCTCCTGAATCACTTTGCGAGCACACTTTGTGCAGCCCATGTCACCCCTGTGCTCTGACCAGACACCTCACAAAGCAGGATGGACATTTCAATATCCCTCTCGGTTAAAATAATGTGAAAGACATTTAATCAAGCAGATTCCCAGATTAAACAGAGAAGCCCTAGGGCAGAAAACTATTAGCCACGCGCTCGATCGCTTACATTTGCACATGTGCCCTTTTCAAACAGGGCCAGAGCTCTCAAAAAATTCACAGACACTTTTTTCCCCCTCTTCTGGAAAAATTCCAGGTAATTTAATTTGCTTGGTTCACCTGTTGCTCCTCCCTGTATCATGGGCTCCCACTGTGCTGCCTGTAATCCAGAATACATTACTCTAGTGGTTTAAATGGAAAACTCAGGATAATGAAGCCTGGTTCCTGACCTCAGCTGTGTCACTGCTCACCATAGTCAGGTTTCTTGGGACTGTTTGCTGAAATAATTTCAAAACACATTTTGCACATTCTTTCCTTGCCTGTGGGGGGAAAAAAAAAATGGAAGTAGTTTCATTACCTACTTCTAAAATACTTAAACTCACTGGTGGAAAAGGCTGTGCTAGCACAAAGCGAGTACCTCTTGGTCACGTACTGTTCAGCTCTGCTGGGGACTCGAACTGAACCATTTGTGAACAACTTTTACCGTGTAAGGAAATACTCTGAGCTTCTGATTCTTTATTGTGGGTCTCCTCGTGGAACTACTTCCAGCAGGTACGTCTGGTGCTTAAAAGGCAAGCAACAGAAATTAATTTTGCATTTAACTAGAACAAAGTTTCCTACACTTTTCCATCCATCCGCTACCAATCTACTCTGGCAAAAACCTGTGCATCATTATTTCCATGGAGTCATGTAGACTTTTCATTGAAAAAACATCTTTCCAGAAGTTTTTGTAGAAACATCACTTTGAAGACTGTCTATATGCAACTCAGAAATGCTACAGCTGCTTTCTTCAGCTGTCACTGCATTTCCCTCAGTCTTTTGGAGTTACCACCTGCCCTCTCAGGGACATTCTTCCAATCAAAACTCTCTGCATCTGACCTGATCAAGCCAGAAAAGTGCCAACTACAGAGTCTCAAGAAGCATCTCAAGCAAATTCTGTGTTTCCAATGATGTTAACCTTTATCACAGTGTGTTTCAGAATGTTAAGAGGCTGTAAATTCATGACATGAAAAATGAGATAAAAACCCAGCACTGCTTTTCACTAAGGAAAGAAGAATAATCTCCATATATCAAGCTTTCTCACGTGGTTTTAGTGTAATAAGCCCAAGTCGTGTTATTCCTGCTGCGCAAGCGGTGGAGAGACTGCAGTGGGTTAAATGAGAATCTGAAAGGGACTATCAAAAGCCAGTAAAGGCAGCAGCATCATAACAGCAAGACAATACTCATGACTTTTGACAAACCAAAGGCTAAATAACGCTGGCTGAACCCAGCCTGGAGTTTAGAGCCATTTAGGAGAAAATTCTATCAAAAGAGAAAGCGCAATGGAAAATACAGATGAACAAAATCACAGTAAGTAAATCCTGGCAGCGCGTCTCCCCTTCACACACACGCTTCTCTGATGTTTCTCTTGACTGACTGTTGTGCTGGAATAAGTTTGTATGACAAGTCTGATTTTTTCTTCTACAGATCACCACACTTTTTCAGCACAAAACCTCCCGAATATAAATCATATCCTTGCTGAAATGCTTAGATTGGCATGTTATATCATGTAAGAGCAAGGTACCAAGATCTCAGTTGTAGAGATATATTTTTTTTGTTAGGCAGATTGCACTGTTTTTTTCTTTATATAATGCTTCTGTAGGATATTCAACATCTTCCTCTCCTCTGGCAAGATATAGACTGGTAACAGTATGTATATAGATTTCTTCACACATGTATTTCTAAACACAGATAATTGTCACTGATTTAATAATGAAAATTCTGATACAAAGATCTCTTTCTTCTCATTCCAGCAGTAGAACACGAAAAAAAACCTTGTGAGTCTGAATACTCAGTCCAATAAGTTCTCTAAATAATTTAAATCGTATCATAAAATAATTAGACTGGCTCAGACTACAAAATGACCTTAAGGAAAGTTCAGGAATTTTGGGTCCTAGGATGCGTACCAGACTCCCATGCTGTCTCAAAACAAGTTTTAACATCAACAGTTCAGTGAACATCAAAACTGAAAAATTCTGTCCTTCTTTAGCCCTATTCCTTCCACCACAACAATGTCACCATTTATTTTCTCTAAGATAGTCCTTGTTTCAGCATCCCCTTTTCTTCCTTCCCCAACTCACATCTCCCAAACTCTCCAGCTCCCACACACATTGCTTTTCTATCTGGATAACAGGCAGTGTCTGCACCAATTATACTGGCTGGTATCAATAACTGACCAGCTGGTATCAATAATTGTGAGCCAGCTAGTTGGCAAGATGATGCTCCACAAAGGGTAACATTTGAATTTTGCATACTTGCTTTTTTGTAAGAGCACCGATTCATTCATCTTTCCGTCATTCCACAAATCTTTTCCACAAAACTTACAGAAACTTAATTCCTTTGAGACACCAAAGGAATATATGATACCATATTTTAGAGACAGAGGTTGAGGTACATAGGATAACCGTCTTCAGATACATCACTTGGCTGCTGCAAAATGGATAAGCACTGGACGAGTAGAACGAGAAGAAAGATGACTGAATTTAATTTACTTCAGATTAGACATATAAGAAATTATCTAACAGTTCTAGCTTAATTAAATAAATTTCTGATACAAAGCAGGAATTGCATCACTCAGGTTTTCAAAAATGAGGAGTGGAAAGTTCTGAAAGGAAACCAGTTGTAGTTTGGCTTTACTCACCTGGTGGGTAAAATTCCCTAAACGCACCCATCCCTTCTTTGCTGAGACCCAGTTCACATTTAAGAGAACAGGACACACAGAAAGGTCTTATATAAACCCACCATTAGGTATGGCATGAATTTAATTGCAACAATCTTTAATGAACTAAACAAAACGAGCTAAAGCCTGTCATCATCTCTGGTGGATTACGAGTTAAAGCATAAAGAAATAAAGAGTTATAGAACACAGAGAACCTTCAGTAATTCTCTGATGGTTCAACATCTTTAGCTCTGACCTCAAATTAAAATGGTAAACCCCCAAATCTCTAGAGAATAAACCAAACAATTATAAATAGGTTCTGAAAATGAGTTGGGTTCATGTAGTTCGTGTCTTGTACTCTGTATTCAGAGCTGTCTGCCTTATTTCTCATTGTCCTATCTTACCCCAAGTCAATAAATATTCAGGCAAAAGTTTCTTTTATTACTTCACTAGTGTTATGGGTTTTTTGTCCCCACTTGGGTAAAGTTACTAAATGAACCAGTTTCCCTCTAAGAGCTGGATGGCCCTGCCAGCTTAGCTATCTTGAAGTGTTTCCAAAGAAGTTTCTTGCTCATCGCAATAAGGAACAAAATATTTTAAACCCCCAAACTTCAAAATCCCAGATGGTCCTGAAGTCCTTTCTAAACAAACCATGTGAGCTTACAGTCAAAACTCAAGAAAACCTTCTGATGGAGACTGAAAACTAAAAATGTTCTCAGTTTATTAGAAAATGATTTGACACCAGCACAGCCTATTTCAATTTTCCCTCCCATTGCAGAGCTTGACACACTTCTCAAAATATTTGCTTTCAGGGAACTGACAGCAGCCCCTCAAGAAGCGTTAGGTAAGAGCCAGTATGTGAGGTTTTTGTTTTATTTCATATCACATTGTCTGTTGAATAAAATGCTTTAAAAACATTAATGTAATATAGTATTTCAGACTCTTAATCATTTTGACAGGTTTTCTGAAACTTTTCAGGGCAACAGTTGAGTAAAACCCCCACGCAAGACACAGCACTGATGTGGGTGCCGAACCAGGGAGGGGGAGAGCAGGGCTAGAGAGGTCCCTGCTCTGAAACACGTGCATTCATTAGAAGAGAAGAACGCCTGGAAATCTGGCACAAAGAAGAGTGTTTAAACGAAGCCTGCTGGAGGGGATACTGACTTGCACCAACTGCGTGGATATCATGTGACTGTTAACAAGTATTACATACCAGGTAAAGAATCTCTCCATAAGAAACCACAGCACCCCGCAAGATTCAGCACAGCTTCAGAGACAGCCTAAAGGGGAAAGGCTTCCAGGTGGATGCATAGTCCATACAAACACATCCAGACAAACCCAACATGCCAAGACCAAAACACACTCTGCTGTGCTCCTAGGATGCTCATTAAAGGTGGATTTGGATCCAAACTTAACTAACAAATAGTCAGGGTTTCAGATCAGCTTATTTAGATTGCTGGTTATTTTCCACCTTAACTCTAGTTTTTCAGTGCATAAATTCATCCCAATGTGTACTTTAACTTTTAGACCTCTGTTCAAGTGGTCTTCATCTTGCATCTTAGCTCTCTGAAAGGTCTGTTTAAGCATTTAAATACCACAGTCCATGTGCCAATTTATGTGCTCTCATCTGAAAATCAAACCCATGGTTGAAGCACAGCAATGGGCTCAATGTGCACTTGCTTTTTCAAACCACATTTATTCAAAAAATACTTCGGAACCAAAACAAATCCACCTTCAATTGCACTACAGAAAATTCTAGTATTGGCCTGAAGCCCTCGGTATTCATTGTCCCCCATAACACACGAGTAACTAATTTCAAATATCTATAAATAAAACAGTCTTTGATAGAAAATCTATTATAGTTCAAACACTGCAATAGGGGACATACACACAGCTGTCAAATGGAGGTGCTTTATAACATTTTGTTCTATATACTTCTCCTCTTGGAAAAAGCTTGAATGAAAAGAACCGCATGTGTTGCTTTTCACAACATTACAGTTACTAAAATAAACTATAAGTTTAATGTCCATTTTAGAAGTATACATAGAAATTCTGTCCATATCACACTCAGGTGGAGACGACTCCCTAACAAACTACCGACACGTTAACTGGCCACCTTCACCTATTTTTCTTTTAACTTATGATGGAAATGACTATTCTGCACAAACTGCTTCCTCAAGAAAATTCAGCTTCAGTTCAGCATCTGGAGGCTGATGTAGTCCTGCTTTTGCCCATCTTCACAGTTGCAGCTAACTAGCAAGAGAAGGTCAAGTGGTGACCCGAGGTCACCGAGTGAGTCAGTGCAACAGGATTACAGTCACCAGCCCTCCTGGCTGCCAGGCTCAGTCCTTGTTCTGCTACAACATCCACAGCCTTTACCAGCTTTAGCACACGAAAATGATGGAGGGGTTAACACCAAACAGAAAGAGAAAGGGCAACGTTCCCTGTACAAAGCAATGTCAAACCACTCTGACTTGGTGTATAAACACTGTTCAGTTCCAGCACAGCTCTGCCAATACCTCTCACTCCTGGCTGGTCTAACATCAGTACTGGTGCCGTGGGCCTCTGTGGAACACAACTGCCTGCTGAGCCAGATGCAGAGGTAGCTGCAGATCGAGACAATTAACTGGAGAATTCAACACCAGCTTGCACTTGCATCACAGAAATCAAAAAGAGTGTGATCAGAGCAATACAGACACAAACCTCATTGCTGGGCTGGGAACGCCAATGTTAAACCGTGTTCTGCGGCACAGTAATCTGAGAAGAGATGAAAAGGCATTACTTAAGTCATAAACAAAACCAATCCCTGTCAATTAGCACCAGGGCTATACAGTCCCAAACAGAAACAGATGGTATATTCTTATTCTGCACACAGTAACACCTGACTGTAGATACCCACGTATGCTATAGCTAGAATGACAAATACAACTTCATACAAAGGTTGCTTCCTCAGTAGGCAAAGTACTGACAGCAACTCCAGGTTAACATTCCAACAACCTTATTTTCTTAAACTAAATTTTAGGAGAGAAATTCAGCTCTTATCCAGTGCCCTTTGATCCACACCAGCCAGCTTTATAAGCTGGTATCATCATTCCTGAAAACATGGCTGCAGAGACTTTGCTCACTGAGACTCCTGATGATGCACCCACACTGCTCTAGATCCATGGTTGTTGGTGACTTCAGGCTGAAGTTCACTTAGTTGTGTCTGTGTGGGATCACAGGCAAGGCTCACACTACTTTGAATCCAAAGTCGCATGAAAAATGTTCTCATAACCCAGTTTTGTCTATCCAACAGGCCCCAAACTGTCATCTTTTGTCAGATTTGTAAGCACTTTCCTGAAACAAAACTCTGAAGCATCTGTGGCTCACCTGCTGATGTTTTGTAATATCATTAATCAATCACACCTGATGCACTAGACTTCCTCCATAAAATCTAGAATCAGTTCCACTGCATTGATTCCCTGCCAAAATCCTTCAGCTGGAGTCATAGGGCAGTGGCATTTGTCAAGCCACAGCACTGTGCAGGATACAACTTTAAGAGCCAGCTTATTCTGCTCTTCAGTCAGTGGCATGGGATCACATGGAAAGGTTCAAGAACTGAAAACAGATGGGAAAGATATCCTGATCTTGAAAGAATAACACATTTATCCTATACCAGTGCTTAATTTATTTTAGCGTTTCCTAAGGACGTTACAGGTATAGCTACGAACAAAATAGACCTGCAAAGATTTGAGTATAGGAATTCTATGTTTTCTTATACACTGCAAATGAAAATATTTTAATCACACACATTAGTGCTATGCAGCTGACTTTGATGCTAAGATGAGGGGGTAGAGAGAGAAAAGAGAAACTATGTATATGGCATCAGGTGGTAACTTTTGAAGTTTTGAGATGAGCTTAGGATGAACGGTGAGACAGAACTGAGCTAAAAAAGAAAATAAAAGCAATTCTTGAGCCTTCAACACAAAGAAGGACCCTCTATTTTTCTGCGCCAAGAAGCTTGGCACATGAAGTTTTACCACTCAAATTCGGACAGGTATAAGCAGCAAAGTGGGAAAGAGTCAGATGCAGATAGCCAGCAGATTCACCTGTACTTATCCCAGGGGAAAAGGCCACTCACACACTCTGTTTCTTAAAGGTGGTACTTTGCAAAGTGACATCATCTTCATTGCTGCTGCTGCTTCAAGTAATAGCATTTCCAGAGTTCAGATCTCAAGGAAATGAACCGCCAAACAGCTAAGCAAACCAAAACAGAACAGTAGTACTTGTAGAGCAGTTTTTATCCTAAGATCCTCCAATAAAAATAACAAATAAACTAAATAATGTCTTTAATTTGAAGACAGTTCCTTCAATTTGATCATTAAGAACAGAACAACTACAAAAACAAAATTAGCACAGTGCATAGGTCCTTATTTACAAGTCTTTATTTCAGCCCAAGGTCGGTCTTTTAAGCCAGACAAATCTGCCTCCAGGTTGCAAGTATTTTGAATTTTTCAGTTCCCAAGCATTCAAGACTTCAGCCACACAGTAGTCATCAGAGCTCTTAAAATTCAAAGTGCATGCAGAGTGCCTGATCACATCTACAAACTAGGTGTTCTCTCAGCCATGCCCGTTGGAGGATGCTCTGCATGGGAAAGGGAACAAAGTACAGGCTTGCAAGCAGCAGGACTGCTTCACTGGAGCAGAATCAAGACCATCCAACACTTCACCAGCACTGCAACAAAGAAACACTCCCAGAAACTGATCTCCTTGCCACCTAATAGAACTTGTACAACAAAGCCCTTAGTTCTTAATTAGTATTTGTATCAGGAAGATCCTAAATCAGCTGCTCAGAAGGTAAAGACAGGTGTACATTTGTAATAACAGTTTTTTACAGAAGAAATGCCAAAGGTCTCTCTATAATTTGAACAAAAAGTTGCCATGTTGCAGCAGGTAACCCAACCCATTGCCACGCAAGGTACCCTGGTCCTCTGAGGGGTGAGATGGGCACTGAGCCCTCCTCAATCATTGCCAAGAGCAGCTAGGGCAGAAGTGAACACCTTGCATCTCTGCTGTAGCTAATTGGAACATATGGAGGGATACAGGGATGCCTCTGTTGTTTTTGGCTTAGGAAATACCATCTACAGCTGTGAAGCTCACACGAGCACCAAGGTGGTAAAGAAAACAGATGGCAAACAGAAGCAAATGGTTAAAATGTTCCCTCCACTGCAACACATGTGAAATCCCTTATTCCAATGGACTGCAATAAACCTGCAACTGTCAGTGCACATATAATGTGTTGAAGAATTTTTCTTCACAAGGAAATAAATCTGATTTTTATCTAAGCTGGCAGTAAACAGGGTCAAATATTTAACTGTTTCTGTGGCAACTTCCCTATTGTTTTTCAATTTTTAGTTTGGATGGTTTTTACAATGCCAACAAAGTCAGAACGCTGCACAGCTACAGATCACAACGATGTGAACAAAGGTGAAGAGGGGCCATGGCAAACACCAACTGTCAGATGAGGAACATAAATGTTTGTTGTAAAGAGCAAGCCAGATAGAGGAACTCAGCTTCACCAACCCTGGATTTATTGTTCGTGGTTTAGTCAAGTGATTTATATGCATTACACCACATTTTCCCTTTTTGTAGCTTGCCTTGATAATCAAAAAATCTTTTTGTAATTGACATTAATAGCTCTGCAACATTGTGGAAAATATTAAAAAAGACCTTTGTGTTTTTGGCACCTCCTCCTGCAGAGGACTGCACACAATCAACGCTCTTTTGAACTGTTCCAAAGGGTTTGGCAAGAATTTGAGATACACCCAAAATGTCATGGAAGACCCTGAAGTGAATCGTTAGAAAAGCTGGTCACTGAGTGTCCAGGTCAATAGTTTTCTTAGGCCCAAGGCCGCAGCACTCCTCTGCCAGCAAGAAAAAACATTATGTGTACAAGTCACTTCCATTATCTTAACTCAGTTGTCTTTAATAATAATATTAATAATTATACACCTTATGGAAGTGTAATTTCCACAGCCAGTGGATCCCAAGTTGGGGGATGTTTTCAGAACATAGAAGGATGATACCACACAAGATTCCAGAATGAAACCAATTAGGAACTAGACTTTTTCAGCACATGTTGCTGCCTCAACAGCACAAACAAGACAGAGCATAGAGTGCAACACAGAACCCAAGAATGGAGCTCAGAAAAGCCTGAGGTTTTGATCATAACTACTGTTATGACCTTGGACAAGAGCTCTTTTATTTTCCTATTTACCTTTTCTTACCAACAAATCCCCCTTCTATCTCAGAGTAGTATTGAGTGAGTGACTGAAAAGTGGAATTTTGTAAATGCAAAGAAGAAAGCCCTTCTGCAAGTGGTGTGGATGCACCATGCAGTGCTGGCAGTGTTGTGTAACTCACAGCTTAACCTAGCAAGAACTATCATAAAATTGGCATCAAGACTGGTATGCTAGAAAGAAAACAAGGAAATAAAAAAATCAGACAACCCCACAAAATGGGAAGAATATTAATAAAAGCATAAAATGTAGGATTAAGTGCATGGTGGGTAAGAATGGGAAGAGTGTGAAACCCAGTTCATGGCCCCAATTTCCAGCTGGACTGAAGGTAAACTTTTTCCAAAGCTTCCTATCAGGATAATGTGGCTTCAGCACTTCTGTAAATGCAAATATTTTGCTATTCTTCCACCTTGTCATTGCATTCTTTGTGAGCTTCAGTAACATCTGAAGCAAAACAGGGTCTGTGCCAGGCTTAGGCACTAAGGACAGATATCAAAAGGTATCTACTTGTGCACTGTGTATTTGGAACACTTTAGCAAATTGTAAAGATACGTTTTACTCCCTATTTTTTTTTTATTAGTACAAGAGAATGTAAACAGAGCAACTAATGCAAAAGGCACAGAGTTTTACTCAACAAAAGGCTGGTCCATGGAATAATTGGTTGTTTCCAATTTAACTCTCAAACTAGTGAGAGGGCTTTGAAGCACTGGTTTGGTTTCCTAAAGAATTGCCACTAAGAAACCTCTTTCTGGTTTCCAAGTTGTCAGTCCCCACACAAGTCAGAAAACGGTGTCTGACTACAGAGCTCTGGCTGCAGGGCTCTAGCTGTGCTCCACCACACTCCACCAGGGTTGTTCACACAACACAAGGAGGCTGAGGCAGAACTTGAAGAAAATATTTGCTATCATTAGAATCATAGAATGTGCTGAGTTGGAAGGGACCCACAAGGATCATCGAGTCCAACTTCTGCATAGGACAACGTTCACACCACTGGTCTGAGGAAAGAGGACCTTCTCCTGATGTCCAATCTAACCCTCCCCTGGCACATCTTCCTGACATTCTCTCGGCTCCTGTCATTGGTCACCAGAGAGAAGAGCTCAGCGCCTGCTCCTCCTCCTCCTCCTCCTCCTCCTCCTCCTCCTCCTCCTCCTCCTCCCCAGGTGAGGAAGATGCAGAGCAGAATGAGGTTTCCCCTCAGTCTCCTCCAGACTGAACAGACCAAGTGACTTCAGCCGCTCCTCATAGAGCTTCCCCTCTAAACCCTTCACCAACTTTGTGGCCCTCCTCAAAGGGAGGATACGTTAAGGTATCAGCCTACAGGCTACATGAAGCCAACACCTAAACTTCCTGGTTTAACCTTCTCACAGGGCCAGGAATCGGTAACTCTAGGAGAAAGCTAGAGATATTTAAAATTTCCCCATACATGTATTTCTTTTTACATGCAGTGAATCATCCTAGAAAAACTCCGCCCAAACACTTGGAGACCAGCGGGATACACGGTATCAGATAATGCACTACTCATAATGGAATAAAAGGAGCAAAACTGACTTTTATAGACTGACCCAGGAAGGACAAAAATCTCAAAGGAAAAAAAAAAGCAAGCCATAATATCTTAGAGAGGGATCTTTTCCCCACATATTGAGTATTAAGCAGAAATAATCAGGTAGGAGAACAAGTTGACTTGTTTAAAAATAAAGCCACAGGCATCAGTTCCCCTCGTGAACTGCAGCAGTGATCAGCTCTGTTAACTGCTCACAGCAGATAAAAGCTGTGATCAATTAGCACCAAAGAAGCAGGCACTGAATTTTCTCTGGTTCTTGCTGTTCTCACTGGGATTCCAGGCATTAGCTAAACGTTAACTACATATGAACAGGATCAACTTCCAAATTTTTGCAGCTATTAGGATACCAGTTACTGTTAACATCTGGATCAGCCCAGCTTCAGAATCCACCCAAGCCTGAGCTAATTCCATATTTAATCATACTAATTCCAACCTCAACAGCGACCATATGTAAACCTCGTCCACATACTGAACAAGAAGAAGAAAAGGCAGAAATATATCTCTTAAAATAAAATACCATGATTAATAAATCACATGTTTATATCTCTTTGGAGGAATACTTCTAATACGAGGCAATTCCAGCCAGAGCATTCCATGCCAAATCAAATACTCATATGAAAAGTAAAGACAATTTCTGCCAGTTCCTATGTCCAAAAAAGCTTTAAAAATTGGAAAAATGAAAGCATTTGCCCTCTTTCCTTGAAAACCCAGAGTGCTGGGCACCAGAAAACATAATGTTCCCACTGATCTCCAGTAACAGAGGTTAATAATAAAAATAATTTCAGGGTTATGAAAAGTAATTTGATGCATTTCAATATGTGGGGAAAAAAAAAAACCTCTTTTGAGACTGCAGAGAGTTCCTTAAAAGATAACTGCATTGTGTAAAAATTCTCACTATTTCTCCCTCCTGTATTGTCCAACTGAAGATAAGATGCTTTTCCCCCTAGCTATTGTGCATTTAGAAAAGCTGCCAGAACCACAGCAAATAGAAGGCAGAAGCAAATTTTATTTTATTTTATTTTATTTTTAAAACTTTGGGTCATTATCCTGTACTTGCTGGGAAGCTTAACGAGATAATCAGCTGGTAAAGCTTGACTTCAGAAACCAGTCAGTTCAGAAAAGAAGAAAAGTAGGAGTTGCAGATGTCCTTTAGTCCAAGTACTAACACAGAGTTAAATATACCAGTGGAAATTGTACCTTTCACCCCAAGCAATTCTCCAGGCCTCTCCTTCTGGGAGGTCTATGCATTTAAAGTCAATTTGAAATTTAAAGAAAGCAAACAAAACAGCCAACAATTAAAAAACAACAACAACAAAAAACAACCACAAAGGAAAACAAACAACAATTAAAAATAAAAGGTACCATAATTGACGACCAATACCTTTAAGTTTTATCTCCATTTCTCACCAACCTTACAAACTGCAAACCCATTTCATTTTTCACATCAATGAAGATATCATTGATAAGGACATCCTTGACAAAGGATAGGAAAAGCTTGATGGCTTTTCAATGAGAGAGTTGGATCCAGCTCCAGATGCTAGGAAGCAAAAGGTCTCTGGAATACACTTCTTGGGGTCTTTAGACTATCCCATCATCGAGGATGTAACTGACTTAAAATTTTGCTTTTCCATTTAAAGTTTGATAGCCCCTGTTTAGGCACTCACATGGCCATGCTTTACCTTCCGGTATAACTGTGGTGACAGCAGCGCTCTACACACCCCTGGGGAGCTGCTCCAAAAGAACTGTTTTGATTTTGTTGACTTGGAAAGAGATACAAACACTTCCTGGTTTGGGTTGGTTTTTTTTTGCCATCAAGGAAAGTCATTTTCCTGAAAAAGCACTTCCCATCACACTGGTTTCTCAGACAATCTCCATCAGGCAAGAGAATCTGACGTATTTCAAAGTTGCTTCTGCTGTCCAAAAACCAACCTATCAAATAACACGGCCCCAGCTGCAGCCTACTCTTCACCCACTGGCTTCTCCCTAAGTAATGGTTTTAAACTGAGGGAGGGGAAGATTTAGATGTAAGGGAGAAATCTTTCACAACAAGGGTGGTAAAACACTGGCACAGGTTGCCCAGAGAAGTAGTGGAGGCCCCATCCCTGGAAACGTTCAAGATCAGGTTGGATAAGGCTCTGAGTAACCTGATGTGGTTAAAGATGTCCCTGTTCCTGCAGGGGGGTTGGACTGAATGACCTTAAAGGTCCCTTCCAACCCAGAGCATTCTATGATTTTGTGAATCTCCATGTTTTTCTCTACCTGCCTTTCCTCCATTATGGCCACTTTGTGTTTATAATCTCCATTTTGATAACAAAAGTAGGCATCACACACAAAAACTAAACTAAACCTAGGCTGAACATCCAGCTGGTGAAGGTTAGGTTCCTGACAAAATCACTCAATTAGGACAAACCAAGCCTTTTTGGACTAAGTAGTTTTGAACAGATGACATGCCAAAACAGTCAACTCAGAAATCTCATCATTTTTTTAAATGTTCCCTTGGTTGATGAATTTCAAGTTTTCTAGAAAAAAAAATCCACCACGCCATAAATTCCACTGCTCAAAACATGAGCCACACTGAGTCAGTTCTGGCAAAATCGGTAGGAATTGCCAAGAATAAGTTTTGTTAGAAATGTTATTTAACAGAAAACACTGATAAACTTAATCTCTAATGGCACAGAGAATGAAAGCCAAGAAGAGTTAGAAAATGCTGTTATTCTCTCTCCGTTATAAGGTTTTAGATTCTGCTATAGCAGGAAAATCAGCAGCTGTGCTGAAAGCACCACTTTGAAGATAAAGACAACCAGCAAAGAGAGTTAGCATTCTTCCTCTGATCTTGAAAATGCCAGTTTGAAATGACACCTGCAATAGGAAGACATTTTTTTTCCAGGTGTGTCTTCTAGATGTGTTCTCCTTGCCTATCTGCCCCTGGTGGCCTGTGGTGCAGACAGGTGAGTGATTCTCTTAATATCTGGGCCAATAGAACAACTATGATAACTTGACTGGAGCAGAAGGCTTACTAATCCACTCTACACAGCTGTAGATGACCACACAGATAGAATCTAGCAGGGAAACACCTGTAAGATAGCACAATAGATAGGCTTGAAGGTCCATTCAGCCTACCTCAAACAGTTGTATAAACTGGATAACCAGTAAGGAACAAAATCAAGGTAAGCAGATAACACTTCCCTTCTTTCTCAGCCTCGACCCATTTTCAGCTTCAGGATCCAGTCCTCAATAGGCTTCTTTCATGAGCTTGTTCTGTATCTTCTGAAACCTTGTAGAATCCACAATGTCCTTTGGCAAGTTCTATGGGTCTGCTACCCATCAGGTGAAGAACCTCATTTTGTCCCCATTTCTAATTAGTGTCTAGTAGCTTCATACAATAAGCCTTAGTTCTTATATTAGGAGAAGTAATAAACAATTGAACATCTCTGTGCCCACAATGACTGCACAAATATCCACCATTTTATTTGCTTCCTCACAGACTGAAGAGCTCACTCATTTATAAAACTGAAGCTGTTCCACCCATTTTTTTCCCACCTTTTCTGTCCCTCTCTACCACATTTTCACTTCTTTAATGTCCTTTTAGAGATACAGGCAGTACTCAAGAAGCAGGCAAGTCACAGATTTATGTCTATTCTGATATTGTCAAGTCACAATAGTTGATCTACTTTCTTCCCCATACTCTTTCAAGGTACTGAGATCATCTTTTCATGGAGCTGTTGTCATCATTGCCAAGGTCTTGCTTTGAAAGTGGCAGGGATCACGTTCTACATGTGAAGGTGGTATTATCATTTCCCCACGTGCGTATTTGTGCAGCATTTATTCACACTGTTGGACGAGCCATTTCATTAGTAAGTCTCAAAGTTGTTCTTATATTTGTCATAATGTTTTTTCTGTCATAACACATTAATATGGTGCATAATCCCATACACTGTGACATAGACTTGAAATTTTAAAGACCAGGTTTATCTGGGGTGATTGAGTATATTTTTAGAAAGATATTACAATGAATTATTCTAGAGAAAGAAAGATCATCACAGGAGGATATTCAATTCTACTGGCTGCTAGAAAAATACATTGTGATATGAATTTCCAAGAGTTCTTAGAGGTTCATTGCTTTATTACAACAGGAAGTCAGCTGCAACTCCCCTTCCCACTGTGCACACACATTTTTTCTCCTGTGGAACAATGTTAAAAAAGCTGTAGAGGAAACTGCGGCAGAAAGTTTTGAATCCCTCTATCCCACCCCCTAAGGCAGTCAAACAAGCCTTGAAACTAAACACAAATGGTGCTGCTGGCAGGGGCTGGAATGCCCATCTCGCCTCCCACGAGAGCCTTTAGAGCAGACAACACCAGAGTCTCAAATCACTCTTCCTTTACACAGTCCAGGGAATCTTAATTTTTAATGCAAAGTGTAGCAGCTTCAATGGGCGAGAAACTGTGCTCTCACTCTTCCCCTTATTCCATATGGAAAAGGGAGGAACAGATGCTTTTCCTGTTTTACGTACAAGGAGGACACAAGGGTTAACAAAACAGTTTTACCATGGTTAACTCTTACAAGAGTTCTCTCAGCATGTCTACAAGGCAAAGCAAAAAATGTATCAGAACACTTGGTTCATGACTCCCAAGGAAAATCATGCAAAAAGAGCATCTTTGTTCTCAACTTACCCAAACGTTCTTCCCGCACGCTCAGAAACAAGAATTAAGGCTCCTGTTAAACATATTGCTATGTCTGAATTTTGCACAGCTCCTCGGTTTCACAGGCACAACCTGTAATTTGCTTCAAGACACGGACTATGCTAGAGATTTGCTGAGGTTCAAGGGAAGATCAGACAAGTTAATGACAGAAATTCAGAGGGTTTTACAGAACAATCTGTCTGAAGCTGTTCTTGAACCCCAAATTCTTGGGAGAAAGTATCCCTAAAATAATATCCCAATATTCTTCCCTAGGCATTTGCTTCTCACTGGATAAAACACGGTCCAATGCCACAAGACCTCACATCTTATCTAAAGTAATTAATAATTTGTGTGTCAGCACCAAGACAGATAAATATTGTAGGGACTCTCATGCTAGCCTGTGCCATTTCTATCTTCAACCAGGCAATGTAGCCTGGAAGATGCTTTGGGATTCAGGTCCTGCAGCTGACTGTTTGGACAAACATTACTTATTAGCCTGCAAGAATCAGGCTGGACAGTTACCTGCTGGTGATTAGGGAAAGACCATGGGATGTCTTGGTTGCTTTCCCAGCTTTATCCCGTCAGTTATGTGCTTAACAGGACAAACCAGTTCATTTCTCTATGTCCGACTTTCCCACTGGGCTGAACTTTCACATTTGTTTTAAAGCAGTTGTGCATTAGAATAGAAAAAAAGTTACAATCATAACACATAATGTTTTTCTATAGTTATGAAAGCCGACTGATGTTTTTTCTCCCTGTTGTTCTGGATTCTTCTTTAACAGCTCTTTAAAGCAATCTTGTAGCAGCTGTGTCATGGCTGCACACCTGTGCTTGAGCTGAAGGGGGGAAAAGTCCAATACAGATTATACTGTAGGTGCTGGAACATCTCATTCATTCCAGAATTATTGCACAGATTTAATATTTCCCCTCCATGCTTCCCCCTTGCCTGGTTTGTGCTTCACTCAGAACAGACTGATTAGAAAGACAAAGCAATTTCTGGAGAGTACAAAGTCCTTGCTGCTAGACGCATAGCAAAAGTTTCCATGAATCTCTGTTGATCCTGGACCTGCCTTTGCAAAGATCTATTGATTCAGGACAAAAATAGGCCTTTGGCTGGGTGAGGTGGCTTTCCATAGTTATCTACTCATCAGCAAGCCAAAGCAAACTGTACTAACATTGAAAAAACACCATTCTGAGAAACCAGACAATACCAAGCTTGGTAACGTCTGCAGCTGCAGGGACCGTCAAGCACAATTAGGGAGTCCTCTCAGGATAGTATCTCTGATCATTTCCTTATCTCTCTTCCTTTAAAATCAAGAAAATAAGAAAGCTGTGTATGCAGGACACAAAGAACCACCTGCCAGCTGTGGCAGGACAAGTTAAATACATCATTAATGATTCTTTCTGTATAGCACAGCACCACTTCACTGCTTCTGATGCATTCACTTCAGACACCCTCGCAAGGACACACATTCCTGTAAGTACTCTCTGAAGTTTAGCAGTCTAAAATATGGGATCTCTACCACACATTTGTCTTATTACAACAGGGATGCTTGCCATAATCTAGCACTGGCTTTAAGTCATTGATTTTAGCTTAAACCCTTCCCACAGGTAGCTCTCACCTTGTTCCCACCTCTTCTTTATCAATGCAATGCTCTGTAGTTTTTCCTCCAACTCAGTGCTCAGCCAATGCCCTAACGTGGTTCTAGGAATGTTGTGTTATTAAAGACATTACCTTCTGAATTTAAAATAAACTCCAAACTATCTGCACGTAATCCATCTTTCACCTCCACCATCATCCATAAGGCTTTGATATTCTCTCCAGTGGCAAAAATAATGCAGAAGATGAACAAAACCCTAGGCATTTTTTCAAGGAGCAGAACCATAAATGTAAAACTTCACAACATTCCAAGGTAGGTAATTATTTTCCCTCTTATGGTATCTTTGATTCATGTATTTAACGATTATGTAGGTTTCATGAGTGTTCAACAGCTGGTACAAAATGTTGTGGGATTTTTCAGCATTAAACAATCTGCATAAGATAAAACTTCCTTCTAAACTCCGGTCTCTTTATTAATCCATCAAAATGAAGCAATGCAATATCTCATTTAAGTTTAGCTGCTCTCAAAATCTTTCTCTACAGACATTAATCAAACTTTGTTGCCCTCTCTCTTTAAAACCCATGAGAGCTTCCGTTCTACCTGGTAGTGATAATGTGTTACCTGAAAAAGTAAAGTAAAAAGTATTCTGATAGAAACATAACCTCTGGAATAGAATGTGGTTTTCCAGTGGTGGAAAAAAACCCATTTTTTTTTCTTGCAAGAAGACAACATAACCAAGAAAATGCTTCAAAATGTATTGCAGCTTTCAACAGAAAGCTATGTAATCCAAAATTGATAATTTCCAGGCCTCCCATGCAAAACTTTTAGTACAGCAATTGAATTCAGAAAGAGAAGAGAAGGAGGTTAGGTGTTTTTCATCAGAATACTGCAAGGTCATAAATGCTTACTACCTACAGAAGGAGCTCAGGTCAAACCCCAGTGTTCCAGTCCCTCTACAGAAGAGGGGTTCAAATCCAAAGCCAGAGTTGCAAGCTGATGGTGTTTAAACTGCCAGCTTTACACGCAACATCACTGAGCTCTGGGGTGGCAGGAGCAGACTGATTGCTCAGTTTCAGCAACATCACTGCCATGTAGGGCTCTGAATCTCAGGCTTCTATTGTTCCATGTACCTAACTTTCAGCTTATCCAGCATTTGTACAAGAAAATTTGCCAGAGCTCAGTTCCTGTTCTCCATTGAAAGCCATCCCCTGAGAGCAAACTGGAAAAAGAGACATACTTGGGCAGCTTTCTCACAGGTTCACTGAGCTGGGATGTTAATCAACCCAACCACTCGTTACAATTAAGGTTTTTTCAGAGCTGGCTGCAATTAACTAAAGGAGTTTTGATAAAATTTGGTCTAGCTCTAAAAACATTTTGCCCACCTCCACCCTCAATTAATTATATATTCATTTACAAAACAGTTTGGCTTGCAACACATCACAAAACCCTGTCACAAAGGGCTACTTCATCACCACTCCTGGCCTGACTTGAACCAAAAATGGAGACTATAGGAACAGGCATTCACATTACAGCTGGCATTCAGTTGGTTCATCTCCTTCACAACACTCTTCTTCCCCACCTCACAAGGTTGTGTTCTCAGAACAACCTGATGATGCAACTCAAAGACTGCATTTAATAAGCTTTCACTGATCAGTCCTTCTCCAGAGTCCAGATCTCCTCTGCCATACTCAGATTAAATAAATGGTTTTTTGTAGACCTCTATGCCACAGTCTTTATTAGACCTGCATTATTTATGCTGTGAGTGCCCCATGTAACAGGGCAGAGTATGGGAGACAGTCTCATGCTTAGGCTGAATGTTGAAAAATCAAATCATTTTGACAAACTGGTTGAGCAACACTCCAAAGCCAAACTCAATCATTCAGCTTTACCTTCCTTTCCCTCATTATGAAGACATCGTCTGCTTATGAGAATGAGCCTTGCTCCAACTTTGATTTTCATAACTTTCAGTAACTTGCTCCAAAAGAGTTGTTATCTGAAAACAGTATCCATGTACTTCTTGAAGGTTATGCAGTGCCCCAGACGATTCAAACAGATGAGGAATTTTGGCTGTTCACTGGAGGCAGGATGTTAAACCAATCGTAAGTATCCCTGATACGTTCATCAACGGAACAGAAGCATCCTGCCATTTAAAATATGTAAGAGCCTCTACTTTATATGTATTATTTCATTCTATTTCAGTTTTGATGATGCTCCATCATGGTATCTGCACATGAAGTCCCATCCCACCACTGATAAAGGCACTACTTTCAATGCATTAACTGGGTTGCAGTAGCACTTGACTGAGTCTAGAATTGTGCCACTGCTGTGCTCCCTCTTGGAGAATGGAATAAAAGACAGATTTGTGCCACAGAAATTATCATCCAAGTACTTTAGCTCCTATTTTGTGTTTGTGAAGTGATTCACTCATAATCACTTAGTAAGTTAATATAAAGCAGGACTCAGCCAAGTGCAGTGCTTATTTTGCTAGGGCTTCCCAGAGACTTTGAGATCCTGTAACAGGAAGTTTCTATGAAGGACAAGACATTAAACTAAAAGCCTTAAGACTGTCAATATGCAACAGTTGCCATTTGCTTCCATACAGATCTACTTGGGAAACAATTCCAGAGCCAGTACGTTAATAGCTTACATACTATATTTTTTCCAAAAGCCATTAGGGCCTTAGAAATCCCATCATGTTTTTTTGGCATGACTGGAGAACTTCTATGCCAAAAAAACATTCTCCTCGCCAGGATGAGGTAGGGGAGGCTCCTCTCTAATCGGTCTGGTGACCAGTTCTCTTAAGGAAGGGTTTTTACTTCATTATTCAAAACCACTTCCTTGAGGTCAAGAAGTAGAAAAATTAGCATGTGAGCAGCCCAGTCAAAAAGTGACCACATAGAAACATGTAATGTCAGAGCAGAAGGAAGTTTTCCTTCTGGGTTTAGAGATCACTCAGTGAATCTGTGTGGGGAAGGCAGTTCCAGAGGGTATTTTTCTTTTTTTTTTTTTAAAAAAAAAAAAGCTCTGTAAAAAAGAGGCAAAAATAGGTTGAAGACACGTCAAAGGTACTTACAGATTTTTCATCCATTTTAATTTCCCCTCAAAAAGAATACAGTTTGCTTCATTGTGCAGAAAGGAAAAGAAGAGCCCATGTTTATAAAGTTGTTTACAAGATTCTGCTTTAGGCACACCTCTTCACTCCCAGTTCCAGCAGTGTTAAGTAAAGGAGTTCGAAGTTCATTGAAACCAGTGTTATCACAGCGACATCATAGTGATGTGAAGATTAACATAGTGATGTTTGATAAAGATAAGAACTGACATCTCTCTGATTATTTAACTCCAGCCACTTAAGCTGCACCATTAAACCATATTTAGTCACTCACTTTCCCAAAAAATAAAGAACTTAAGCAGTGTATACAAATTGCACCAGCTGCAAAACTCACACCAACCTGTGATGTACTCGAAATTTAAAAACAATTGTAAAAAACTGTTACTTTTTTATTTTCCCTGTTCAGTCAGGTTTCTTTTTTTTCCAATCGATCTCGTGGACAGAAGAATGAAAACACCGAGAGAAGTTGCAAAACTTGGAAGTCCAGATTATACTGAAGACCCTAGAGATTCCTCTAGCCTGCATTAGCTCCCAAACTCCTAGATGCTCATTTTAATTGATGCATGATGGTTTTATTTTCTTTTTACTCACACTGCTTTTGCATCAGCACGTGTCTCCTGATCTCTTAATTTTCAAACAACATTATGATGTAAAGAATCAGATCTTTTAAGTTCAATTTGTTGTGACTTTCCATGTATATATATTGTATGTTATCCTTGCAACTCAAGTCCAGGATTATGCAGTAATTCACTAAAATCATATAAAGTTTAGAGGAAAATTGTTCCACCTTCCTATTCCATGCCATTCCTCAGAACTTCGAGTGAGGAGAAGGCTGCTCATTCACCATCAGTCATTGACCTTGAGAAATTCAATAAGCTTTTCTAAGCAAGCCCTTTGAGAAAAACCATAAGAGAGCGAGTTGCAGAAAGAGGTTGCAGTAAATGTGTTGATTAATGAAGCACTAGATGGCACCCTAGCATTCAGCTCGTAAGAGGTTTTTACTGCCCTTTCCTCACCCAGATTTGAAAACAATACAGGCACCTGAATTTTATTCTGGTCAAGAATGAGGATTTTTAATTCTGTATATGGGAATATGTCTTAGCAAATACCATCTAATATAGTATTGCCAGATTAAAAAAAAAAGAAAGAAAATCAATAACAAGAATTAAATCATTATTCTATTCTACGTAAGCAAATATCAGGTCTTCTAAGGAATTCCATTAATGCCAGCAGTTTAAAAGCAGCCTTTAGATTAGAGAAAAATATTATGTTGTTTCTTTTCTTCCTGCCACTAAACAGCAAAGAAAAAGTTGTAATTAATTTCTGAAAATCTACCTGAGTGGCTCTGTAAATGCTGGACAAGCCAGCAGAGCTGATGATACACCCTGAAACAAAGTCTTTGTGTGCTTTGCCAAACAAACTGACATGCGTCTATTTCCAGTGCTATTGGGATGCAAGGAGGCACTGTTATCTCTCGACAGTGTACTGATAAGAAAATTCAGGCTTTGAGCAACTAAATGATATGGTCAAAACCATAGACAAAATCTGTGTCCGTATGATGAAGGAATCCAGAGGAGGAAATGATGCCGTTCCAGGTCAGTGACTTACCCAGGGGGCAGTCTTTCCCCCTTGCTCCCAGCAAGTCAGGCTGGTAGCAGGTAAATTCCAGTCAGGACTCAGCCCATCAAAGGATTTGAAATAAGGTAACTGACCTGCAGGTGAATCAGAACATCCTATTCAGAACTCGTACAACCAACATTCTGCTTTTCTGAAGCAAGGACAAAACAGGATGTTCTCTGAACATCTCTGAATTACTGCCATAAAACATTATTATGGGAGACAAAGAGCAATATCAAGAAAATGAATTTTAGGTACATTTTAGATCACTGGGAGAATAAAGGACCATGGTAAACAGACACACAGAAAGGTATTTTACAGTGATATTATGGAAAACAAGACTAGTAGATAAAGAGTGGCTTAGGAAGCAGAGGAACTGGAAGAAAAAATCATATAAGCAACCACAAATATGCATTGGTATTATTGAAAATAATAAAAAGCAGAGAGATCTGGGCCTGGCTAAAATTTAAATTAGAAAACTGAAATTGATTTTACAAAAACTGCTTAAGTTACACCAGGATACATGAGGTCAGAATTGGACCCAAAGAACATAATCTCTCACCATATCAACAAGTTAGCAGGTGGTCAGGACAGTCCAGCTGGAGAAGGGGCTCAAATTTTCAGTGAGCTAATGCACACTAATCTTTCACTTCTGCAGAACTGGATTCAAAACTTAAGATCACAAACTAAAATTAGTCTCCTGGTTTCATTCTAGTCCCCATTTGTGCACAGCACAAAACCACCACAAAAACCATCATGACTGGCAATGTCTGACAGACTCAGTTTGGGAAGAGCAGGAAATGTTGTAAGTTAGGGCTGAAGCACACTGGCACAGCTGTGTATGGAATTTTATACTCTCTGCCCACGTTATGCTTGCCAAAGCCAGGTGTTTTTTCTCCTTGACTTCTGCAAGTGCCACATTCATGCTGAAAAAATGAAAAGAGAGAAAGGAAAGAAAAGAAATATGGAATGAATCATTACAGTCACTGGAATTAACACTCTACTGTTTCACACTCCGTACATCTGCACTAAAGGCAGAGATATTGCATAGGGTATCAATCTGCACAGAGTTTCTTTAACGTATCTAGGTTTGGGTTTGATTATTTCTGGTTATTTCGGTTTGTTAGGTTTTGGTTGTGGGGTTGTTTTTCTTTAACATGGTACATAGCTTCTTTTTGTCCCATAATAATGGCTCACATTGCTATACTGGGTCTACAGCTTTTGAACTGAACTAAGTTAAAGTACCAGAGGATTCTCCCACTCAAGAGACTGCCCCAGCGTAGCTGTCTAATGACCCAACCTGGAAACATGCTTGGATTTACTAACATAAAATAGTCACTGTTATCCATGATAGCTCACTGAACAAACTCCAGCCACATAAAACAAAGATAATCAACCATGTGACAATAAGGAAAAAAAATCACATCCAACTCGTTATCTTTATTGATGATCTGGATGAGGGGATTGAGTCCTTCATCAGCAAGTTTGCAGACAATACCAAGCTGGGAGGAAGGGTTGATCTGTTAGAGGGTAGGATGGCCCTACAGAGGGACCTGGACAGACTGGAGACATGGGCTGATTCTAATGGGATCATGTTTAATAAGTCCAAATGTCGGATACTTCATTTTGGACACAACAATCCCATGCAGAGCTACAGACTGGGGACAGAGTGGCTGGAGAGTAGTCGGGCAGAAAAGGACCTGGGAGTGCTGGTTGACAGGAAGCTCAACATGAGCCAGCAGTGTGCCCAGGTGGCCAAGAATGCCAATGGCATTCTGGCCTGCATCAGGAATAGTGTGGCGAGCAGGACCAGAGAAGTTATCGTCCCCCTGTACACGGCACTGGTCAGGCCTCACCTTGAATACTGTGTGCAGTTCTGGGCCCCCCAGTTTGGGAAAGATGTCAGGATGCTGGAGTGTGTCCAGAGGAGGGCAACGAAGATGGTGAAGGGGCTGGAGCACAAGCCCTACGAGGAGCGACTGAGGGAGTTGGAGTTGTTTAGCCTGGAGAGGAGGAGGCTCAGGGGAGACCTTATTGCTCTCTACAACTACCTAAAAGGAGGTTGTAGGCAGGTAGGGGTTGGTCTCTTCTCTCAGGCGACCACTGACAGAACTAGAGGACATGGTCTCAAGCTTCATCAGGGGAGGTTTAGGCTTGATATTAGGAAAAAATATTTCTCTTTAAGGGTGATTGGCCATTGGAATGCACTGCTCGGGGAGGTGGTGGAGTTGCCGACCCCGGAGGTGTTTAAGGGGAGACTGGATGAGGCACTGAGTGCCATGGTTTAGATGATGGGTTGATGTAGGGTTGTGTTGGGTTATAGGTTGGACTAGATGATCTCAGAGGTCTTTTCCAACCTTGTGATACTGTGATACTGTAAGCCCAATATAACACCGTATATTAATAGAGGTAGTTGTATTCAATAATTAGAATCTAAAAGAAGGGCTCCTGAACTATGCATTATGCCTCCTGCCTCTAAAATCATTCAGTATTGAGACAGGTAAGATTTCTCTCATGCATCATGAAACCCCCAGTCAAAACAGGCAGTGAAAAACAAGGTTTTTGATAACACACAAAATAAGGTAAAAATAAGCAGTTTCAGGCTGTTGTGAGATCTTTAAGACAGCAAAAAAGAAATAAGACTGAGTTAAAAGGAAATAAGAAGGAATGAACCGATACAGGAGCTTAATGAACTGTTCTGTTTGACAATTATCAGCCATAGATAATGCCTCCACTACATCACAGAATTGAATGAGGCTGGCTGACTGGAATTAAATAAAGCAGGGCCATAACTTTTGCCAGCAAAATTACAAAAGCCAGATAACAGTAGCAGCAGTGGTTACTGTTAATCCCAGGAAACGGTTTTTCTGCTTCTGCCAAAGCAGCCATTTTCCCCCAGAGCAATTCTCATTCCGAGGCCAAGGTGGTGCTCAAATATAGTGAGTCCCAAGCACCTTTCTCAGAAGCTACCTGCTTCAATTCCACCCCTTCCAATGCATTCAAGCAGGGAAAGAACCAAAACAATTTACTCTCCAAAGGAGGACTTTGACTTTCATGCAATGAAGATCGTACGCATGGCTAGTAATGTAAAAATATACACACTCAAAACTAGTGAATTAAAAATGAAATGTTCTATGAATTTACCCACTTACCTACAGATTATGTTTTCTAAAAAAGCTGTGTTCCTCACCTGGACTATATTTTGAGGATAGCTCCTATTTAAGAAAGTTTCTGTTAACTTCTGGATAAACACAACCTTTCCAACTAAGTTTTGGGTCCCCACTCATGTTTTTTCAGTCTTTATATCACTAGACATTGCTTCAGTTTCAAAGATCCCAGGAAAGTTGTTCAACAAATACTAATAAGAATGCTGGAATTTTCCTCCCATTTGTGTATTAATACATAGCCTTGTTCTTATTAATGGGGTGCACTTCACTGGCTACTGTGGCATCTTGTAGTCTCCATGCCTCTAGAAACTTACTCCTCAGAACAAGAAAAACCTAAGGTAGATGCCTAGGACTGCAAAGCAAAAAGAGACGAGTTCTATTTTTGTAGCTACAGAAAACAAGCAATAAATAACAACGAACATGAAACTGGCAAAGGAATTGAGACGTTTAAGCAATGCATTTGCACCATGCTCATTCTGTTCCCATTTAATTTTCTACCTTAAGCCATACTTATAGAAGATCTGGAAATAAAAGTATGCTTTCTGCAGACTGAGCAGAGTGGACTATGAAATGTGATTTTCTAAATGAGCACAGGTAACACTGTGTTTCTCAGAGAGGTTTCCAAGTGAAAAAAGTCAAGAGATTTTTGGATTCTTCTAAAAGAAAAACTTGCAATGATTAAAATGGACAACCCCATTCTGAAAAGTTCAGTTTTTATTTCAGGTTCACTGTTATTGATCTTATATTGATGCAGTACACAAATATATAAAAGTGACTAAACCTCCAAGGACAGAAGCCAAGGAGTTCTACTAAATCCTAATTAGAAAATACAGTAAAAATCCCACGCAGCTCTGTAAGAAAAGGCCTGAATACACACAACACTGTCAAAGTGAAAAATCAGAGATCTAGATTTTAAAAATATATATATTTTAGTGTGCGTGGCAGAAACCCTCCTCGATCGCAGCTCCCTCCTCAGTCCCCTCAGTGTGTAATAGTTTCAGCTGAGCAGCTTTTGGCTAATTCACACCATTCTACCTCAAATGCTTACACAGGTGTGAGCTGCTGAACCTGGCTCTGTCACAGACAGCTGTGGCAGGAAGAAAAAAAAATATCCTCGGACTACAGACCAAAAGCAAAGTAGGGAAGAAAGGAAAAAATCAATTGACTTCTGCTACCAAGTAAAAACTTTACAGCTGTTTTAAAAAGGTACTGAGCTACCAATTTGCTTTTCTATCACACCAGTTATTAGTCACACTCGTGGCTTTCATAACCATTTTCTGCTCCAACTATTTGTGTAATACAAAGAGGAACACAGGGCAAGAAAACTTGTTTAATTAGAAATGCTGTTTGCTAAGCATTCAGAGGAAATTACAGAATTCTGTGTTTCACCATAGTGATATTAATCTAATGAAAATTTTCTTAAAATAGGATGTTTCCCTTACATGACAAACGTATTGTTCATGCTATTACAGTTGATTCACTTAATAAAGCAGCTACCATAAGATTAAAACACAGATACATGAACAAGTTAGCATAGGGTAAACTGGGCTATTAACCTTTAGGGTACACAACCTGTGCTGTGCTAATATCCTGTAAATGTTTTCACCCTATGGTAAATTAGAAGTAGCTAATCCTTATTCAAAGAGCTGTTGAAAGAATTCCAGCCCCTTTGCCAGCAAGTCCTCTGGCTTTAAACAGATGTGGTCAGATACTGCATGAGACCAAGTCCTGGCAGGAGTTACAAACTAAGATACTACCATTAAACAAGAAGCAAATAACAATCCATCTTAAAACATTGTAAACCCTATCACAGGCTTCAATGAAAACACAATTTTGACTGCCCTTTTGGGGCGTTTCTTAGAAACCACTCACTCACACTTAGAGAAGTAACATGGCTGTTAATCCAACACTTGTCTTGTTGCAATGCAAGAGACGTTTCAGAAAACTGGTCTGAGAGAGCACTTTTACTCTAATTGTTTCTTTACAAACACCTTGACATATGGAGAACATTATCCTGGTGGCTCACTATGAGCCATGATCTACAAGACTAGCACTGTCACAGCTGCAAGAATCATGGATGTAATTAGAAAGGAAAAGTGAAGAAAAGGTTAGGAGTGTACATGGATACACGGATAAAGTTCCCAGCAGTCTCTAGGGAATTTTGACATACAATTTAAAAAATTATAATGAGTAAAAAAGTTATCTCAGTCTTTGGTTTTCCCTCATATGAGTAACATCTTGGACAACAGCAATAGTGCTTCCTGGAATGAGGAATTACTTCTGTAAGCCTGGGATTGTCTCTAACATAATCAAATATGAAGTCTCTGGAACAAGACTTCTGATAACTCTACCAGAATATTATTGCCTACTATTGATCCAAGAACTGAGCTGAAATTTGGAAATTTGAGTTATTTCGGTTAGAATGGAAAATATTTGAAAATTCACAGCTATGATTCCAGATTTCAAAATAAGTTTCAAATAGTCCCTCTATCTTTTCTCAGAAGAAATGGTTATAGTGTTATTACATCCTGTACCTTTTGAAACACAATAATTTATCAACAAAAAAAAAAATCAATCAAAACACCAATCACCTACGAATAGCCCTCATCTGAATCAGCCCATTAAAGCTTTGAATGCCTGACTATGTCTGCATTAAACCAGGTCATTCATTCATTTTCATAGCTACCCAGACTTCTTTTTAAATTCCAGAAACCCATTTTGAAAAATAGTTCACATTTTGGATGGGCACAAGGCTCCAGACAATGCCTTTATCTGCAACCAATTCGACAGCTCAGGTCTAGGACTTCTCTTGGATACTCCAACCTAGGAACTCCTGCTCAACTAGTGCCATATAGAGCAAAGATCACATTACACACCCCAAGAGTTTAACCCTTAATATTAGTATTTAACTGGACACTTAACTAAAGCACTGGCACTGGCATCTCAAAATTTGCTTTTTGAGCTTAATTCTCTGTTCATCTGGCTGGGAGAAGGCTGTGCACTTGTGACACTTTGTTCTGCCTCGCTCTGTATTTGCACAAGTCCTTGTTCTAGTAACCTGTTTATTCCACAGGACCTACTGACCTGCTCCCTTTCCATATTTGCATCACTGACCAACTTGTTGTTAGCACCAACTTGAATGCTGCCTTTTGTCACTGCAGCATCAGTACACAGGAACCAAGCCAAGCACAGAGACCAGGCACACAGACCAAGCACAGACCTTTTTGTGTTTGAAACCAGTGACTGGAGACCTTGATCTCAAAGCACCTCCTCAGATTGATTAAGCTACATCAAATCCATTACACAGGAAGACAAAACATGTTAACTCATGTGTCTTTCATAAGAGTTTAACCACAGGTATTGCATCCCTTGCATTTCTGACACTCTACATACATGGACATTGTGGGGTTCATTCTGCTATAACAGGCAACGATTTGACCAAGTTTGCTTGGCTTAACATGTGCCTGAGAACTGTGTCTTTCATGAACTATACTTTTTCCCTGAGGAGGAAAAAGGATACACTATTCCTCCCTCTGCTGTTCAGACTGAACATCACGTCCCCACATCTGGCCAGCAGCATCCCAGCATCCCAACAGTGCACAACTTTCTTCACTACACTCAGCTTTACTCAATGGGAAAATTAATAGTGGAGAATAAAAATAAAACATTTTTTCATTAAGTATTTGAGAAAGTGAGCATCACTTTAGCTGTCAGCTCAATTAGGAATTAATTTTTTGATGTTTCCACAACTACAGCTTTACAAAGCCTGCACGAGAACAAATTACATTGAGAAAGGGGGGGGGTGTGTGTGTGTGGAGTTTGTTTTGGTTTTTTTTCAGATTATTTGCAGTAGGGCTCAACAACTGTGAAACATGGATTGTACAGAACTACTGCAAAATGACAACCTTTAGCATGTTATTCTATAGAACATTTACTATGAATATTTTCCAGCTGAAATCTATCCAGGTTTTCTGTTATCCAGTGCTCCGTGTTTGGTTCAGGAACATTAATGATGAAAATCTAGACAGAGTTACACTCTGTGAACTATTAGATGTACACGGATGATACTTGATTTTATATTGCCTTTGGCTTAGTCAGTTCTCAGAATTTAAATTATCTGGCTAACAGCTGCAGTCGAATGAGTAAACAGTAAATCAAACTTAAGACTTCATTACAGAGTTGAAAGTCTGTTTTCCTACAGACCTGCTGTACCACTTGATGCAATCAAACATGTTACTATCTGTCAAGCATCCAAAAATGAACTCAATGACTCATAAAAGCAATAAATAAGACATGGTCTCTGCCCCTGCAATGCCTTACATTGTAAAATTAAAACAAGACCCCCAGAAAGACTAAATCCTGGGGAACCAAGTTAGCCCCTCAATGGAAAGGAGCAATATGGTTACACAATAAGATAAAGCACAGGGACACCCCTGCAAAGGAGTAAGAGTGGGACTTTAACTTCTCACAGGTGCATTGGGTCAATAGTCCCTGTGCAGGTTTTCACCCCACAGAAAATGAGAGTTACCTTATTCAGCAATTCTGTTCAGATGTTTTCACACTATTCATATTTCCTTGGGCAGGAGATCCCAGGTTTTCCCCTACAATAAAGTGTGTCTACTTCTCCGCTTTTAGTGTAATAACCCACAAATCTGTGATGTTGTCATAGGGCATTCCTATGTTAACGTGACTCAGGGCTGAGACCTATTTTCACTCATGAAAAGCAAATACACAGTGAACTTAGCTACTCTGATAGTCTACTGACCAAGCATTAACAAGCATCTGGGGAGACACAGCAAGGCATTGTCACCTCACAAGGAATTGGCAATATGGGAGAGGGGTGGAGAAAGGCTCTCCCTGCCTTCCCAAATACAGCTCTACTTTCAGTCATCTGCCAGAACTCAGTAACAGAAGGCAACAAATGCTCTACACTAGCAATGAGCATATCTTCAGCCGAGAGATAAACTCACACAGTAAGTGTGTGCAAAGGTTTCAAACACAAAGATACATACACATATATATAAATATATATAATGTGTATATAAATGAAAAAAGCCACTTAGTCCCATATTTAAAAGTGTGTCTGGTTTATTACCATCAAACGAGGTGTAAAAAAGCACAGATCTTGGCTGGCTAAAGTTGAGAGCAACACTAAGTGCCCATAGACTCTGCCTGCCTTGAGGAGTCGGTTCCTGCTGTAAAATAACAGACTTTAGCACATTCTGCAGAATGGCGTCACCCAAAGCAGACTGCCAAAAATGTTACTTTTACATTTCTTCAATAACATTTCCTTTCATCACTCTTTTTAATTTTATTTTTTTTTAGTTAGTCAATCACTCAAAAATACAAAAGTTCTAAGTGTTTCCAGATTAGCAGATTTTAACACTGGCAAGTGATTCTGCCTTTTGAAAATGTTGTAAATATATGTAGTTTTTGCCTGGCTCTTTTTTGTAGATTTATATTTGCAACCATGCTGAGCTAAAATAATACAAGTTGATGTGATTACTGTACTGAAATTATTTTTTCCTTTTGAAAGGATACTGAAGAATATTCATTTTATCTGGACAGCAAAATAGGCCTAACTGTTCAGTGAGTTGCAGATAACCCCCTGGAAATTAGTGAACTCTAACAAAAAGATAAATCAGTCAAATGAGAAAGTTTTTGCATTTTCAAGAAAGCTGTTTAAAGCTTATTGGATGGCAATTACATCACTGCATTCCACCTTCACAGCATAAAACAAGCAAACAAACAAGTTGTTAATTTACTTACAGGAATAACGATTCTCTCACTGAAATATTCAAGGTAAACTCTTCACTTTTCACTTCTGATGAGGATTTTGCTTCTTACCCTTGCAAAGCCACATCTGAAGAAGGCAGAAGGTGTTTTTCTTTGGCACTCGTTATTCTCAGGTGTCACTACTTTGTCCATCAGTGAGTTTTAAAAGTCAACATCCAGTTCCTCACTGCAGAAAGACCTGATTTCATGACTACATTTGAACCTAAAAACGTTAATCCAATATTAGTTAATGCTGTAAAGTCTGGGATACTTTTTGAAAACCTCAGAGGGAGGAAAAAACCCAAACATTTTAGGGCGTTCAAGCTAGGAGTATATTCAAGTTATACACAACCCAATGCTATTTCTTTGACTTATAAGAATGTAAGTTCCTTTTTGTAGTTCTTGTTTTTAAGTAAATTAATAGAACTACTGCTGAAATTCAGTTTTTTCAGATAGGAGCTGAAGTAGTCAGAATCCTAAATTTGAAGCACTTGTATGATACAGGAAATAAAGCAACTTCAGAGAACAACCCGGTGTTATGAAGGGGAGAGACAAGAGAGTCCAATGCAATATACTAATTTTTCATCCAATGCTGCAACATCCTAAACAACTCCAAAACTGCAACAGTCCTAATAAACATTTTGTTGTGTATATGTGTGCAACATCTTTTAAAGACAGAACTTTGGAAGAAACAATATTCTTTAGTTATTTATCTCAGTGTTTCCACAACGAGTAGTTATTATAGATTGATTACATTAGGAAAAAGTAAAGCAGATAACAAATGCAACTATTTTGATTTACTCATATCTAATGTTCTCCAAGAACACATAATGCAGTGCTCATGTAAAAAAGTAACCTTTTTTTAATCTATTTCTTGTTAAAGAGTCTAGGCAACAGTAAATTAAGAACATCAAATTTGTACTGAATTAATTTGTCATCTATGACTACTTTTAATGTAAACCCTGAGAAACTTTCACAGCTACTTCAGGTTATGAGCAAATGAAGGATAACCAAGTTGTAAGAGTCTAACTCATAATTTGCAGCTCCTTCTTCTGTATGTCGTTCAGTTACAAGTACTTTTATGATGCTTTCTATTGCCTGTCTTCAGATGACTGATAAAAGGCTGATACTGTGAAACTGGTATTCAATTTTCTTGTAACAAGAAAAAAAAAAGCATGAATCCACATCATATTCAAATGCAGTGATCCCAGTACGGCTCAGTGAAGTGAATGGAATGCTACATAGGCATAAAATGAACTCTAATTTGCTCTATTAGCTCAGCAATTCCAGACATCAGAGGATTTAGATTAAGCATGTTTATAAAAGTGAAAGTATTTTTAAAACACAGAGGGAAAAAAAAACATATGAGCTTATTGCACAGAGAACTGGAGATGTCATTCTGTTCTGATGTGATATAATATTTAGTAGAGTTACAGTTACCTTTGAGGTAAAAAAAAGTCCTTGCATTTACAGTGGCTTTACTTGCAGACTGTAGTCCTCTGCCTTGAAAGGGCATCACTGCAAGGTAAGACAAACTTTGTAAAACACAATTTTGTGGTATTAACTGCAGAAAAAGAGAGGAACTTTTCCCTTCCATACTTGTCAAGGCTCCTATAGGAACTTCAGTGCTAAATGCTCAGGTTACACATAATCCTCCAGCTGCGAGGTGACAATTAGCACCAAAACCTGGAGAAAAGCTTTCAGCTCTCAACAGGTGCCTCGCCATTGTGTGCAGGCTTAAATCAAAATCTGGCAGAGTGAACGTCCCACCTCCTGCCACCCCTCCCCTTTGAACCAACTCTCATCTCATTACAGCCCCTATCAGAGCAGCTCCACTCTCATGTTCTCCAAGAAGACCAAACGTGACTTTCACTCTTTTGTTCGAGTGCTTTTTTTTTCCATTATCTTCCTCCATCTATCTGACAGAGATCTGAAGGCAGGAAGTGGAATTCGTTTGTTGTGTATTATGAGTTCACTACTTCTCTACTGACTGGTGAAAACAGGAGCAAATCTTTTAAGAGCCATGTAATTATACTGACAAAAATCAGAAAGTCTTTCCCTTTCTCTAGGCAGTTTCAGAAATGACAGTCCAGAAAAACTTCAGAAGCACATCAGCCTGACATTAATACTATAACTGCATTAGCGTGTGAGTTATAGATCTGAATTCCTCTTAATATCATGCTTTATAAAATTTCCTTCCCAATCAAAACCCATAAATACTCTTTTGATTAAAAGTTGTTTCCATCCTCCATCTTCACAAGGCAGGAATGGCAAAGTGCTTCTTACTATTCCAACTTCAACATTAAGTACAAACACTGTTAGAAGAGTTCTCAGTGAATTCCTCTTTTTTCCAATATTCTACCCAGAAGGAATATTTATGAGGAAGAATTCCCTCCTTACTAGCCAGTCAAGCTTTTCTGATCCAGTAACAAATACTTTTTGGCAAAATAAGGAATTTTAAATCCTGCAATGCTCAAGGGAGGCTGCCTGCCTAGTGAATTAATCATTTATAACAAAGAAAAAGAAAATGGTTATGAGAGGTATCAAAAGATGCAGTAAAACATGACGGCACTTAAAACAATAAAAGAGCTTGACGTTTAATCTGACTTGTTTCCATACTGAGACAAGATTGATAATACAAACCAGATATTTCTTTGGTGCAATTCAGTTTATAAAGTCAATTTTCCACAACACAATGAGAAAACAGATCACCAGTTTTGCTTTCTGCTCTGCATCATGTGGGGTCCTTTTGCCATTACCTTTCTGGGCCATGGCCATGATTGCTCCCCCCAAGTTTTTGCTGCTTTCTGGTTTCTTTGCACCTCCTGTGGACAGATCCCAGCAGTCCACACCCTGTCTTTGGCAATCAGTCCCTGGGGAACTCAGCTCCCAAGACTCACGGCTGATTAACTGTAATTTATACCTATGCAAAGCCCCCATGCTGCAGGATGCACGAGAGTGAACATTTGCCCTGTTGCCGGTACTACGGCACTGAGCTCTGGAGCCCACTCTAACCCAACTACCAAGAGGTACATGAGGTTTGGATCATTTGTTTACACAGATCTGGAGTTACCAGCATGCAATCTGGAACTTCTCCTGGAGCGGAGACGTGAAGCCTGTTTTCTAAAGTATTCCTGCTCCTGAGAGTCTCAGGAGAGATGGAGACCCAATGTATTGGACTCTGAAAAAAACTGACAGTTACTTGAAGAGAATGGTATCCTACATAGTGTGTTTGCACCTACTAAGCCATTTATAGTAATTTTTATTATTTTTCTCCATAAGTTTAAATTTAGTAATAATTAACTCCTAATTGTATATTTATTCCCCCCCCCCTTCCCTTGGATTTGAAGCCTCTCCTGAATCAGAAGTGATGGCAAGAAGGGTGATACAAATATACCTTCCACACATGACTGAAGTTGTAGCTGTACTCTACCCATCACAGCAGCCATTATATCATGGTCAAAATATGGAAATAATTCCCACTTATGTCACAATTTCCTGCCATTCCTTTAGCTTGGCTGTAAGAAATAATTAATCTCTTATACTGAAGCAGGTAACTAAAATAATGACACTCTTCAAAGCCAGTACACCAGGAACATTCATCACCCAAAACAAAAAAGACAGAGGGGTCTGCTTGGAACAAGGGACAGCTTTGGTGAAGCAGATTTTGGAAAAAAAGGTGCAGTTGAGACAAATCAGTCTGAAAATATTAAAACAGAAGACAAGAACAGAGAAGAAAATCAACGTTGCTCACAGTTTGCCATTGGCAGGAATAAGCTTCTATACTGAAAGAAGTATATTCACGTAACTGCAGCAAATCTACTTTTGGCAGCTCTATTTAGTAGAATTCATACAGTTCTGCTAAGTAGCAAAGCTGAACCTTTTCTTATTAAACATCAAAGCAAAAAGTCAAAGTCTCAAATTTCCATTGATCAAGATCAACTCAAACAAAATGGCATAAAAACAAATGTGTAAACAGCATATCCTCTTTAATTGCCACAGCGCTACCAGTATCACTTTCAAGAGGAAAGGCTCGAGTCTATCATTATGGAAACAGCTAGAATTTTTCATTTGTTTCCTCCACATTGTTTTAAAACTAATAACTTCATTGAAACTGACCTTCTCCCATGACACCCTTAGCTTTACACAAAGCAGCAAATTTGTACTGAAAAGAAAATCTTCACCTAAATGTTTCCAGTGAAAGGTTTAGTGAATAACTTGACATTGTTGCAGGATGACACAGAGATTGCCCTGCCTACTTACTTCATTAGGCAGGTAATCAGCAGAACACACACAAAGCTGAAAAGACAGGATTTTGACTCTCAGCCACCCTAGATTTCATGCCAATTACAAAGATTAATGGACAACTTGATGTGATCTGTGTGTTGTATGTTTTGTTGGAAAATATTCATCTTTTTTATGGATCCGCACTGATCTGCAGCAAACACCCATATGCAGCAAGATGAATTTCACTCTGCTGAATTATTCTGTTATCAACAGCTTAGGTTTCACTATGAGCTTTAAGTAAAAGCCAAGATTTAATTGTCCCATTTTTTCAGCAATTGTAACAAAAAAGATAGGTCTTCGATCCAAATTTCTAACAATCTAAAGGAGAGGGCAAACAGCAAACGCTGAACAAGGGCTGATCACCATCTACAGAAATAATCTCAGGAAGCCAGAAGTCTATTGCTATCGATTTGCTGCACAAGTGAAAGAAGAAAGTTCAATTTGTTTTGGGGTGTTTCTAAGGAGCCTCTCCAAAATATGAAGGAAGCAAGAGTGAGAACATAGAGACTCTTTATCAGGCAATGCATTGAACAAGTGACAGAGTTGTGTCTCAGCACTGAACGAGGGGCAAAATGATAAAGACAAGACATTAGAAAGAAAGGCATCAGAAAGAAAAACGAAGAAATCACAAGGCACCTATATAGGACAATAAGTGGACAAAAGAGAAAAGGAATCTTAAGGAGTGAACCAAAAGCAGTCCAAGGATTGCTGAACTTAGGATGTGCAGTTCTGTGGGTTTAGAGAACTTCAGCCATTTTGCCGAGGAGAGAGCAGAAGTGATGGATGCAGCCCAGTGTGGGATAATCCTAAAGTCAGAGAACATATGCTTTGAATTTAATCCAACAGTGGAGTTCTGGCAAGAATGCTGCATTTATAGAGGCAAATACATCAACTCTAATTTTTTAGCAGCTGTGCCGCCCATTAATTTCTTACACAGTGAAGTGTTCGCTTGTACCCCTTTCACTTACCTCTAAAAAGCAGATCACTCAGAAAAGCCCAGCCTTTCTATCAGAAGCCAACTAACAGCTCTTGCCCACTAGAATTTTCTTTGAGATGTACAGTTATTTTCCACTTGTTCTGCCCATTTTCTTCTTAATCAAACACACATTGGAGCGTCTTCCTAGGAAGGCTGAGCCACACCAGCAGGAGCCAAGACTCTCTAGTTCAGTTGGCAAGCTTCTCCCTAGGAATCCCAGCTTATCGCAGATGGAGAAAGCCTCCTCTCTTTCACCATTCAAGCTTCTCCTCCCAGACCCATCCGCTCTCCTAGCTCTGCTCAAATACCTCCATGCATTTCAGTATTAATTCTACTCAGTGTATCAGAGATGACTGTCATCAGCAACAGGAAAAGAACACCACTAATTGCACTTCTCCTTTTAGCCATCAACTGTGGATTTTATCCACACACTTGGGTCACTGCTCTGCAGATCCTTTCAACAAAGCCAAGCTTCCAGGCCTCTTCACAGAGTTCAGCAGGAGGCAATATCTACACCTCTCCCTCAAACCCAATCAGACCTTCCCACCAATTAAGCTTATTGACACCAGATTTTATACATTCCTTTGCAATGATGGCACACACTTTCTTAAAGCGAACAAACCTTTTAATGCGTAAGCACAGCACAGGGTCCCAAAAGGTAAAAGCAGCAACGGCAGTTGGTCTGGCACTGCAGCCCAGTCTTCTTGAAGCCAAAGGGGAAAAAAAGGATGTTGCAACAATGCTGTAAAAAAGGAGAAAGCATTAATTTTACACCTGTTGTTGTTTTCTCCCCCTGGCACACTGCTCCCCTGCCAGCCCCTTGCTCCAGGACCCCTCTGGTTGTCCACCTCCAGCCCTGCCAGCAACAGCATAGCATAGGGAGGAACATCCCACAGGGAATGGGAAGGAAAAAATCCCATTTAAAACAGGGTTTAAGAGAGGAACCTGGGCTCCTCACCACTACACATGAATGAGCTGTGAGGCAGCACTGCCTGCTTTCTGCATCTCAGGTTTCCATTTTACAGATACCACTAATAACAGCTTGTGGTGACAAAGGGCTTCTATAAGTGTGAACTGGCTAGTGGTAGCTCTGGTCATGGAGGTGTTTCCCAAGGTCAGCCTTTTGTACAAGTGCAGTTATTCTCTAGATCATACAGGAACAATCTGTTGTACATGCACTGCAGGCACCTGTAAATCATACCTGCAGAAAGATAGTACCTGAAGACTTGGGTTTATGTTGGTTGGTTTGTTTTTATGACTGTTGAACCTATACAAACTCCACTGACAAGAATGGGTGCAGAAGCTCAGCACCCCTGAATGCCAGAGCACATGGAAAACTCAGCCAGCTCCTCATGAGTTACAAAACAAATGTGCCCTGGTGGCATCCCACAGACCCACAGACAAAAGTGATGCCTTCAGAGCACAGACCAATCCTGTATCTGAGTCACATCTCGTGAATGCACCACATTTCTGCCCACCTCCAGCACAGGGAGGAAATTCATGTGGTGGAGAGTGTCGGAAACAGTCTTTGTGCAGCGCGGCCAACAGGCCTCCGGTATTGCTTCAGTGAGACATGAATTTCAATCTTGTTTGTTCAGAAATGACTGCTGCCTGGTGCTGCCAAGAAAACCTGGTGTTACTTTCTGAAACACACAAGCCCTAATTATTTCTTAAGATATATTTTGGCTCCTCATAAGCTTTGTAATTTGTTTTCCTTTATCAGGCTGAGCATTGGTTGGCTGTATACTGAACCAGGCTATGACCCCTGATTCACTCTTCCACCAATTCTCTTCATATCTCTCAATTGTCTCGGTATCGCCAGACTTCTGCATGGTAATTAACGTTACTGTGAACTTAGACACTGGAAATTCTAAAATGATTAGATTTCTGGAGAGCTGAATGAACCAGTATCTGCAAATGTACTGCCATGTAGCGGCCTGAGCACAGAACTGCAAACTGTGAACCGCTGACTTCAAAACCTGGGTCTACCTTGCTGTTCCACCTCTGTCCTTCACTTCACAGATGATTTTTCTCTTTATTTTATAGTCTTTATTTTATATTCTTTATTTTATTTTATAGTCCTTCAGGACTAGAGAAGTTGTCATCCCCTTATACTTGGCACTGGTTGGGCCACACCTTGAGTACTGTGTCCAGTTCTGGGCCCCTCAGTTTAAGGGAGATGTAGAGATGCTGGAGTGTGTCCAGAGGAGAGCAACGAAGATGGTGAAGGGGCTGGAGCACAAGCCCTGTGAAGAGTGACTGAGGGAGCTGGAGTTGTTTAGCCTGGAGAGGAGGAGGCTCAGGAGAGACATTATTGCTCTCTACAACTACCTAAAAGGAGGTTGCAGGCAGGCAGGGGTTGGTCTCTTCTCTCAGGCAACCAGTGACAGAACAAGAGGATATGGTCTCAAGCTCCATCAGGGGATTGATATTAGGAAAAAATATTTCACTGAAAGGGTGATTGGCCATTGGAATGCACTGCCCAGGGAGGTGGTGGAGTCATCATCCCTGGAGGTGTTTAAAAACAGATTGGATGAGGCACTTAGTGCCGTGGTTTAAATGATGAGTAGGTGTTGGTGTTGGGTCATAGGTTGGACTAGATGATCTCAGAGGTCTTTTACAACCTTGTGATACTGTGATTTACCTACCTTCTAAGTTGGGGAATAAATCTTGAATGTGACCTCAGTTAATACTGTAACTAACCGGAAAGGTTTCCCTGCTCATCTCAACATATTAAACAACAGATGCCTACCACTGCAAAAAGACCAATCAAAATTTAAAACCAGTTATTCTGGGCAGAGTATTTTTAAAATAGAAAGTATTCAAAATGGAATTGCCTTGATAGTGCCTGCTGTAGACTCAGGCCAGTTCATTTTGTTTTAAAAATTGAAATGGAAAGCTTTTAGGACTTGCTTTTGTATTTTTTTGTTATAAAATAATAACAAAAATCTGCTATAAACAAAGAGATAAAAAAAGATATTTCTTGGTGCTGGTAAATTAAGACATCATTTGTAACATCATTTATAATGCCCATGAGGGGCAAACTTAGGATTTACTGGTTTTGGATCCGAAGTGTCATGAAGCATTAAGAAGAATCCTGCTAAGCTGCCTGACCTCAAGCTTTGTGGAATTCCCTGTCCCACAGCACAACAAGGCAACACCCCTGATTCTGCCTTGTGGTAGTACCTTGAAAATAGATTTTGGCCCACAGAGGATGGAAATGCAGCCTCCATTTTGATCAGCTAATCTCTAGTCATTGTACAGCAAAGCATTGACTTATGCAGGAGAAAGGCAAAGATAATTGCCAGAACGAGCCAGGATGAACGTTTTCTGTAAAATACACAGATAGATCACATGTAGAGAAGTACAAACCTGATGCCCTCACATGACTTCCAGGGTAAATTCCAACAAGCATCTGAGGAGAACAGAAAATAGCCCATCGTGTTCCCATAGCAAAAGTGGAATTGTCAGAGTTTTGTCCATTTTATATCATCAGGATTTATTTTCTCTGAGTTGTGAGACTGTAGATGCAGGCTGTAAAACAATAAATATTCCACAACAGGAAAAAGAAGTATTCTATAACATCCTATTCCAAGAGAAAGATATTCCAAATTTCAGGCTTATTTCAGTATTTCTTACTTTAAAATTACTATATAAAGAGAATCTGGGTATTTTATAAATACATATGTTGGAGTCAGGCTAAAAATATTTCTTTTCTTGTTCTTCAAACTTCCTGATTGAAGCAAACAACCGAACAGTGCTTGCATGTGCCATGAGAGTCAGCCTTTCCTTCAAAGCTTAGCAAGATGGATCTCATCCATCATTATCCAACAGATTATATCACTAAATCCCAGTGTCACATCTCGTAGAGTTACTGATATAATATAAACCCCAAATAAAGACACCAACATAAAGACACCAACACCCAGCTCTGCCAAGACAAAGCCTCTCAAGTCAAGGAGTGTTAAAAGATGCATGAACACACTTTGATGCTCAGGTAGACACGTGAAATAAAATTGTAAAATGTTTTAAGGTCATCCTAGGAAAATGACAACAAACACGATGGGAAAGTACAAACTGATTCATTGTGAAATTATCAACTGAGTTTAAATCTCTTCAAGGACATTATGGAAAGAGCTGTCTGCAGAGCTAGTCAGGATGATTTATCACTGTAACAACCTGTGTTGCTACTTCATATTGCCACTAAGCAGCAGATGAGCAAGTCTGCAGGACCAGAATCTTTTAGATAACTGGTCTCTTAGTCACCCCTCTGATATATAGAAGGGATTTCTGACAACCAAAAACCAGCAATCACCATGCCAACTATCTGAGAAGGAAACAAAAAATATTGATTTGAGAAAATAATTAGTGACATAAAGAATATTTTTAATTTTATAACTTGACTACTCATGTCAAGAGTAGGTAAGAGCAGAGACAGTAATTAAGTGTTGTTTGATTTTTAGAAAATATTCAAGAGTTTTAGAGACTTATCTTTAAAGTGGTAACAACATCTACTGGTTTACAACGTATAGCTAGTATGGGTGCAATTCATGATACACTTCAGAGAGAAACAGTTACATAAGTGCCAAGTCTTGAGGAAACAAATGAGTTACTGAACTGATAATTTGCCAGTTCCTCAGGGTTCAAGCTCTAGCTGAAATGGGAATGTGAATAAGTTACAATATAAATTTTCTGGTGGTGTACATGAAATCACTTCAGTGATCACGGAACAGTTTCTGGTGCACAAGCCCCTGCTGTACAGAATTATACTGTTGGCTCTGTACATCCTTTTTGCTAAGTCTTGGCAGGGACAGCGAGGACTCACTGATAAGAAGGGACTCTTATCTCCAGAGGTGGTCCTCGGGTCAGAGTTGAGGAATGTTGGCTGGATAGCACAGCGAGCATGTGCTGCTGCTGTTGCCTAGAATATGTTTATCTGTTTCTTCCACAAGCACTCAATGCTCCATGACATAACCAGGACCAAGAGTATGGCTATACACAAAAGGAATCAGAGTTCATCAGTGACAACAAGAACTACATTATTAAGAAGTATAACATTTTTGAATGTCAGGAGAAGAATTAGAATGGAAATAAATCCTCAGACATTATTTTTTTTATTTTGATTTTAATTACCGGAGATTAGGGGAGAACATTTCCTTTGGGTGAGTTCCTCTGAAACCAGGAACTGTCATATTTCTTGCCCCTCTTTCCCAGTATTGGAGGCACGGTGCCAGCCTAGAAGAACAAACCAACCCATATGCCACTGCCAAAACTGACACACACCTGTACAATGCTTCTACCTAGAGAACTTTCTTAAGTTTCTGTCAGAGTTAATTGAGCAGCAGAAAGGAAATGCAGTCACTAAGCAATCACAGACAGAACAATCAAAATCAGGTTGATTTTAATCAAAGGCTGAGCCATCCAGTGTGACCATGAGTGCCATGAAAGTGGTAGGAGCTGGAGGGGAAGCAGAATGTGTACAGGGGAGTCTCCCCCCTCAACAGTGACTGTGCTTATGGCACAGCAGGATTGCACAGGTAGCATTGGGACATCACTCAGACATTGTCATGTTGTTAGCAGCAGTGGGACATGAGGAATGAACTGCCCAGCCCTCAGGCTCCTGGGTAGAAAGAACCCTGGTAGCTAGAAAAGAATTTTCTTGCTTTTCACATCTGATGTGAGGTCACTGAGAGTAAATACACATAACTGTAGAAATTGTATGTCTTTTGTTTTAAGTAATCTGTAGAAAATCTAAACTGAAATCTTTGTGATTTTTAAGAACTTGGAAATACTGCTTCTTCTCTTTTTCTCCCTCATTGACCAGAAATTAACACACCACTGGGTCGATTAAGGTCAGCCTTATCTCATCTAAACTACCAGTTCTTCTCTCTTCCAAATGTGAAATCAAAAACTGTTGAAACTGGCCTCACTTTCCACAAAACAGGATGTGAAATGAGGGCTGATAGCCCTGAAAGTAATGATAAAACTCAAAAGTTTGCTTTTGTAACAGTATTAACAGTCTAATATCATGACAAATTTTTAATATGCCAAATAGTCATGGAATATTACAAAATGATATAAATCAGGGACATAAAAGTCAGAAATCTGTATTTGTGTCAAATGTTGCACTTATATACAATTTCTATATAGAAATCTATTGCGTGTGTGTATCAGGAACAAGCTGTATTCACCTGCATATTTGTGAGCTAAGTGTTTGCTTTGCTTAATACCCTTTGTGCACAAAAATAACAAGCTGTTGGGTGCTTAGAAAAACTGCCACAAACACAGTCTTATCATAGAAGTATCAACTTATATCATGGTCCAGCTATGCAAATGATTACTAGATATGTAGTGGGCCTTTAAATATTGTTTTTAGAATTTGATTGTAAAATTAATTTATGCTGAAACAGTTCGTTATACAACACCTACCACTGTCACTGAAGTGTAAAAAATCAACATATTATACATATCTTATGTTTATAAAAATGAAAGGGCTAAGAGTGTATAACAATTCCCAACGCCTGTGTCCCTTTGTATATTATTCTGTTCCAGTGTTTGCTATGTGATCAACAAAACAAATGTCTATTAAGTCACTTTCAAAGAAGAACATGAGTATGCTTACAAATACAGTGCTCTGTTTGTGTACCACATGCACACAAGCTTCTGTGTGTATTTAGCATCTAAAAAACATGCACAGTGGTGGGTGCAGACATACACATCACTCTCAAGTGCTTTCACTCACACAGCTAAAAACTGGAACAAAGGGCTGCATTATCAAGGTGCTGCCTGCAGTCTGCATGGCCCAACCTTGACACAATTTGCAAACTTCCTGTACGCTTCCAGGATGTTCCTATTAATCCTATTGAAAATAAACAAACACAAATAGCCAACGTGAGCTTTAAAATGAGATGACCAATATTTTTAACTATTTAAACGTGCTATTCTGCACTTCAGACAACTCATCGGTTAACTTTTGCATACCATCATGGCAGTCTGTGATCAGATTGTACAAACCTTTTCAGTAATGTTTCTGTTGTGGATTCCAGAGTTGTGTGGGCTGTTTGCATCTGTACAACACCAGCTTTCCTTCAGAGGAACAGCCTGGGTGTCTCTGAAAGGGAATGGCTGTTGTTTTGTTCAAATTCAGATGTCACAAACAAGCAAAGATACAATTGCTTTGGACACAGAACATGAAGTGATGCTTAATCTTTTCTCTGAGCATTATTGTCAAATGTTTACCATACCTCTCACTTTATTCATTTCTCAAAAACCATGTGGCCTACAGGGTTTTTTCAATGTATTGCCTTGTTTCTGTTAGTCATGAAGAAAAGTTGAAACCAATGATGATGTTATTGTACCAGGTGCCTGATATCGTGCCATGCCAGACATTATCTTGCAAACCAGTCAAATACTTATTATGGCTGAAGGGGCTTTTCCAGCATAGGACTGGATATTCTCACACACACATACACACACACACATTCATATATTATTTTCTATTCTACTACACAGAGAGTAATGAAATGAAAGAAAATTATGCTTAATAAACAAATAGACAAATGCATTCTCTAGAAAATATAAAAGTCAGTCTTTCACTTGTACCCTCCTGTATCAGAATCACATAAGGAACTTAGTTCTGTATGTAAAACTCATAGTCCACAGACTAAATAATTGACATAATCAGATATCTTGCATAATGAGAGGCACAAGGACAAGTTCAGAGTTGGGAGGAATAAGTGAATAATACTATGCCAAAAAGAACTCCAGTCCTTATAAAAAGGCTGACTGGAAGCTCTTAAGCACACAAAGCCATCTAACCAAAGATGAGAAGCGCAGTGTTTCAGGAAAAGCCAGACTTTGCTTTGATATATGGAGTTGCCCCACAGTTAAAATTTTATTCTTTATGCAGATGTTGAGTTAAATCATCACAAATAAACAGGCCCACTTCACTACCTGGTCATTCTTCTACCAAATAAAAACAAGCTTTCTTTGTCTCAGGTAAAACCCCCCTCTCTCCCCCCAAAGTAACATTCCCAGATATCAGGTTTACTTGAGTAATTTTACCAGACAATTATGCTGGTTTACACTCCCAGTTTAGGCAAGACAAAGCAATCCCAAGATCGTTCTGTTGCCATTGGACTGTGACGTTGGACCAGCACTTGCAAAGGACATTTCATCTACCCAGGGCACTATATCTTGATTATCTCAGCCATCTCTCTCATGGTCTGAAGGATCATCTCTGCCTTTCCTTTTTTTTGGCTACACAGAGAACCTAGATTTTTGTCTGAAACTCAGGCTAAGTATCTGGTTGCTTGGACTAGGAAAAGCAATCCTTCTCTGAATATAAGGTTAAAAAGGATCACCAGGAATTACATTCAAAGTGCCAGGGACCTTTCTGTGCAAATAAAAGCTCTTGGCCCTTTCTTTTTTGAGATCTCTGCTATGTTTGTATGTTTGTTTTGCACATTTTCATTAAATTCCCAGTCAATGCTTCTGCTCCTAAGGCTCTATAGAATAGAAGCTGAGGCAGTCTTTTTGTTCTCCTGTTCTCCTTCACAACAAACAATCAACTAAGGGATTATATTATGCCCAAGCCCACGCATTTTTGTAAGCCAATGGTTCTTGATATCAAACTGGCACAGCACATACACTGTTTTTATAACATTATTGTTATGTACTCTCTTGAAATTAAAATTCTCTTTGGTTCTAAATCACTATTAAACTCTTAGCACGATTAAAAACCTTTACTGAAGGCAATCTTCAAAGGACTATGCCATGACAGTATAAGGTTTCACTGTGAAATTTGGGACTATGGAGCCATGACAGACACAGTTACAAAAGTAAGTTTGACCCTAAATGGCAATGCAGGACAGATAAAAATAAATCCTTCCTCTCTCTTTCTTCACCTTCTTTCCCCACTTTTCTTATTCTTCAGGTTTATAATGTCCTCCATCACACATAAAACCAGACTGTTCCACTTTCTCACATGTTACTGGATTCGTACTACACCGCTATTAGAAGAGAGACATTGATTTCAGATTGATTTTGCAGACACTGTGTAAAATGAGAAAGCAGCCCAAACCCTGTGAAAGTACTTCCTAATCAAGGAATAAATGAATAGAATTAAAATACACGAAACAGAAAGTACTATTATAAAAATTACAGATGTACAGCTACAGCTTGTGATCAAAGGTTTTTAGGTTGATATTGCATAAAAGCTCTACTCTGCTGCTGAAGAACATTACAGCTCTTCTATTGTTCTCAAACACAGCACAGGTCAAAGAAGTAGCGTAACAAATGAATTAATGTTCTACCTGCCTCCTTCACTAATTAGAGACTCAGTCTCTCTCTCTTTGTGCTCTTGATATTTGAAACTTCTCAGAAGGTGAAGATTAAAGTAACAGCTCACAAACTTTTCCAGAGGGTTTCCTTTTTAAGCCTCACCTTTCCTGACAAGTATGGATTCAGTTGAGGTGAAAGAGCATTAGAAAATTTTTCCGTCTCTGATGCTTTTATTTATTTTTATTCACCCCTATAAACACAATCTGTATAAACACTTCTACAAAGCCATCTCCTGATTATCTTTTCTCCAATTCCGGTTCTAAAAATACTCAGATAATCCAGAATATTAAACCTAATTATTCATGTTCCTCCATGTTCCAGGAAATAAGGCCACAGTACACATTCAATAAACGTCCCTTCAGCATCTCTGGCTTCATAATCATCTTTCAGATATAAACCAGCACTGCCTTTTTTTCCCCTGAGAGAAACTCTTCAGTACATGTGTCTGAAGTCACACTTGACCTTTCAGACACACGCTTTCTACTCTTCCTCCTGGTCATTTCTCTCTGAACAACTAGGACTATAATGTCCTATCCTTACTATTTGGTTTCTTACTCTTTCCCTACCTTCAAGTCACACTTAGGAAACCAGCACAAATTAACCTTTACCATTGCACTGGGGGTTGCACATCTAACCACGTGGAGGGGAACAGATGTACAGTGCACTGCCTGCTCCACCTATGCAAGCAGTGGCTGGACCCAGCCCTGTTAGAAGGTACCTGTTTCAGTCCCACGGACTGAGCTGCAGTTTTTTTCTCCATGCTCCCTTGCCCATTATGTAAGACAGCAGAACAAGCAGAATCTTAAATCCTGAATCTGGACACACACCAAAACTGAACATCAGCTTCAAATTTCACTCATCATCTGAATAAAGCATATACAGCTATTTCTATGCAACTTATTCTAAGAATATGAATACTATGGTCTAGCAAACTTTTTGAATGTTTCTCTTTCCTTTTACTCCCACCTTGTTTCAGGCATGTGGAACATCCACCAGCACTAGCCAAACAATGAAATATCTCAGCCCAGTCAGCAACTTTTGGACACAGTGTGCCATCAGTGCACACTATAGTGTCCTTGAAGGAAGGAAGGCGCTTTGAAGAGATCTGGACAGGTTGAAACCAACGGGATGAGGTTTAACAAGACTAAATGCTGAGTCCTGCACCTGGGACACAACAACCCGTGCAGTGTTACAGGCTTGGGGAAGAGTGGCTGGAGAGCTGCCTGGAGGAGAAGGACCTGGGGGTGTTGGTTCACAGTGGCTGAACATGAGCTACCAGTGGCCCAGGTGGCCAAGAGGGCCAATGGCATCTTGGCCTGTATCAGAAACAGTGTGGCCAGCAGGACCAGGGCAGGGATTGTGCCCCTGCACTGGGCACTGGTGAGGCCACACCTCGAGCCCCTCACTACAAGGACACTGAGGTGTTGGAGAGCATCCAGAGAAGGGGAACAAAGCTGGTGAAGGGGCTGGAGAAAAAGTCCCATGAGGAATGTCAGACGGAACTGGAGTTGTTTAGCCTGGAGGAGAGGAGGCTGAGGGGAGACCTCATCACTGTCTACAACTGCCTGAAGGGAGGTTGTGGCAGAGCAAGTGTTGATCTCTTCTCTGAAGTGACAGGTGATAGAACAAGGAGAAATGGCCACAAGTTGCTCCAGGGGAGGGTCAGTCTGTATATTGGGAAGAATTTCTTTACTGACAGGGTTCTCAGGCACTGGAACAGCTGCCCAGGGAGGTGGTTGAGTCACCATCCCTGGAGGTGTTTAAAAAATGGGTAGATGAGTTTTTGAGAGACATGGTTTAGCGAAGGATGGGTGCGGTTGGACTCAATTCTCTCAAAGGTCTTTTCCAAGCGGAAGATTCTAGGATTCTATGATCAGAATCACCAGATTCTCTGCTGCCTGTATAAATGCATCTGAGGAAGAAAGAGAGTAAACAGCAGTGGTCAAGTTTGGATATCAAATACTAAAAAGAATATTATCTCCTTTGAGATATAGCAACAGAGTTGCCCTTCTCCATCTTCGCTTATATTCTTGCACCTATTTTCTTAATTGGAGTCATGGATACTTGAGGAAAAAATAAACCTCACAAATAAATGCACTAGTCCTGACCAGACCTAGCTATAAAGACTCTTTATACAGCTTGTGCATAACACCAGCAAATCAACAATGTGCAAAAATGGTTCAGGTAAGCATAGAAAGATAACATCAAGGTTCTTGATTAATTAACATTGAAGCAAAAAATTAGAAGAAAAAACAACAGAACTGATCCTCATCTGAGAATGAACACTTTCTAAAAAGATTTTGCTTTGGCCTGCAATGTAGAAAATGCAGTTAAAATGGCTTCAAGCTTTATAAGAAAGGAAGAGGCTTTGGATACTGATGCAATGGCGAAATGAAAGAGGAAGCTCAGCTGCTCAATGAGCGTTACAGAAGAGAAGGAAATGACAGTTATGCTTAGAAGTCCATAAACACTTTGTGTTTTGTCTCTGTCTCTGCCTTAGAGACAAGCAAGAGTGTTGATACACTTGATTTAGTGCCTGCATTTCCTAGGCTGTTTCAGTACAGTTTGCATTCTGAAGAAAAAACCTGTGTTGTGGCTTCAGTATTACAGCAACATTTAGGGAGCAAACTGTGTAAGAGAGTATCGCAAGGCAGTCTTGTGTGACTCTCCATCTCCCCCACCTTTGCCCCTTATATGTTATACTCTGTTAACTATAGCGTTCCTCTGTCTAACAAAACAAAATGTTCTGCAATAAGAGCAGGTATATGAAAACAAAAGGTTTCTGCTAAAGCCCAAATGTGCCACACAGGGGAGATGTCATCACATGGACCAGATGGACTCGTCTCCTTCCAGGCTACGATGAGAAAGGATGGGCACGCCCATTTCCCTTGACCACACCTTTCATGCCAAGAGAATCATCACACGGTACCAGCTGATTTCATAACCTCCATGAAAAGGTTACCTGTCTTTTCTTAAAACCAAAACTCAGTCATTTCCTTTAATATACGTTGTCAGCATTAGAACACAGGGATCTAATCCAAGTGAATTATCAGATTTGCAGGGTTTTGTTTCCATTACAACTTTTCTGGGTGCAATATAAGAATTTGTTCTTTGTTGGTACAGTTTCTTAGACAAGCACAGAATTTGCATATGTACTCACAATGAAATGCCACACAGGTCTGAATCCTGCACATGTGTGTGTCACACACGAGTAAGGGCATCTCCAAACACGAAAACTGTTCTGGAGTGAGGCAGAGAATGACTATCCCTAAGTAAATGCCTGTATACACAAACCACAGACAAGAAAGTAGGAGTGCATTTGCAGGAATTCTGGTTTTGGAAGGGTTAATGCAGAGCGTCACTGTTCTTTGAACACAGCACTTATGAACCACAGCCACGGAGGCTCTGTGCACTTGCAGCATTTACTGAAGCCAGTGGGAGTCACAGCTTCTTCCAGGAGTGAGCCACAGACACACAAACTGAGCTAAAATATATTGTTTACCTACTGCAAACCCAACAATTCACAGAATCCCTGGCATGGCACCGCGGGAGTTGCTTTCAGACCCAGCAACTGCTCCAGAGATAGTTTTTCACGTCTTGGTAGCAGTTGACCCTAGAACCATTTTCAGACATAAGTCAGTGTTTTCTTAACCTGCCGGTGCCCTACTGTAGGCGCGTTCATCGCGCAGCTGGGCTCTTAGTCAAAGCCCCTTGGGAAGGAACCGCGATTACTGCAGGGTTTCACTCCTGGGATTTCAGCCACGTTAGTGCAGCGCGTCCTGCCAAGGGGCTCCGCACCCTGCACCTGCCACTCTGGGGGCCACGAGCAGATGGGGGACACGGTCCCTGTCCTACTGATGTATCCAGCACATCCCAGAGGAGGGAAGAGCTTCTCCACTCATCTCCTGTGCTCACAGTTTTCATGCGTTTATCGTGAAGCTAAGAAGATACACGGAACAATATAATTGCAAGCAGACAGCGCTAGGATTATTTCTGACAAGCATCAAACATGCTACTTTATTTTTCTTTTTTCTCAGTTCAGATGTTTGGTGGGTTTTTTGCTACAGGTTTATTCATTTCTTCCTAATTTCAAACTATCATAGAAGTTAAAAATTAGAAAATTATTTTAGAGGAAGTTAATCCCCATAAAATTTATCTCAGCCTCAAATATCTTAACAGATACCAATTACAATATCAGTCGACAATTAGTTTTATTTTAACCAGACCCTTACTCATGGCAACCTCTTGCATAACAATCCAAATTTATTTCAAAAGTGTCGGCTGCTGGCTAGAATTGTAGTTTTGAGAAACCAGTGGAGAGTTCATCCGTTAAAGCCAAAGTTATGGAACAGTTAGCAAGGGCTTCTGCTACTCAATAGTTAAGATGAATGATGTAATTCCATCATAAGTTAACAAAAAACGGGTATCTAGAGGGAAATTCTGACATCATCCTCAAAGGAGCAAGTACATTCAGTTATCTTTTTCTATGAGCAACTTTTATACAGAAAAGTGGCCTTTAATTTGAACTTTTCCTAACTCCTTCTTCGATGACACCTCTAACAGTAAAAAATGTTTTAATAGAAAAGAAGTAACTTGAGCAAGATGATTGTGTAATTATAAGATATTCTGATTTTCCAAAAGCAGATGGAAAAAGCTTATGTTGAAAGACATTTTTCAGGAGATGTTAGAAACATCTTTTCTATGCATTTTATGTTGAAGGAAACAGAAAATGATATAATGAGAGAGGACAGAATCCAATTATCTTAATCTTTTTTTCTGTCAGAAGCCAGTTTTAGGCATTCCAGTGAAAGGCAAAAAACCACAATTCTGAACTATAGAGTCTCATTGGAAGAAGTTAAAAAACAGAACAGGTGTTGGAAAATTGTATCTGCCCTTTTTTCTGTTTGTTATCCAAAAACACAAATTGCTTTTTACCAGAAACTTTCCAGCTACATTTTAGCTTGAGAAAATTTAGCATCTATTCATGCTAGTGCTGAGGGAGAAAGCTGTAACTGTCAGCATACAGCAGTCTGGATTACATAATCACATGTCTCTCAACGTCCCTGTACATAACACATAGGATTAGGTAATTACTGAACAATTTTAAAAAAAATCTTATAATTAAGTAAAATTAAAATAGAAAAAATAGAGAAGCAAGGAAACTTATGAATTAGGACTGTCAAATACTTGTAATTGGCCCCGTCTTCTTAAGTAACTGCAATATCTACACGCCAAAACTATAAGAAATCAAGGATTTAGACTCACATATGAGATTCTTTAAAATTAAAAAATATCTCTGCTTTGTTAAGGGCATAAATACTCAGAGCTACTATGGCTGGGAGCCTAATGCGCAAAACGCATATTTCCCCAGTCTCAAGCAGAATCCTTTCCATGTTAAGACACCCCCACCCCAGTCCCCAACATTCAAATAGCACAATTTTCCCAATTCCTAGGTCTGCCCAGTGTTGTTAAAAGTGCAGTTTTCTCTTTAAAACTTGTTGATACTTCAGGATGGGTCTATTTATTGAGACGCAGAGCAACTGAGCCACGTACAGCAAGCGGAGTTTTACCTGAGGTTTCACACAGCATCCATCAAAGTCGGTGTCTCCATTGACATCATGGCCCACGACTGTGTTCCTGTGCTGTGCACCCTTCTGGCACATAGCTGTGCTTGTGAGCCGTGGCCTCTGCCTGAAAAACATCCTCAAAGACCTGTACAGACTTTATTCGCACAATGCTCCTTGATGGGCTGGGCAAATGATGTTACACAGATGGCACTCCCAGCCATTCCAATCACGGGTGGTCTGCAGACACATTGCAAAGTCAGACCCACAGCACCTGCTGAAATTTTCACTCCAGGCCTCACTGAGAAGTAGCACTCTTTTTATTACTGAGATGAGTAAGAGCTGAAGAATGAAACTACTGAACTCGCATCCTTCAATACCTTTCCAAAGGTCTTTGTCCCACCTGATCCCTTCGCTCTGCATTCATTGGCCTTTGTTCTCTTTGTTGTTTTGACTGGACATTAGGAAGAATTTCTTCACTGAGAGAGTGGTCAGGGATTGGAACAGATTGCTCAGGGAGGTGGTGGAGTCTCCATCCCTGGACGCGTCTAAAAGACAGGTAGATGAGTTTCTAACGGATATGGTTTAGTAGGGAGACAGGCACAGTTGGACTCAATGATCTCAGAGGTCTCTTCCAACCTTATGATTCTAAGATTCTAAATACCTGGGGGAGGGCTTGAGGTATTCACACAAGCACCTGATGTAGCTTCCTATCTAAAGAAATAAGCAAAAGGAAACCAGGCCTTACCAGAGGTAATAAAAGACCAGCATAAATATCAATGGACCACCAAATTCCTCTCTTTTTTCTTTCACTATGAAACAAGTGGTATTTCTCTAATCCAACGTTAGTATACAGTTGTTGCGTTATATGCTTTGACATATTTTAACCATGGAGGTCATTTCAAAGAGACACAGAGTTTTCTGCCCTGCAGATTACCCAGGTATCTCAAAAGAAGGAAGCGTATTCATTCTCCCATATGTGATGTTGAGGCTTTTCCTTTCATGTCTGTTAAACACACATTTTCCATCTTGAGTTCTTTATTTTACTTCCAGAGCTGGCCAGTCTTGGTTATCCACAATATCTTGCATCCATTTGGGAACTGCTTGCACAAGATTCCCTTGATGACAGTTCCCATTAGCACTAATTCATTTACACATACATTTTTTGCATTTGTGAAATTCCTTTCTTCAACTGGATATGAAAGATTATTCCTTTAATAGTCTCTTCCCCACAGGTAGATAAGTCTCTTTTGGGGAAGCTGTCGCTCACCATGACCACTAGATCAAAGGGGCTCCAGCAGGAAGACTATCTCTGAATCTGGGAGGGGTCACTTGTTCTCTAAGCCCTAGCTGGCATTCACATCAAATGATGGGCCAATTCCATCCTACCTGTTTTAACATTACAGTGTGGCATGGAAGAGTGGTATTTTCAGTAATGCTTCTTCATGTCAACTTGCATACTAATAGATAATTCATAAAATAAGCTAATTTATTTGATCAATATATCTTCCTCCTTCTTCTGGGCACTGAAACACTAGAGAACCTGGACCAGTCACCACAACCTGCACATTCACCCAAAGTCTGCTCTGTGGCCACCCAGCATATCTCAAACCAGAACTGATTCCTGGTCCCTGTGAAGATCAGGTGCTGATATTTAACTGAAGGCAGATCCTTCCTGGAAAGGCTGACCCACAGGAGCTGTGGCAGTTGAAGCACAGTCCTTGGCAGAAGGGAAGTTCTAGTTCCTGACTTCCATAAGAAGGAATATCCCATCAACGTGTCACTTCAAACCTGTGTGATGTCTTTGGAAGTCATGAAAGCGAGAAGACAAATAACTGCCCTGAAATTTTGCACAGCTCCATAGGGCGTCTTCAATGGCCAGTGTCCTTGCTCCATCCACACGAGAAGCTGCTGTTTTGTCCCAAGCTGACGAAGTGTTTGTCCACAACATCATCTCAGACAGGATAAGATGGAAAGCCTGCACACACTTCTGAGCCGAGCCGCTATCAAGGTGGATTACATCTTTGAAAGAGATGTATCCTGCCTATGATGGACTGCTTCTACTTGCTATATAGCCTACCAGCTTCAAAAAAGCTGTCAGATCTAATTCTAAATCAGCTTCTTCAGTGACTCTGAGTAGCCTCAGCATCTGTCTTCAAACCTCAGATACATTCATGGCCTGGATCAAACCCTGCTTTCTAACATCAGTCTTTCTTCTGAGGAAAAGCTCTTCAGCTACACAACTCATTAGGCTAAGCAGGACTCTCCCAGCCCTTTCTGTAACACACAAAGGTCTGCAAAGGAGATATGTGAGGGCTAGGAGGTACTGAAGATACCAGATGATATTTCACCTTTGATTACCTCACCTTATAAAGAATGACAGATTTTTATGCAAGGTTCAACAAGCACTGGCCTGTGGAATGAGCAAGCTAATTTTTTATGTAATAATCCTCCTTAGGAAAGAACACTGAGTTCCTAATCCACTCTGTCATTCATCAATTCTAGCGAATTTTGACTGTACAATTTATAAAACACAAAGCAGGATAGATTTTTACCCTAAATCTGCAAGATTTAGAAGATGGAAGCAAAACAAATACAACACAAAAAATAAGTAATGAACCAAGGTATTTCTCCTCATTTGTCACTTTCTCTGTTTTTAGGATGTTCTTCTCTTCATTCCTCCATAACCCTCTGCAATTGGGAGAAAACGGAGGTCACAATCACTCAGCAGAATTTGAACTCTCAATGAAAACAAAAACGTTGCTCTGGAATATGCATGGGACTTAAATGCTATTAGGTAAAAAAAAAATAAATCTAAAATTCTGAATATTTTGCTAATAAAAAAGCCATGTAAAAGGGAAAACTGGCAGAGCTGGGCCATGCAAACACAGGAAAAAAAAAGAAGAAAAAGAAGCTCAGAAGGCAAAGGTGACACCAGTGACTAAAAGGCGATTCTGTGCCCATGTGACAAGCAGACTGAAAAATCATGAGCGTGTCCAAAACATCCATTTCTTAGCCCACATAGAAATCAAAAGTATTAGTAGGTCACGAGTTCTGAGAGAAGGAAAATGTTCGAATTTTAAGTTTCAGAATGTGTCCTTACTGGCATAATTGCACCAAATTTTTAAAATTAATAATCAATAAAATTAAAAATTTGAAAAATCCCCATCCTCAAATATAATAATAAATAAAAAATCTTTCTAGGTTAGCCCTCAAACTTTTGTATTTTTGCTATTGGAAAGTTTTCAAAGAGCAGAGGAATCCACAGGGCTTCGGTTCAATTGTAGCCCCTTGCACAATTTCAGATTCAGTCCAGCACAACAGCTGTCCAACTGACTGGCTTTAAAAAAAGAAAAACTACTGAGAAGCAAGTTGAGAATAAGTTTAGAATAACATTTGACTCAGACAATCTTACGCAGTTACCCTTTCAATTCTTCAGTTTGGAAATTTTGGGGAATTCAAAAGATCCAAGAGGTATTTTTTTAATCATAATGAAATTACTTTTTTCCTTTATATTAAAGCTATATATTACACTTTGGTGACACTTTCATCCTGAAGGACTGCTAAGGTCCTCCCAGATTTTCTAACTTTTGAATCTCCAGCAGATTCACAAAAAAGCTTTAACACATTTTCACTTGGAGCAGAGCAGACACAACAGAATCCAGCACCAAGCCTGACAGTATTCCAGCAGCATTTGGCCAAGGCCCTCAGCCCCACGGTGTGAATGTTGGGGTTGTCCAGTGCAGGGGCAGGAGTTGGACTTGATGGTTCCCGTGGGTCCCTTTTAGGACATTCTACCATTCTATGATTCCATCTGCATCACAGCAGTGAGCACCTGCTCGCACACCTCTAGCAACCAGCTGAAAATAAAGACATATTTTAACAAAATATTTGTCTCATAGCCGCACTTCTGTGAATGAGATCTCAACCCACTGACATCCATGGAGTTTTGCCTGAGTGAAAGGCAACGGTTTTAGTCTATTCCTGTATTATTTGTATTGGTACGAAGTGAAAACACATGGTATTCAAAAGGTGAAGCAGGAACAAGAGTCTAGTAACAACTACTTCAGAGAGATAACAGTAAAGAATATCCTGGATTTAATTTGCAAACCTCTCCATCATTAACATTGGAACCCTTACCCGATTAGAAGGTCACAACTGTCACAAGACCACAAAAAAAGAAAGTAAAAAAACCTTTAACAGTAGCAATATTTACTACTTCCTTTCTGTTCCAAACTACCAGAAAGCTGAGTCCACATATGAAATGCAAAATCCTGCCTTTGGAAAGAACAGTTTGTAAGAGTGATGCCAGATGGGCAGCCCTAGAGACTGTTGTCTTTTCTTGACTGCTAAGCAGGGCCTGCCACTGACTTTAGACAGAAAAGGTGATGCTTAGAACATCTTAACAAGTCCTTAGCATACAGCAGACCTGGGACAAGTTAGACACTTGCAGTCATTATTGACTGCTATCCTGCTTTTAGGAAAAGTCTATTAAGTACCAGGCACCCCGAGTAGACCTCTCAGTTGCCCAATTTGCCTGTAGTTTTCTTCTCTCTTTCTGTAGTTGAGCCTGAACTGGGAATTCAGCTGCAAGAATTTCAACATTGATGATTCACTGTTTGAAGGACCTCCAGGGAAGTCCTACAGTACCTCCAAAGTTCTCGCCTTTGGCTTTTCTTGGCTTGCAGGTTTATTACCCACTGGAGAGTTCAGACTTATAATACATCCAAATACAACTTAAATTCCAGGCTTATACATATGCTGATGGACTCTGGAGCTCCTAATTATAATTACATATTCATAGCAGCTGAATGAGATGCTAAACTACAGTTTTGATCCCACACTGTGCCTCTGCACAAAGCCACAGCTGATGTGGATCCTTAACTGGAAGAATGGGAGGGGGTACAGGAAGGTCCAGCTGTGGCTCATATGACTCAAGAAAGAAACCATTTACTTTCTGATGTGCAATATGAAGAGAATAAAATAATGTGAGCAAAATAACATTCCCCACCCTGTCATTTACAAAAAAATAGCTGACGTCTTCAAATCAAAGCCTGTAATGAAAAGACAATGGCATATAATAATGGGAAATATTGCTTATAAATAAGCATTTTTTTCCAGTAATGGACAATTTCACACTTTGTTTCCTCCTTGAAAGTTTGGCCAAAACAAATCTTCCTAAAGTTAATTTGTCTCAGGAGTAATACAGTCAATGCAGCATTACACGCTCATGCTCTGGATTCCAATAAGAAAAGTTGTTACCATAGCAAAAGGTATTGTTGCAAAGACAACACACACAATGTAAGAGTAAAGAAAAATATCTCCAAAAGTATTTCCAATCGTCAGCAATAACATAGGGTATTTTCTCCTAATTATATAAAAATGAGAGTGTGCTACTGCTTTGGTAATCCCACTGTGATGAAACAGATTGGCTCCTGTAAGACTTATTTTTCAAAAAGCAAATTTCTAAATTATTGGGTTTTTTCGAAGTAGCATATATTATTTTAACATGATGTATATTGTGGAGGAAGATCTATTGTGCAAGGTACTGAGCATGGACTGTAAAAGAGGCAGAACATATCTTGTAATCCGGGTTAATTTCAGGAAAAAGAGGAATAAAGGGGGGAAGGGGTGAGTTTGGGTTGTATGAATGGAAAGACAAGGCAACAGTAATCTGGATACAGATGCTCACATGGTCTGGCACGGCACTATCCAACCAGCTGGCACTGTTCAGGAAGCATTATGATACAAGCCAGTTATAAGAAAAGTTTCAAATAATAATAAACTTTTAGATTTGTAGGTTTTCTTAGACACCTCAACATGAGAGAAAGCATGGGAATGATTGCAGGAGTAGACTATCATGTGGGAAAAGCTTGCATTGCTGGAAAGTGCTGACAGTGGTAAATCATGATGCAGCACCTTCTGAGACAGAAAACAAGGTGAGAGTGGAAGGAAGAAGAGCAAGACAGCAGAACATGTGAAATAGGATGAAGAGTCAGGAGAACGATCTAAGCAGCAGAATTTGAATGGACTTTGCAAGGGTGACATTGCAGAAAGCACAACCAGAGAGGAGGACACTGCTTTAGCAAAACACAAACTGAAGTGAGGGCAGAAAAGCCTTTGCATGTGAGTGTGTGTGTTTATGTAAAGGGCAGCTTCCCTGCCCTGTTGGAAGAGGCAGGGCTGTGCGAGGCTGGAGAAGAGAATGCCAGGCTAGAAAAGAAAACAAGATATGGCCTTGGTGATGGGAGAATTCTGTGTCTGCTCACTGGAGTGAAAGGAAAAGAGAATGCAAAAGACACTGCAAATGTAGGGACAAGGACTCGAGGGAGATAAGCTAAAAAGAGAAATTAAAAAGGAGCACGAGAGTAAGAGCATACAAGGGGAGAAGAGTAGCAAAGATGTTCACTGAAGAGGGCAGCGATGAGAAGGAAGATGGGAGCAGGTGATACAGGAGAGGCACACGGTGAAAGGTGCAGGTCAATGGCAAGTGGATAGAGGAAGTGAAGAGTTACACCCCACAAGCCATTAACATAATGTTTATGTTCTTAATTAACCGTAGTAAGACCTCTGACTTCACATTGCAAACATTATTTTAATAGTTTGTAGAGGGAAGGATGGTATTTATTGACTTGACTAAATCCTTTCAAATGCTTTCACTGCAAATAAAATGTCATCGCGTAGAATTCCGCCACACCAGGTGGTCGGCCTACCCAAGACACACAATAAGCCCTGCTTGACTTTGCCACTAGAAAGAGATGGAGAAACAAACCACACCTTTGTGTTTCAAGTGTAGAGATCCAGTGGTTCTGCAGCACTCCTGCCCCTGTCTCTCTGCATTCTCTCCAAAGAACCCTTTCCAATTTTCAGTCCTAATTTTTTTCTACTGTTTCTATATCCTCGCCTTCCTAAGTTCTTTTTCTTTCCTCCTACCTCAATCCTATTTTCCTGCCATTCTTTCCCTCACCCACTGTTCTTCCCCTTTTGTAATACAGGAAAGTAGACTCCTCTTCTCCGCTGCCTTAGGATTAGTCAAGAAGAGAACAGAGAGCTCAGGGCAGTTGGTCATTCCTGTTTTCTAATCTTCTGTCCAGACTTTCTACAGCTGCAGTGCAGCCAGGAGGATGCAATTGCTGGCTGTGTCCTCTTCAGTCCATGCTCAGCTTATCTGCCAAGTGGACTGCATGTGTGCTGTCTCCATGTTGGAGCTCTCTGGTGGCATCTCCAAAAAGCATAGTTGTAGTTTCAAAAGAATCTTCCTTGAGCATATTAAAATTGTCATTTTACAGCTTAAAAAAAAGCCACATTTCAACTCCTCACTGCAGACAACAGAGGTGCTATTTTATCTCAAGAAGGTAGATTTTCTTATTTCTACACACATAATGCCCATACACATGTAGACCCACACATAACCCTGTAAACATAGGCAAGCCAACATATTCTTTCTTTTCCCCTTTACCCGAGTTGGAGAAATGGCTGAGCATTTTAGAGTAAACTTTCAAAAATATCTGCCTACGGCAAAGAGCATGGAAAATTTTGGCCCTAATGGTTTAAGTTTGGCAAAGTTATTAGCAATAGAAACGGGATCTTACAATAGAAAGTGCTGGGCAGCCTTATGGCAGACATCACTATTTGAGCTGCGTGTAAGCCTTCATTTTCCTTAATGGGAGCTGCACGGCAGGGCTGAAATACCCTGAGGCTTCCTGTCTTTAATTTCCTTTGAATATAATCTTGGTCTTAAGCCTTCCTTCCTAAATAACCTCCGTCTTTAATTATTTTTTTAAGCAAATTACAACTTAACAAGCACACGTTCTCTTAAGGCAGAGTTATCAGAATGACAGTGCTTCTTAGAATCTGAATTTCACAGTAATTCAGTGACTAATTTGATAGGTCAAGAAATAATTAGATAACATCACTGCCAAAAAATATTGTATTATAATATGATGTTGTGTTTACCTACACCTTGCATTACTCAGTCACTTGGATGACCCTTGCAGAGGAGCATTCGTAAGCAGCAGGGAGGCACACGTGTGCAGTCCCAAGCAGCTGCACAATTAATGAATATTCAGAAGCTGTATTACATTGTTTTGGGATGAACTCTGAAGGTGTTTCTCAGTCCTTATTCAGGCAAGACTGTCACAAGTACCTGTAAGAGACATCAGGATGTATCTCACCACTCATGAATACATTAGATAAAATTATTCTTCCAGGAATAGTTTTATTTTAACTATCTTGCTAGGAATAACTTTCAGATCCTTAGAATGGATGGTCTCGTGTAGGATTGCTTCACAGATTCTCTAGACTCACAGTACTGATGTGTTGCTTTATCTTCTGATGTGACATAAAACAGTCACTATTTACGATGCCACAGTCTTTTAAAGCTAAGCCAAGTTCGCTGCAGAATCTTTAACTCTAAAATCTTCAAGGGCGCACACCTTAGGCTAGAATATAGCATTTTTAGTGCCTGCCAGTTGCTTTGGAGCTCTACTGTGTCTTTAGTGCTCAGAAATTTTAATGCAATTTCTTTATGCTGCTTAAAGAAATGTATCCATCTCTGATCCTGCATCAGCATCAGCATTAATCCATGCATGTCAAATAATTAGTACATAACTGACAGAGTAATATGTGAGGGGATGACACTCAAACAGTGAACTAAATAAAAGTGGGTACTATCTAAACTATTGGGAATTTAGGAAAGAAACACACTCTGGCTGGTTCTGAGATCACTTACTGCCCATGACCTACAGCCTTCCCTGCCCCCCATTTTCCTCTTTGCTACTGCACACATGCAAATACATGTTACATTTAGTGTAAGAGGAAAAGAGGTATTTTAGTGGCATGTCCCCTTTGCAGAGGCTGTCAAGAAGGTTTTCATTTGTTGTTCTGGGTGCAAACTGCCTGGAGTGGCTGCAGGCTGCCTCATGAAATCCTCCTAACACACTCCTTGGTGGTTACCAGCCTGCACACATTATCAACTTTGGATCAATGCAACCTGTTGAATTAGAACTGAAAACCTCTGCATTCCTATACTAAACTTCCCCGAGCTAACCATGCAGCCCCTCTACAATATATTTTTATTCTTCATGTGATATTAGGGGCTACTGTACATAAAACATAACATAGCTTCCCCTTAGTTATTAACAAAATTAGACAGCAATATCCTTAGGAAAAAACATGCTAGTTGTTTCAAGCATATATTCAGAGTGAAAATAAGTCTAAAAATCTTAAATCTTTCCTTTAATTAATCAGCCAAAATTACACAACAAAGTTTTAATTGTCAGTTTGAATCTGAATGAAAATTCCTGAAATACTTGAGTCACTTTATTTAAGATAAAAAGACCTCACTCAGGGAAAATTGATCCATCTTGAAAGAAAAGCAGATAATAAGGGCTGCACACATCTTCATATGTGTTACGCTACTCTAAGTAAAAAGATGACTAACATCACCCTAGATTCAACTTTCCACAGCAATTAGCTAAAGTATCTCAATTTATCTTTCTCTGACAGCTTATGATTTTAAGGAAATTTGAGTTGTTCGGGTTGTTGTTTTTTTTCCTCTTAATGGACATTTTAGCACCATCTGCTGGTGTTAAAACTTGCTCTGGAAACTAAACACCAGCTACCTGCTTAGTTTTAACTTCCTTAAGGCCTGCTTCTGGCTCTTATTAGGAAAGCTTAATTGCTTGCTTTTCTACTACAGATCCCAGGATTGGATGAGTAATTTATCTGAGTGAATCATGCAGCCAGATGGAGTGTACTTCCTGGAGGCCGCATATCAGCAGCAATGCACAATTAAAGAAATACCTCATCTACAGATACCTCCAACAGTAAATGTGATTGGTATTTACAGTGTAAAAACAACAGACCCCATTCATTCCTTAAGGGCTAAGATAAATTATTTTCCCTGATTTATTCTGAGTTGATAGTGGTATTTAGACTAAAGAATTATACTGTGATATTGGAGAATTTATGTCTGGTGAGCACAGTGAAACACTGACCTGCTAAAGTTACCTCTGATTGTATCCTGTTATAGAATTAGATGACTTATTCCAAATAATTCACTCAGTTGTTTTTTTATTTCCTTAGATTGCTTCTGGCTCAGCATGGTTTGTTCCTGTTTCAAAACCTCTTGGGGTGCAGACAGGCTGAAAGCACTTTAGGAAATGGTCACATTAGGTCTCAGCTGCCTTTCTACAGCACCTGTCCTGCATACATGAAACATCTCCCACCTTCAGTGCAAGTTTGATCTCTGCCAAGCTCACAGAATTCCTCTGTACAAGACTTGCCAAATGCCTGGGTTTGACTGACAACATCACAGGGCACCAAGAATCCTGCCATGGACTTCGTGGACTGCTGAGAGGGAAGGGTAGGTATCAACCCATTTGAGTTCAGGCAGAACTAGAAAGGAAATGTGCCAAGGGAATTTCAGGCTGTTCTGCTGTGGCTGTTCTTCATATAAGTAACTCCTATGACCGGAATAACTCTCTTTGAATACTCAGTATTAATCTTTGTGGCCCATACTTCAATCTCAGCTCCACCCTGACCTTCTCTCACTTGCTAACATCACAGCCCTGTCTGCACATCTTTAATGTACCTCTTACTCTAAGGAATAAACCCCCTCTCTCAGGTCTCTTCTACAGTTTTTATCTCTCTTCTCTGTGGACCTTCTTTGTGTTAGAAACTCCTTCATGCAGAATATCCATGATTTAAAGATGAAATTTGGTTGTCTGAACTTAACAAGATGTAGAGAAACTGTCTGTCCAAAAAGTACCCCCCAGATTTCTGTAAAAAGCTGCTGTAAAAGCAGCAGACAGGCTGAAATGTCAGTGTTACAGTGTGATGTGTTAAGATGTTATGGGCTAGCAACAGGGCTGGGAAATCAGTTCCTTGTACTGCAGCAAGGCTATGTGCATCACTTCTATTACAGATATAAGCAGGCTCCAGTGTCATAGTAATCTGCCGTGGCCAACTTTTAGGCAGCAGCTGCCCCAAGGAAGCTAAACAACCATGAGACAAATAACTACCTTTTCCTTTCCTTCCAGCCACGCAGATAAGTTGAAGCAAAGACCAAACCCTGCTTGCCCATAAATTCTCTATCCTAGAGAGTGGTGACTGAAGACTTTTCGGATACATGTTCTTGGGTAAGTTTTCAAAGTTGTACTCAAAAGGGTCAAGTCAAAAAATAAACCCATTATTTGTTAGAAAGATTTGTGTGTGCACCTCCCACATTCACTGCTTTGAAATGGACCCCTTAATGTCTGGAGGGGATACAAAGCCTATGGCTCTTCTAAGGTTTCAGAAGGAGGAAGAAAGGCCATGACCTTTAATAAAGATTATTCTGCAGAAATAGGACTACTTGCCTTTGCATAATCTTTCAGAAAATAACCTTGATGAAAGGTGCAATGCAGTAAAATAAAACAATTCCTTAAGAGCTGTTCAAGGAGGACTTTGAACAACTAATATGCATTGATGGAAAAACTGTGATCAAGAGGTTTAGAGCAGAGATGGTTCCACTCGCAGTACCCACCCTCTCCGGATTGCAAAATAAATAGACATATTTAGTATAATTAGTCCAATTATGTCTGCCAACATTGGTGAATATCAGTTGAAACTCATTTCTGAATTCCTTCTTTCCACATGAATATCATTTATATCTAATTTCCATCAATATCAGTGAGATTCAGCGAGAAGCTTAGCACGGGCAGGGAGGGGTGAGAAAACTCCTTGCTGTTTCAGTGAAACAAAAACTGTTGAAGCAAATTAATTTGGGCAAGTTTCCCATTAAAACAAAGCCAAAACCTTTTGAAACTATCCAAATGTCCTTTACAAAATATTTTGAACAAATGAGTTCCTTTGAATTGCAATCTACTTCTGCTTTTCAAATTTAACTGAATGTATATTCAAATAAAAGGTCAAAATTGAAATTAAAACTTTCCAAACTTAATGACATTAATTGCCCTGATCTCATAGATATCATCAGTGACAGGAAGGCTCTCGGTGCCTTGGGAACTCATTGTGCACTGAGACTCAGACAGCAGAGATCCACCACACTTTCTTCTAGTGATATATGGGAAGTGAGAGCGCAAGGCACTGCTAGAGATGTCTTGTAAAGTCATATGGAAAGTTAAGTGAGACTGATAATAACAGCATTGAAAGACTGCCAAGTGCATTCAGAAAGCTGGAGTGGCTTTCAGTAAGAGAAAGCATCTGAATTACGTGCAGTAAATTTATTAAAAGAAAAACAAGTTCTCATTACCTTTCCCTACTATCAGACATTTACTCTAGAAAATATACGATCTTAGCACAATTGTTTAATATCTGAATTCTGTATGTCCATTAAGAAAGTAGGTAACTGAAATACATATAGAATTCCTAATTTTTCATCTAGAGCTCTGATTTTGCTTTTCTGCTGTCTTGAGACAGAGGATGAGATATTGCTAACAATATGTGGTACAACATATATAACAGACTATTCCATTTGTTTCATTAAACTACCTGACTAGTTAATTATGGAAAACATTTTTGCATTTTAGAAGTAGTAACATTTTCACTAAGTGAAAAGAACAGAGATTAGACAGAACTAAACCAAAGACTTATTTTATGTGTGTTTCCCATTTCTTGTCTCATCCTATAGGCAGAAGTAAGAAATTTAAGATTAATGAGTAAATGTGCACTGAAAATCCCCAACCAGCCCTCATTCCTGATCCTCTGCCTTGGAGAAAGGAACAAGTCTTACCATTTGGGTTGTCAGAGTTCTCCAAGCAGTTCAACGTTAGCCCATGTCCTTTCAATGTTTGGTTTCAAGTGTGGTGACTTGGTGGAAAAGAACCGCCGTACTTGCAAATCTGATGGGTTCTTTGACCTTTTGGAAAAGAAGAATTTTTTCTGTGTATAAAATATTTTAATGAAATTAATTTAATGAAATAATTTAATGAAATTTTAATTCTGGCTTCATCGCAACGTCTTTTACCCCAAGAAGTGCAAACTTGCAAGGCGTGAGGATTTTCACAGGCCACACAAAAAACTCCACGTTGCAACGAAGACTATTTCTAAGTCTGATAAGTGCTCCTCGTCCCATGGTTTCTCCTGCTCTGTCTTTTGGGGCTTTGTGCCAACTCAGCCCCCTTATCCTTATCTTAGGCTACACAATTTACTCACAATAAACAATAAAATAGTTTAGGTAGTTGAATCAGTCTTGCCAAGGATAGGTTTCACCAGGTGAACAGAGGTAGTGCTGGGTCAATTGCCTAACACCACTATACTATTTTGTGGTCATTCATTTTCCACTGTTGATTATTAGACATGGGCAAGCAATTACCCACGACTTCCTCTAAGCTAACTCGGGTGCCCCTCTTCCATGGGTATATTTGCTGCTGCAGGAAGAACACAGGTAGTCTCCTGTTCAACTTTGACATGATAAACTGTATATTTCCTGCTGGAACTAATCCAGCTTCCACCAGAACCAACACAAAAAAAAAGACAATTAATAAACTATGAGAGCCTGAAGCACGTAACAAGTATTGTCCTGGAGCTTTTATTAGTTCATTTCCTAACAAGCACTATTGTTCAGATAACCTCTGTTCCTCCAACCTGACATAACAGAACTAACAGTTCACTGAGCCTTTGGTTAGTTAGTTAGATAGACAGACAGACAGATAACTTGTCTGAGATATAACATCCAAATGTCCCATTCACAGCTGGAGGCCTGTGTTCCTTACATGGACACCCTGAGGCTGGCCCTCAGTTGCTACCAGTATTTATAGGTTACTGTGCATGGGTGTGATGAGGGCAATATAGAATCATAGAATCAAAGGATATCCTGAGTTGGAAGGGATCCATAAGCATCATTGAGTCCAACTCCTGCCCCTGCACAGGACAGTATTGCCATTCTGGTTCATAACTCACAGGCAAAGGGAGCTGGTATATGTTAACAGGTAATATTAGCATTTCATAGAATCATAGAATCTTCTGGTTGGAAAAGACCTTTGAGATCATCGAGTCCAACCGCACGCGTCATGTGCTAAACCATGTCCCTCAAAAACTCATTTCAGATCTGATTTCAGATTACAGATTTCAATCAGTAAAACTGTATACACTATGACAAAACTGAACAGCAACAAACCCCTCCTTCCAAATCAGTCCCTTCATGTAAAAGTACTTCTTAAAATGCATTGAAATCAAAATGCAGTTGCAAAACTTAAAATTGGATTTCAAACTCTTCATGTTTATAGTGAATCTATACATGGCACTTCTCCTTCCAAAACGTACCCTTCGACAGTGATCACAAGAGGTCACAGTCACAGATCAGAAGAGAAGATTTCTGTATAGACAGAAATTTAAAAAAAAGGAACTACCAGCACATTGCAGTGAAGCCATGCTTAAGGTGACAATGAATTCAGCACCAGCAAAATATTACTTTCAGAAGGGCTTTTATTAACACAATATAACCTGACAGCAGAAAAAGAGGCCCCCCTCTTCTCAGTGATCATTCAGGTGAAAAAATATTAAAATCTTGAGCAGAAATCCCTCCCAACCATCATGAAAATGTCTATGTGCAGCCTTGGTGTGGTGCAATGAAATTAAAAAAGATGTCACGTAGCCACGTCAGCCACATCTGTGACCCATATGGTGCGTGTAACAAGAGCATATGTCTATACCTAAAGAGAACATTATATGCTGTATAAGGCTAGGGCAAATGTAAAAGTGAAGTAGAACACCTTCACATTACAAACAGAGTTTGTTATTTGTGTCACATCAAAGAAAGAGTCTCTAGGAATTATTGGTCTCTAAAGCCATTTAATTATGATTAAGTGAACTAAGAACTAATGTAAATGGTATTTTATACCCCAGTGAATTAAAGTATGAGATCTACTCAAGGTGGATAAGATTTACGGCCAAAACTCATGCAACCTTACAGTAATTTCATGACACTTTTACTACTAGCCTAGACATTTCATTTCTTGAAATAATTAAAAGTACACAAGCAAATTTTATTCTTTGGATGCTCATAATAAACCACAGACAAAAAAAGAGAATACATTGCTTCTCAAGTGATTTATGCACTTCTACTTTTATTACAAAAGGGATAAAGATAATGCAGGGCAAACACAACTTTCAGAGTTTACTACACAAAAGAAAGAGAAAAGTAAGTATACTAGGATGCCAATGAATCCCTTTCATTTGCACTAAATCTGACCCAGATTAAAGTCTCAAGACCCATCTTTGACTAACCCCAAATACCTGTGTGCTAAAGAACACATTTGTTGTGTTGAAATCCCACACATAATACCAGAAAGTCAAGTCAGCCAGCTCTCTGTAAAGATTCTAAGGGTCTTCTCACAGATTTTCAAATCTGAGCAAAACTATTCCCAGGTATTCACTTTCAAATACAATTAAGAGTGTCCAAGAAGAAATGTATAAATTATCAATGAATAGTTACATTTCACAGCTTTTCCAGCAGGAAGTAAACTCATTTTCCAGTGACAACTGTTAAGCTGCTCTCTTCTGGAGTCTCGGTTTGAAAGGCTCCAGGTAAAGAACAGAAACTTGGTTGACAGAAGAAAGTACCAGATGGCTGCTGGGATGGGGAAAAAAAGTTGAAGAGGAGAAAACAGTGAAATGTGAGTTGGGGAAATAAGGATTGAATCACAAGAAAATGTAAGTAGAGAACCAGAACCTTCAGATTTTAACAGAAGCCACGTTAGCAACACAGCATCTACCCAAGTGGTAAACCTGTCTCAAGAGGCCCTTTAAATGCAGTGCAGCATTAACAAATTGCATAAATTACGTGTATAAAGAGTGCTCTTTGAACAGTCTCTTTTGGCTGATGGAGCCAGACATTTGCACAAACCTGTCTCCTTTTATCCAAGCTGTGTAACTTTGAATACTCAGGCCCTACCAGTACGTGTCTGTTACACATAACTATGCACAGTTTCAGTATTTTCAAACTTTAAGATTCTCAATAATCGATGTGGGAACCAAAGGGATTGAAATTCATATGCTAAAAAAGTGCTAATATTAAAGTTCACGCTGTGGCAGCAGACATTGGCTTTCGTAGAGAGTGGTGGAAGAAACAGAACTCTGGGACCAAAATTTAGCTCTAAATATAGAATACCAAACTGACTTAGGAAGACAATTGAGAGAGTCTGGGTTACAAAATAGATGTTCTTGACCTAATGGTCACCTCCCTCTAGCTCTAGACACTAAAGTTAGTAACACCTTCTGTTTTTTATTTAAAAAAAAACTGTCTCATTTTAGCTTGCCCGCAAAAATTCTGTCCTGAAGGAACCTGCTGGTACTGCATTAACATTCATGCGTATCCAGATTTATATAAAATTTTGCATTTTTGCAGTGTACCCCCCAGTTTGGGACACAAGCATGGTGACAGTGAGATACAATCCACTCAAAGCACAGAGCTACCCCTCCCAGCTGTGCTGCGTGACCATAACTCAGGCATCCATTTTATTTCCATCCCGAAAAACTGTGTCTGGCAAGGATTAATTTCAAATAATCAGGCTTACAGCTATGCTGGTTTATGAAATAAAGTGCTGCATGCTATACAGCAACCTCAGTTACAGTAGCTCTTAGCTATCCCAGACACCTGGGCTCATCACAGCCATTCAGAGGCACAACCCTCCTGCCACCTTGTCCCGGACACAGCACTGTGAAACAGCCTTCCAAAATATTCCCATTTTCCCTTGCTTTTCTGCATTTGCCTTTCCCTTCCATTAGATGATCCTCAGCTCGACTGGTATGAGAGACTTCATTAAAAAATTCCAGTTGAACTGAAACAGCCGATTCTTTCTGCCAATGAAATTGCTTTCGCTCGGAAGTCTGCGTAAAAGACCAGCACCTGGAGACACTGGATCGCTCCAGGGATTGGTAAAAGGCTAGAGAATATTTAACCTCTAGAGTACTGGCTCAAATCCAGAGTCAGGACCAAACCTGAGGCATCAGTCTCTCAGGTAGACTGCCACGTGACACTTTTAAAAATCACACCCCTTCACTCAGGAGAGCCCTTACCAGCCTTCGTGGAGAAACTTTCTCCTCTCTCCAGCCCGAACCTTACAGCTGAGACTGGCCGAGTTGGAAGGTTATGATTTAGAAACATGCAAAATGTAATGCCAACACAAAATAAAAGTTTTAGTGCAACCGTCTGAGCAACTCTACAGGTTCAGTGGTCTTTCAGAGGGCTGATGTGATGAGTTGTGATTTTTCTGTCAATACATGCGACAACACAAGAGACAAATGATAGAATATGTCCCTGTCCAGAACACAGAGGCTACATGTAATTATGCCAACAGTCTTTTATTTCCTCCATACTGTAACTTTATGGATCAAAAATCCAACTTAAAAAATCATAGGAATTAATAACTAATAAACATTTAAAGGAGAAAATAATTTTTAATGGAAATTAAAAGGTAGTAAGAGTACAAAGCCATCAAAACTAAAAACCACTTAAAGCCAAATAACACAATGGAAATGCAGCCTGTTTTAAACGAAAGACATTCCCTAGCACCTTTCCCATGCACAGCAGCTGTCTGCTCCTTCTCTCTGATGGTGTTGGAAAGAAAATTCCTATGCCACTCCCCTCCCTCCTTCTGTGTTATCGTTGTCCACAGCAGATTTCTTCACACCCTTTATTAAGCCTGATCCTCTTACTCTTCGAGCAAAGACAAAATGATTTCCATTTGATGTTTTGCATCACTGTTCATCTCAATGAAAATACAGTAACTCCCTCTATTAGTGACTCCCAGCTTAGCAGGTCTGTGACTGTACAGTATCAGCGAAAGCGCAGCTGGAGAAATAAAACCCGTGTAAATAGCTGAAAAGATAGGTAAAAGTCTGGGCAGTGATCCAAAAACACTAAACTACAGACTCACAACATCTGGTTCAGGGTGGATTCCAAGAAAGACAGAAAAAGACAGACAGAAAGAAAGGATAGATTTCTCTGTATATTTTTTGCATAAGGTTTTCATTTATTTTTTTAATTCACAGAAAATTTTACTCAATTATTGTGGTTTAATTTCTTCACCTTACTGCATCCTGTTGTTTTGCTCCTTTAGCCATATTAATCAGAACGAAGCAGTGCTTTGGACAGGAGTTATAAGCAGCCCTCCATTTCGTACCTCCCAGTTTTAGTGTGATAAAAGCAAATAACAGATTAAAAACTCTAGACCTTACTACCCAGACTCTCTCTTTAGCTAGGACTGGGCTTAAAACACATGCATGAAAAGCCTGTGCTAATCTCCTGAGCTTTCAGGTAAATGTTCACAGCAGGGCTAGCCCTGTCCGTCACTCACCTTGCCTAAACCCTGCAGGCTCCAGAGCAAAGTTCACACTGCAAAGTGCCTACAGGAGGCACCAAAGGCTCCACCACTTTGCATAAGGAAGACCTTATCACCATGTTCCAGTATTAAAAGGGTGGCTTCAAAGAAGATAGAGATTCCCTTCTTACAAGGAGTCCCACAGAAAAGATGAGGGGTAATGGGCAGAGATTACTCCTGGGCACATTCTGGTTAGACACAAGAGGAAAATTTTTCACATCAGAACAATCAGCCCCATTAGAATAACCTCACCAGGGAAACGGTGGATTCCCCAGCACTGGACACTTAAGATTTGACTGGACAGGGTACTGGACCATCTTGTCTAGACTGTGCTTTTGCCAGGTGATGTTTGACGACCCTTCCAACCTCGTATCTTATGTGTGAAGAACAACTTTCTGTGCTGTATGAAGCGTAATTTTCTGCTTTGAACAGTTTGATTAGCTGAGAGCTTCTGCTGAGCAGTTCAGAGACAACATGATTTCCAGAAGCTCATACAAGACTTGAAATCATAAAAAACCCCTGTTTTTCAGCAATATTTCTACCCTTAATGTACCTGAGTTCATTCCAAATTCCTACCTCACTGTGTTAAATAAGCATATCATCCATGCCACATATGATTGCCACACAGGATGCCTCAAGCTATCACCACATCATGTCTATCATTGATGTGTTCCAATCATCCTTCCCCCACCTTGCTCAAAAGAGATCTGAAGATGCTGTTCTGACAGATGTCTTGCCTCCCTAGAAAAATCTCACTGCCAGAAGGACTCTCTCCCAAGCAGGAAGCACTCTGCCTTGTCTTTTGATGGCAAAACCCATCAACAGTGGTTTTTTGCTTTGCATTCAGGGACTGGCAGAAGAGATGTCACTGGGCCTGCTCACACACCAGCTTTGTCCCCTCTGTTTACCAGGACTCCCTCTTTGGAGTTCCAGGCCACCCAGAGCTGTGTGCCCGTCTTGCAGGTAGGCATCTCTGCCCCTCCAACCACTGCCATCCAAACCTCAAAAGCCCTTGATGCATGCACTCACAATAATGATTAAATGCACAAATAAGATAAGGAGAAGCTCTGAAAAGTCTCCAAAATATTTCAAAATTGCCTACTTTGTGCTTCAATGCTGCCCCACTTGGAGCTGAGCCATCAGTGCCTGTTACTTTCCAAGTGTTATTATATGCAGACAGATACAGAAAGGGAAAAAAATTCACATGGGGTGATTGCATGATTCTCCTGCCCAAAGACCAATTCCCCTTGCATCTAATCAAGGTATCTCTTACTTTCTCCTCTCTTAAAAAAGAAAGAAGGTTCAGGACAGTGTTCGAGACTTGGCACTGAGCAAGTGCACAGCCAGGCCTGGATATAACTCTCTTCTTTGCCCGTGATGCGCCCTAGCCATGGCACCAAAGAGTTTATTTCCATCAGAAGACCTTTTATGGAACAAGTGAGTGCCTTCTAGGTAGTACACACTGTCAGGAAAACGGCAACAGGCCACTACTCATGTCTCTTAATCCGCAATGAGCTTTCCACTTATGAAAGGAGGCAATGATGCTACTGAAATGGGCATCCCATTAGGGCACTGACAGTTAATATAAGGAGATGAATTCTGTCCCTCGGAAACAAAGTCCCTGAGAAATAAGGAAACTGTTGTTCTTTAAGATCTGTGCAATTTATTCTTTAAGATTGGAGCCTAAGGGCAGTAATTGCATATGCATATTAGTCAAACTTGAGTTCTTTTCTTGAAACTCTCTTTAAATTGTGCCAGTTTACAAGACTAACTTTTCTACCCACTCATAGCTTGCTGCCACAAAATGATCAACTTTCTCCCCGAGCCTGCCCTTCCTCTTGTCCATGCCATGTCACTTCTCCCTTCCCATCAGTCCTGGCTTTGAACTGACCCTTTAGAGCACATTCAGCCCACTAGACCACCAGAAAACAACTGACTTTCACTCTAGAAATATTTGACTGATGTTCCACTGCCCCAGGCAGAAGGAAGAGAATAAAGCAGTTTGCTGCATAGTTGACAAAGCATGAGTGCTTTGAAAAGTGGCTGATAGGCCCTCCACCCCATACCTTTGTGCTACCCACATCAGTCTAAATGCATCTGTTCACGCCCGGGCACCCAGATCACACAATCAACTAAAGGAACAGTCACAAATGAGAGAGGTAATTTCAAACCAAACAGAATTTCCTTCTAAATTACACTAACACCACCTTGTAATGAAAGCGACAAAGAAGTTTTGTGAAGTGTCCTGATCAAATCCAGTATCTTTTACTCTGCAGGTATTAGATTCTTCTGCCATCAAGTAGTCTGTCAGAAAGCTCACGCCAAAAGACAGGAAAGAAAGTTTACACCTGAATTTCTTTGCAATGAGTTTGTTGGGTTGGTTTAGATATAGCAGGCACTAGCTGACATGCAGCTTGTGGGTTAAAAACGGGGGGGAAGGAGGAGAGAGAAAGAGCCTAAATACAGCCTCCATGTCTCACCTTCTCAGGCAGAATTAATTAAAGCATTTCACGCTTACTTTAAGCTAGGTAAAATTCTAGCATTCTACAAAATGCGTATTTGCAGCCCATGAGCCACTTGAAAAGGTGAACAATGACAGTCAAAAACACATCTACATCCTCCCTTTACAAGGTTCTTGCTTTACAGGCAGATTTATTCACAAACAGGCCAAAAAGCTATGCAAGACAATACAGTTTCATCCTACACAATGAAGGCAACACACCAAGTCAGGGAAGCTTAAAGGAAGTCACTTTTTTTTCTAAATCCCAGCCCGCTGGCTTTTCACCACCTGGACACCAGCTCTAAAACGATGACTTCATCATTTATCATTTTACCTTTCAGTGCTTTACTTAATACATGACCTGCTCGGTAAAATATTTGCAGACTTGGTACTCTGGTACTTTATCCCATTACAAAGGCACGCATAACATTTCACATCTCTTTCATGCAGGTGGTCCTCTGTTCTAACTCAAGGCCAAACAGAATATAAAGTTAGGCCAGTTCAACAGTATAGGTGAAGGCATCTGAACTGAAGGGAGGGAATACGGTAACTGCAGATGCCAAGCATGGCTATACATTTCAAAGATAGTGCTAATTTATTTATTTGGCTTTCAGTGACCGATTCCATCTGTCCAGTGCAGATGATCAACCACAAGATGTCTAAGAATCACTACAAATCAACATTTTTCATTAAAATTGTTCACATATGTACCAAAGAGCCACAGAAAGGTGTATTGAAAATGATCCTGTTCTTTCAGGCAAGCCCACTCTATTAAATTTTATGAGTACACATGTCTGAGTAGGAGAAGAGAGAAAAAGATTTTTAAGAAGTATATAGCAGATAATTTTATGCTTCCAGTTTATTTTTAGAATGTTTAACAGTGCAAAACGTAACGACCTTTTAATTAATTTCTCCATTCCAATAAAATATTTCCTCTGCTAGATGATCTCTCTCTTTCTCTCAATAGTTTTATACTGGATGATCTAGTTGCAAATATCTGCAGACACAGCAATTTAGATTTACAACCAGCAAATAGAATCTTTCAATGGAAGTACCTACACAGCTGAGTTACTCTACATCCAGGCAGGAGGCATTTCTTTTCAGCTTGCTTACAAGACGCATTCGCACAACTGGTTTTGATTTCTATTTATATTCCTCTCTAAGGAGATAGATGTGAAATTTGTGCTTATGGCACTCAGTGTTGATTGATAGGTACTGGGAACGTTGCCACCTCCAAAGATGACACTGTAAACTGCGGGGACTCGGTCACACACAGGTCTCTCCCAAGGGAAGTCTGCCCTTTCAAAAAGGAAACACAGCAATGAAGAGTTGGGAAGAAGGTTTCCTCTGCAGCCTAGCTTTCTGAAACACATCTTTTCAATTCCAGTACAGAGCATGCCTGAGTAAAGACTGTCACAAGAGCAAAAGGGCAGATCCAAAGACACACAGGTAATAGAATCTACGAGTGAAAAGTATTTTACAGAGCCTTTTATTATGAAAGGTTGCTAAGGAAATTGTTTGGTCCACAGTGATGTACTACTCTTTTTTTTCAAAGACTCAGCTATTGTGCTCTCAAATTAAGATTTGGCTTCGGCTTTTAGAAAGACACGAATAATAGTAAAACCATATTGCTGCACATATGACTTATGATTAAGCAGCTCTCTGGGTTATATACAGAGGAAATGTCTGAAAAGGCACTGGCTGACACTTATCAAAGAATTTGAAAATGGAAATTACAGCAAAAGAAAGTAAATTAGCCAAGAATTTTAAAAGAAACAGGATATAATGATCAAATAGATGACATCAAATTAAAACCCCAGATCAGGAACCAATATGAAAAACCTCAAGGAGACATACTTTCAAGCTGGTGACATCATATTTATTTATGTCCTGTGTCATCCAGACATATTCTGGTGGTTTCATTAGAGATACAAAGCACAACATTTTGGACTCCTGTGTTTTTGTCTATGTTGTACATTATCAGCTTTACAGGACTTTGCAGATTAGTGAAGTAATTCCCCATTTATAATACTGTTGCTCAAATTCTGCTTAAAGTCGATGTTGGAAAGTAATGCTTTCCAGTACTGTGCTTACTATGGAGAAGGAGTATAGCATTTTTCAAGACATGAGTTAATGAGTCATTCTGTTTGTGTTTCCCAAATAAATTAATAACAACAACTAACAATTCATTCCTAAAGTTCCTGCATGCCCACAATTCCAACTAACTGCAGCTGGAGCCAGAAATACTCTGCAGCTTTGAAAATAAAAGCCATCCTATGCGTTCTAGCAGATGAATCTGATGATGGTTAAAGGTGACACTTGAAATCCTTAGGAAATCAAACTTCAGAATTACAAATCCTAAACCAGTAAACCACAAATAGCTTATTTTAGAACAGAGTCTTTTGAGACTATTATTCCCTTTACCTGTGCAACCTGCCATAGAGTAGCAGATTCTGTATTTATTGATGTTGTTGACATTCACAACATTATCATTACAATCATTTTTTACCAATTATTCCTGACAGATTATTGACAGCGTTGGTAGAGCGATCCAAATAGAAAAAAATGCTCACTTTTATGATATCACCAGCACCTGGTAAGAAAAGCTGAAACCTGAACTCATGTTCTGGATGAATCTATTTCAATGGCACCATTTTAAATGCGCAGTCGTACTTTGTAAAACACATCTTTGTGCAAGGATCTCAGAGGTTTGATGCTGTGGAGTTTCCTTCTTTCTTTCTTTTTTACAAGCTTAGTGCTAGCATTCCTTCCATGTGGGAAGAGAAGGGGTGGCTCAGGATGGTACACGGGTTTGCCCAGGACAAGGTATTTCAATGAAAACAGCAGCAGCAGCCTCACATGCTGGGCTGCAGCCTGCAACCTTCCACCATCCAGTACTGCAGAATGAGGGAAGAGTTTTCAGGATTCCAGTTCTGGACAGTACAGTAACACGCAAAGTCACTTTGACTTCTGCAGATGTTAGAAACCTGCCTTAATTCTGCCCTGAAAATAAATACCCCAAGACCGTGCCTCTTAGTGTTCAGCTTTTAGAATCAGAAATGAAGACTGACTTGTGCACTATAAGCTGGGATGGTGGGTGAGGGTGGCAGCTCCGTTTTAGTGAGGGCAGCAGGCGGTTCACCTATGTAGGGAGAGGAAGGGAGCGCAGGGAGGGTTGTATAAGCAAAGTCACTTGTGGAATGTGCAGAATGTACACAGAGGGTGTGCCCGGAGCGAGGGCCGTGCTGGGAGCTGGGGGAGAGCGAAGAGCCTCTGAACCCATGTGTGACAGGTTGCCTGATAAAGACATTTCCAAACTGCAGCCCATGTCCTCTGCCCTTGCTGCTGCTTCTGCCCTTCGACTCAAAGCCACAAAGGGAATCAGATACTACTGTGGACAGTGCAGTGTGTTATTTAATGCTACTAAGATAAACATAAATAAAAGCTGTCTTCATTTCTCCAGTGCCCTCATCTCCCTTCCTGAAACAGGCAAGACTTCTGCAATTGTTGGCAAAAAAGTGCAGGCAAGATATACAAACAAAGGTAAAGAAAAAACTTCCCATCATTTCCAGAACAGTTTTTGGCCCTTGCTGCTTTGGATTTTTTCCAAGACTAATTAACAGATCTCCTCCTAAAACCTACCCCAAAATCCAAGCAAATAAAGGCAAAAACCCAGCATATTTCTATTTTCAACAAGTCTGCTCTAACTGCTGTAATGCTCCTTTTGTTTCACTCTTCAGCTGTCACTTGAAACAATCAAATCCAAATGGCAAAGGCATTAAAAGTTAAGTCCATTTCAAATTTACAGGTATTTGTAAAGCAAATGCTCATGAAATCATGGAATAAAACCTCATCCAGCTGAGAGGTAGATCTATCTAACCAAAGCACTAACCCAAGGATCTGTGGAAATTTGTGTGTGGAATGCATTTGCTGAACACTTGACCACTGGTTTTGTGGACCCGCTCTGGGCATACAAAATCGTGTATGAGTGTTCTCTGAGTACAAAATCAGAGAGGGGCAGAATTCCAGTCCTTTCTGCTCAGCTATAGGGCTGCATCCTGTAAGTATTTCGTGACTACCAGCAAGAAAACTGAGTTAAACTATTGACAGTGGTACTTAAAATAGCTCTACTGATCAGAACTAATTATAAGAAAAGTTCACAGGCTGAATGTCAAAGATGAATCCAGAGAGGAACCATATCACATGAAACATGTTCCAGACGTGCTGTTCAAAACAAATCTGAAAAAAAATAAGTTTGAGGGACTTGGAGTATTTCTCATAGAGGTTCTGCTAGCTAAGTAGTGAAATGGCATTAAATAAATCACACGGTATCAAATTACTCATTATGCAACTACGAACTACAGAAGAAGTCTTTAGGAGTTCTTTAGGAGTATCCTGCCTATAGCAGGATATATAGGATATATATATTCTGGAGAAACATGCAAAGAAGAGCAGGAACTATCAGATATTGTTTAACCAATGGTCATGACTTACCTTCTGTTCTGTAAACACGATCCAATCAGGAGCAGGATTTTGGATGGACTCACTAAGCAGTTCTGTACTGAGAAAATGTGAAGATAACTGAAAAAAACCTGAAGTTAACTGTTAGTAGGCACTGAGAACAATACATAGCCATCACCTCATCATATGGAGTCCCCAGCAGCAAAGGGACATAGACCTGCAGACCCACAGGCATCTCTGAAGCCCTCACACTGGCTCTGGGTAGACCCCAGTAGAGGATTGGGGCACTAAGGCAAATTTGATTTAGAACTAGACATTGTTCACAGCATTTAGTTAATTTTGCAGGTCCAAAGCTTTACACAGGACAACCATTTCCAGAGATAGCACTGAATTTTTTTCAAAAAGAATTGTTTACCATGCATTCAACTTCTGTTAGAAAAGGGATCCTCACTTCTTCTGGAAATTTCCTATTCTTGGGTACCATTTTTAATAGAAATGGCCTCATTTTTGAGTTCATAGAAAGTGGGAAAATAATAAAACCTTTAGATGCGAGGTGATTTTTCATCTTGCTAGAAATACTTTTGCACAATTCTAATTCACTGTCATCCCAGGTAAGGTTCCCTTATAACACACTGAAAGCCAGCTTGGGCTTTAAGCCAGTGAAGCACTTCAAGCATGATTTTCAGTCTTGAGCTCAGGCACTGCACTGCTAACTTCATTACAATTAAAAAGCTTAAAAGGCTTGTTAGTTTAGAGCCTTGGTGTGAACTTCCCATGAGTATCATAGCACACAGCTGTAGCATTTTCAGTTTATAATGCCCCACCACATGACACAACCTGACTAAGACTCTACAGATGAGCTCCAGGTGAAATTTGATGGGAATGGACAATGCTTGCAAAAGGCCTTGAGCAGAGGCCTTGATATTCGACAGTCTCTTATCCCAGTGTAGGTGAGAGTATACTTTATATATCCCAGGAGGAAAATAACTTAGTCAGAAAGCTCACTGAGAGAGATAAAGAGTACAGACAGAAGAGCTATTGTGCACAAATCCAGGTGGAATCATAAGTCTTTCTCAAAATGCTGAAAGAATAAATCCCCCTCCCACGAACTACCTAAAAAGATGTGGTTCCCATCCACAACCAAGTGGCAAAGCAGCTTCCCACATAGTCACATGTGCCTCATTTTCCCTCCATTCCATCACTTAAATTCTTGCCATGAGAGTAAATGCAAGGGACAGCGGGGGCTGTACACACACGGTCAGAGAAGGGAAAGAAGGAGGGAAGATTTGTAGCTTAGAGGTTTGCATATGAATTTGGCTTCAGCCTTCATTGTGTTTACACACCTTTGAACACTTTCTGTTTCTTTCTGCATTCTTCACTGCTTCATTTATTTATTTTCACTTTCTGCTTCTCAGATCTTCTGCCAAACTCCTTATTTAATTCCACTTGCTGCACTAAAAACACCATTGTTGTCATCCAAATTAATTCCTGAACATAATAAAAAACAACAAATAACTCAGACGGCCAGTTTTCCATGCTTTGGTCTCACTTGAAGCACAGAATAAAAGCCAGTACTTGGGAACTCTGATAGTTTACACAGCACCAGTCCAAGGCAACATGGCATTTTAGCAGGTAGGGGATATTTTTCCAATCCTACTCATCCTCTCCTTCCATCAGTTAACACTGCTCAGAGTCCTGCCCCCATCTCCAGCCCAGTTATCTCTTCTTCCAGCATAATCCATTGCAAGACTTTATGTTTTTCAAATACACTCAGTACTTTTCAAATACTGAGGTGGTCTTCTGTGACAGGGTAGCCAAGAAGGAAGATAAACTGAGATCACCTTTTTTTTTAGGATGGCAGAAGAGAACCATCTCCCCAGAGTTTGTGATAAAGCAGTGGGGCTCTCCAGCTACACATTTCCTAGCAAGTCTCCTCCGTTCCTCTCTATTCAAACTGCACAGGGGAAAAAAATAGAAAAACCCCAATGAATAAAAGAAAGAAATATGATAGGACCAATATTTTCCCCAAACCCGTACTGCCATCATCTGCCCTCATCCTCAACCTTTTTCTTGTGAAGGCTTCCCAGTGATGGGGAGAGCTCTGAAAAGACTAAACATTCTTTTGCTGCAGATCAAATTTCTACCCTTTTAACAGTCAATCAGGATGGAAAGGAGCTAACATGAATGAACACAGCACTCCATGCCACTAACCCAGTCAAGTATTCATTTCATGCATCATGGGGAACAAAAGAGCAACCTTGTTCTGTTTGAGGAGCTGGACAACACTTCCCAATCTAAAGCTTCTGGTGCCAGCTGTGCATAGGGGTACTCTGCAGCATAATGAAGAATATGAGCACAGGCAGATGAAGCCACTCACAGCAGATGACACCACCATCACAGGAGAGGACCTGGTCAGCTTGTCAAATTTGTAATCTTTTAAATACTATTTTTTGTGCATTGTTTTTAGGGAGGAGAAGAAAGTGGCAGATGCTGAAAGAAGGAATCACTAGGAAAAGTAATGACAGTATCTAAAGCAATCAGAAAACAGTACAGACTCTTAGTTTTCTTACAAACTTCAATCTCAAAATTTATCAACAATAACAAAAACTATGAAACTGCAAATAAAGAATTAACCTTTCCTTGGTGGCTTTGTCCAGTCTGTCAGCACTGTATTTTTTCAAGGCTAGCTCACTGATTACCTCTCAGTCTTTTTACTTTCCTTAATTTGAAATAGATGGCAAATAAATATCATAAGGCGAGTTTAAAGATGGCATCAGTGAGAAAAGTACTCACTTGAAATATAAGCAAAACACTCAATTTTTTTAAGCTGTTCTAGCTTTTAAAGAACCACTTTAGACCTTTTCTTGCAGTCTCAAGGATTCCTTTCCATTTTATTTTTTTTACACAGAATTTACAGTTATTCTTCCCATTTATGTCATCTAGTAGCACCTCTAAATTAGAAAAACAGACTGGAACTTCAACAGCCTGTCTGAAACCAGTCTCAGCTCCCTCACTCTGACAAAGCCCTGGCTAAGAGATAAAAAAGAAACACATACCTGCTTGTTAAAACCTATTCGTGCCAATTCTTCCTTGCAACTATGCACTAATGTCAAATTAGAAAGCTTTTTAATGTTGCTAACACAGAGAGTTTATGCAAAACCAGATGAGAGAAATTATTCAGAGAAGTAACAAAATCTTTGAACTTCTGCTTATACTGCTTTAGCAAAGAATTAATTGACTAGAACATAGGTAGGCTGCTTTCTAGTCTGTAGATACATGAAACGCTATTGTAGCAAGCAGTGTAGCTTTAAAAGCAAGCCCTTAACAGTAAAAATTGTGATTGAGCCCAAAATATTTTAAGCAGTCATTTTTTACTTTCAGGATCTCACTTGATTTCGCCATTCTCTGATTTGGTTGTAGTTTTCTGCTTTGCTTACTGTTCATCCTAAGTTCACTTTTTAGCTCTGATACTAAACACAGCTGGATTGAGTTTAAATAAAAATACGCAGTTCCCAGTGGTCTTGTGGATACATTTGCCAACTCACAGATATTCCCACTCATATCAGACTCTGTAAAATGTACAACAAAAAGCAAAGTCCTAAGCATCTTCCAGTAGTCACTTAATCCTGAAAGATAAAACCACAAGATCGGAACATTTATGAGGAGCAAAAAGCTGTCTTAAAATAAAGCCTTAAAATGGTAGGACTTTTTACTGAGTATTTTATCTTTCACTGAAAGAGCCAATTGCATCAGAAGGTCTGAGACACGAGCAAAAGCTATTCTGACATTGACACCTCGAAGTGTCAAACTGGAACCTCAGCATAAAAATTATCCCATCATTTAAAAAAAAGGTATTTACCACCTTGTAGCTGCTCTACCCCATGCCAATGTTTCTGTCCTCTCAGAACAGGGAGGGATGCTCTTTCCTATTTTAACTTATCTGCCACCAACAAGGGGTGGCTGATAGAGAAGTAGTAATGTACACAGCTGCCTCTCCACCACTCTGAAATCCTTTGAACCAGAAGCACCTCAAAGCTTTCACTGAAAGTCAGGCGTTTTCACTTGGACTGGAGCTGATATCCCTGAACCATATTTACATTCTTTCTCTTTTATACTGCTTTTCCTTTGCATTTCCATGAGACACTTAAAAATAGGTGAGAAACTGTAACTAGACAGAAGATTATTTAGTGGCACAGTGCTCCCCCTGGCTTGTCCATGCCTATTCCTTTTGGATAAGCAGGGGAATGCCAATTAGGTCAACTTGTGCACCTCTTCCTACTCCAGCCAGTGCAGATCACTGCAGTGCCCCTCTCCACGCTATCTCATACCCAAAAGACTACAGTTTCACCTGCAGAGGTTCTGCAGTGAAGGCTGCCGAGAGCTTTATGTTGCTTGCTGACTTGGAAAACTGAATTGACTTTTCCCACAGAGATCTATTTGAGGTGCTTTCTCAGTTTATCTGACTTCCATGTCAGTTTATCTGCTGTCCATGACTCTTCTGGGAAGTAGTCTGGCATTGCAGCACTTCAACAAAATTTTAGGAATTTGTTCTTTCCTAATTCTTGTTGTCATTATTTTTCAAGCACATTTAGTTGTCTGTTCAGTGTAACTTTCTTAAGGTCTCCTCACAGTGATTAATCTCTCGAATATCTAAGTCTAATACAGTAAAAGTAAAAACTTTCATTCTAAGGCCTTTCATCCCAGAAAGTCTTCTGCATATGTGATCTGCTTCACATGGGGAATCTCCAAACTCTGACTACTGTGGAAGGAGCAAGACAAGTCAGCATTCTTGCTGTCTTTTCACCTTTCTTCACAAATTGCTAAAAATTAACTATATTAGCTAATACTAATTAGCTATTAGTATTAGCCAATATAATTGCTAATACTATGACAAAAATAATCTCAGTGCAGTCTCACAATGAGGTCAGATCTCAACACTGCTTGGAAGAATTACTCTTATTTGCTGCACAATTTATATGCACATGGGTGATCACTGGCATCACATACGTGCATTGCAATTAAAGCAAGGTAATTTATACTCTGAAAGTTAAAACACAAAACCATGCTCTAAGTAGAAAAAAAAGAAAATTAATACAGTCTCCAGCTGAAGAGTAATACACAGAAGAAGTGGTTCTTGAAATTAGTACTATCAGTCATTTTCTTAATAAAACTGCATCTACCTAGCTTAGAAAGCAACAATGTTAAAAAGTACCTGATGTTTTTTCATTCCAAATGCATTCCTTTTCCACAAACAATGTTTAAATCCATTTAACTATTTCAGTTATGAAAAGCTAAAAGTGATAAAATGATGTAATTAATTTTACTAACTTGATTTTGAGAACCCAAATATTGGCCTAGTTTTTCACATTTTCAAAAATCATAGCTAAAATGATTCTTTTAATAGGTTTTCATTCAGCTATGAGTGCAGGTGTTTTGCTTTGTCCATATTCTTTTTCTCACAGAAACCAACAAAGCCATCACTACCCACACTTCACAAGACCATTTGTGTGGGTTTGGTAACATACAAAACAAATGAAACTTATTTTGGAACAGAAAAAAAGAATAATAAAAACTTCCTATAATGAAAATAAAAAATTCACATATTATTAACTACACTTTACAGTCTAGAAAATTTAAGGACCTAAAAAGAATGGCTTACCAACCATGAAAAAACAACATTCTATGTAATGTCTTATACATTAGTACATATATACAATATAAATTATTGTTTCTTACCCAATATATTTATATTTCAGCACTGAGACATTAATTATGACATTTATGCTGTGTCCATTAGTTTCACTATAAATATATAAATGCCTACATGCACACACACATTTATTTATCAGTGGTGTTTGGTGATCATGCCTCTGGGTCAGTGAAACAAAGACTATTGCAGATCACCCTCTGTCATGTTTACAACTGCAGTTTTTCACTGCTTCCCATGCACGTGTATTTATTCCACAAAAGCAGAGAATGCCTATATTGCAGAAGCATTTCCAAGTGATTTTGAGAGTACGACATAAACAACATTGAAAGCAAACCAGTCCCACTGCAACATACCTCAGGTGCTGAGTGAACCCAATATGCTGACAGCTAAAATACTGCAGGCACAGCTGTTGATGGTGCTCGTGAGACCACTACAATTTCTGCAGAACGGCACGGATCAGAATGGTGAAGGCTGCTCAGTTTAAAATGCTGAGGACCCAATGCCATTTAAGCACCCCCTCACATTATCAAAACCAGCAGGTGCTGCATGTGGCTTGTACTTGAAAAGACCACTTAGTCACTGGGTAATGATATCCTGCATCTGCAATCAGTTGCTACCAAATGCACACTGTTAGTTATCAATCCTTCTGATGTCCCTTACAGGGCCCAGGTATCTATCTTTTCATTTCCATTTTTATTTCTTACATTCTTCCCCTTTCTCCCTCTGTAAGTTTGCTTCTTAGTTTGTTTCGTGACTGAGGCTTTGCCGCTCTTTATGCTTTCATTTTGTCCGCCAAATGCCCTCTCAATTTAGATTCCTTCTCAAAACCATTAATTTCTCCACTTCGCCCCTTCCCTTTAAACATAACCAATGGATTGGCTCATTTAGGCTGCAAACCTCTTTACTAGGGCCTACATTTTCAGTGTTTATTTGTACAATATCTGATTAATTTATGATCCTTTGAAAATTCTTACTTACATTTTAGCAGGTTTTTTTTCCCCTCACACTTAGGAAGTGATACAGTGTTTGTCTTTTCTGAAGCCAGAGAGATAAAATGGTCATCCATAACTACAAGTACAAAGTACAGTGGAAAAATTAGATGGTTTCAGCCAGAAAAACTAACAATCAAGAATTTTTTGGCAGGTCTGAATTTTAACTTAAAGCTGCAAAATACATCATTTGAGACAGTTTCAAGTCTTGACCAAATCTTTACTGGAAATTACAGTAGCAAAACAAAGCAGAGTCTCCTGAGACAGCCTCACATCTCAGCAAACATTGTTAATCACCTGGCAGAGTACAGGCATTTATTTCACGTATGAGGGAATGTTCCAGATGATTCTGGAATTTGATGGAAGAGATTGTTGAATTCAATTATATTAAAAACTCTGGCAGCACTACTGAATGTCAAATTTGCTGGGCCCAAAATATGATTTCTGTTAAAATATTATTCCCTTCTCCTAGAGATTAAATGCTGTAAGGCTCTAACTTACACTTGTTCTTTGCAAGACCAACTGGCTGGAAGTTTTACAGACAAAACCCAAACAGTTCACTGAGGGGCCCCACCATAAACAAAGTCATATAAGAATGCTGTTTTCATTACAAAAGCTGTAAAGGTTTCCTGGAAGCTCATCTGTGAAGCTGCAGAACACTACATACCTAACCAAGGTTTCCATGATACTGCCTCCAACTCCATGGACTTTCCAGGAGACAGGAAGATTTTGAATATCCTTCTCCTGTTCCAGTAGAAGTGCTCAGGTTGAAGGAGAGTATTGTTAGCCAGTCTTACAAATTTATGATTGTGATTAAGCATTCATTGTTTCTTCTGGAGATGCAGAAAGCATCCATGCACAGATCATTTAACTGCCTTTCTGATCTTTCATTTCTGAATTTTCATTTGAGTGCCTGCAGAACAGTTTTGCCTTTAATAAGCGAAAGATGTGACAAAGAGAGAGAGATTTTTGCACTGTGTGACAAACTAATTCATTGTCACCCCTCCCCATTCTACATCTTCAGCATGAGGTGTTTCTTCATTTCTTCTCTGCTGTCAGTCAGGTTGTCACCTGTAGGTCAACTGCCCTGAGAAACAGTGAGGGGCACACAATAACACAATTCTCATGAAGTTGATCTTTTCAAATAAGTTGATTCCATTTTTCCAGACCAAGCTTGTATCAGAAATATCCCAGCAAATAAATATACTTTAGGAAATAAAGATCCTAAACACTATATGGGCAAGCTGCACCAATGTCATTAATCTGCTCACTCATCTGTCCTGCCCCCTCCCATCCCAGCCCCACATCAACTTCAGATCTTTCAGATGTTTTTATTGTTTAGTTAAACAAAGTTGTTTCCTCTGTTCCAAGTCTTATCTTTCAGTCACTTGCCTAAACAGTCCTCAGTGACAGTTTTTAGCATATAGCCTTTTGTCTCTTTTCTAGCATTATGCAGACCACACAACACTTTGACTCCTCCCTCTCCTCCTATAGTTTGTTGCATCTTGGATTGAAATTTCTCAGAGGATCAACAACACAACATGTTCAACTTGTAATGGATCCAGCATGTAACAGATGAAACCCTCATCCCAACTGGTTCTTGGATTCTATACAAAGTCACACCGTATATTTTTGGTTTTAAAATAAGCTTCTGATTCACAGCCTCTGTTATTGGCAAGACCACGTGTGTGCGACAGAAATAAACTGTGTGACAGTTTATGGGATCAGCATGGGATCTGTTTTAGGTTGCGCTCACAGAGCAGAAATGGGAGAAGGGGGAGCCAAACAAGTAGCACTTCAGGCTTCAATCTTCCTCCCTACTCCTGCCTTAGTGTGCACCTTAGCTTACTGCAGGGCTATGCTACCGTCCTCCAGGGCTGCCTGCTGGCTTAAACTTCTGTTCATTTCATAGCATCATCACTCAACACATTTCCAAATTTTACAAAACAAACAGCATTAGCTATTATTTCTCACAATCTAAAGATGAGTGTCAGAGAGCAAGCTACTGTCAAGCAGGCAAGCCCTAAACACCTTTCTAAACAGAGATTACTTTGTTGAATAAAAGCATTTCAGAGCCAAGGAATGATCATGTTTATTTTCTAATCTCCTTGATGAAATGGAACTAATTTATCTTACATTCAAAGAGATTTTGCTCAGAGAGCTCAGTTTTTAGGACTGCAACTCTTAGCATTCCCATTAGGTTCTCCTTGCAGTTTAAACTTTTGCCAGTAAAGAGAGAAACCTGCTGGGTGTGGTCTGATCCAGGACCTATCTCAAACCATATGTTACTAATGGTTCTAATCTATGATTAAATCAATCGAAAAGAACAAAAGCTGTATGAAAGGAGAACTTTATCTAGAAATGAAAGAAAATTCAATCAAGTGTCATTTTCTGAGACATTTAAAAGGTGCTGCATCTGCCAGCAGGTGCTAAATACAGGCAAGCCTTACCCAGTGATCAGTGCCTTCCCTCAAGTGTACAGATCAATGCATTCTGGTCCTCATCCACAAACAATAAGATTGGTGAGCAGGTTTTCTAGAAAAAAAATAAAAGGATTTGTGTTTTTTATTTTTTTTTAAAAAAAGATAAAAAGACCCATCCCACAAAAACTTCTCTTGTCCTTCAGAACCCTTTAGAAATCCACTTGTTGGTCTCTGCATCATGTTTCAGGTTGTAAAAATGTTGAGGATTACAGGGCAATAGGCATGTCTGAATTGTGTTTGTATGACGTGGCTCTTATTTGTACAGAGATGCAGGTTAACTTACCCAGGGAGGTACAGAACTTGTTATGATGATATTACAGCATTTTAGGGGAGTAAAATAATATGCAACTACTGTGCCTCAGGTACCTGAGATTAAACCTTTTCAAACCAGTAAAAACACTCCTCAGAATAACTGTGTTCATAACAAAAATTTACATACGAGGTTGTTCCACAGCATAGAAATTTTGAGATGTCACATCAAATATCTCATACCAGATGCTTGTAACAAAAGAGTGAATTCACAACTGAGCCATCTGTCTGTAGTGCTCCCCTAGCCGTGGTCCCTCTGCACTAGTGTCCCACCTCTGCCAACACAACCTCCCCTGGCCCAGACAGCTCTCTTCCACCAAACCACACACCCTTTGCCTGACTCTGCACCACTCAACTGTCTACATCAGGCACAGCAGTGTCTTGTGGCCCTTCCTCTTGACCACAGTGGACTGAAGACGCTGCATTTTCTGTGTGCACCAGAACAGAAGGACACTGCCTGATCGCTGCAGAGAGGCACCATTAAACACATATGGAGAAAATCAGGTCTGAGTTCCCCTATGCTGTGAGCCTCTCCCTGCTGCATCCCCAGAGAAGCCAGGCTGAGCCTAACCAGGGAGGTGGATGAAAAGGATCACTAGCTCATTTTGCTACATCACAGCACATTCCTAGGACCCTAGCCCTCAGGGGCTTTACTGAACTTGCTGTGTATTACACTCATTTGGCTGTCTCATTAAACACTATATTTGGCAAAACATATCTGCCTTAGGCCATGTCTGCACCATAAAGATTTGCCAAAGTTTTGAACACCCAAGGTGAGCTCAGGGCATGAAAAACGCACATCCTGTAGCTGACAGTGTTACATTCATGGGACTGTGGGGACTGATACATCCGTGCTAGCAACAGTCTCTGTCAGTCTACCTTCTGCTCTTTAGGAACGTGAGGTCCCCAAACCACCATAAAACCTTCTGACGACAGCGTATACTGTGCCTCCACAAGGCAGTCTGTCTTGCAAACACAGCAGAATAAATAGTTTTTGTTGATTGCACAAGACCTGTTAATTGCAAGTCCTGCTACTACATTCCTATCCAGCTTCTCTTTGTTCACTTTCTCTTCCTTATACACCATAAAGCTCCCTAGCATTTACTTTGGAAAAGATCTGCAGTTGCCTCAGGATGTAACAGAAATCTCTGTGAATTTTTCATGTTGTGTTTACAAAACACACAGGTTAAAACATGCTTTTGGAGCTCAGTTTCTCATAGATATCAATTATACAAAGGCTCTTTTTGCTAAAAACTTGATCAACATTTCACTGGGGGAGACATGTTCAATACCAAGAATGCAAACTGATGGGAGCCAAGGGAATCAAGGATATGCGACAAGGGCAGCACCACGGCTTTCAGATTGTCATTGATACATCATGACAAACATTCCCAAACATGGTCTGTGCACAGTAAACTGTGCCCTTTCTCCTTAAAATAAACATCCTAGATACACTTACCGAAAACAGAAATGTGCCATTATTAATGATAATGTAGTGCAGGAGACAGATTTTCTTAAGGTTACCCAAAATATTTTTGCTGCATTGTTAGAGCTCACCAAGCTCAGAGCAGTAGTGCACCTGTTTTCTCTCAAACACATCTTATTTTTCTTCCTTGGAAGTCCCAGCTGGCATCCAGGTTTTCTTAAATTGCTACCAGAGCTAATTGCTAAATTGCTACCAGAGCAACTACCCAGAAGATGGGGAACTGCTTTCTGTGGTGAAAGGTGAACAAATATGTGGGCTGAGTTGACCAGAATGGCCAAGGAGATGGAAAGAGCTGGCGATAACATCAGTGTGGAAGGGAAGAGCAGAGACAATAGCTGTAGCCAGGCAGGCAACCACAGCACTTTCAGGGGTTTTGACTTGGGGGTGCTTGAAGCAGGAAAATTGTGGAGAGGCTCAGGGGAAAAGGAGTAGCTTGTAAAAAGCTGGCAGACAGGTGGTTCTGCTGCGAGTGCTTAGCTATGAAATCACAAACTCAGGGAAAACATTTACTGAAGCCCAGATTTGCTCCACCTGAAGGCACGGAAGGCAGTCTATATTCTTCATTCGGTTCTTTTCATTTCTTTTACTTGTTTGGATGCTCTGTAATATTATTCCAATATTATTTTTGAGAGGTTTCTCATTTAAGTAGATCCTGAATTCAGGCTAATGGAATGGCTGCTCAGCTGGAGACTGGACTCAAGCATTGCTTCTCTAAAGAAAAATTAATCTCACAGAAGTATCTGCAACAAACGCAGCAGCAGAAAAAGCAAATGGCAAAAGCTAAGAATAAGCAAAGGTTTTGAACTTGCATCCAATTAGAGAAGAGAAACAGGATTCAACTCACCCAACAAACTCACAACTTGGTAACAGCTTTGTTGAAACATTTGCGTAGAAATTATTGACCACACCACCATGCATCTTGTTATAAACAGTAATAAGAACAAAGAAAAACACCACTAAACTACGTTCTAAGGGGTCTAGGATACTAAAATAATAACAAGAATTTAAAAAATAAGTAAATTTGGGCAATTGTATGCACACATAATAGAAAAGACTACGTCCCTGTGATAATAAACTCAAGAGGCTCGATCAACATTTTCACACTCTGGCTTCAGAAGCCACATCAGGAAATCAAACAAATACCTCAGTGTTCAGTGAACTTCTTTCTTCTTGCAACAAGCAAACAAGAATTATTTTCTTAACAAACATAAAATAGAAAAACATGCTACTGAGAATGATCATAAGACTAAAAGCAAAAATAGGATACTGATGGGAACAAAAATTTTGGGAGATTTATTTGAATGTTTTCTTCCTTCCAGTGACAAGTGGCTGGAATTCACATATGGCAATTCCTTACAGCTGGTCTTGCACAGGGGCAGCTTTGCAAGGTACTACGTCCAGTGTGCATTGATCACCTCAATGGAAAACAAGACCAGTACTTCATGCTACTGAAGGGACCTTTGGAAATACCCAAAAGTAGTAAAGAGGACCAGATAGATGATGCAACCAGATAACTGTAAGCCCAAAATGCCCAGTCAAAGCTAGACAGGACTTCTCTTCTGGGATTTGATCTCAATAAGAAAACAACTCTGCAAGAGAAAACTCCCAAACTGATAAATACCAAGACTTGGTATTTTTCAGGGAGGGAATGAGGGATTTCAGGGAGTATCACTATAAAACCTGTACTGCAGGGCATGTTCCCTGCATGCAAACTTGCAAAACATGGTAAAACATAATATGTATTATGAGGGACAAAACTTGATTTAAGCCTCAGTCCCACCACACCGAACACGGATTATCTCTAAGAACATGAGTACAGTCAAGTCATATTAAACTGTCTGCATCAATTTCCCATTGATTTTACACATGAAAGAGAGGTTTGGACATAGCACTAGCAGGCAAGGAAAATAGTATTAGAGATGGGTTTAAGAGTCATTGGGGGGGGGTGTCCTTAAAGGTCTTCTATCCAAAGACCATTAGTTGTTACTAAACTACATTGAAAACAGCATTTCTCTAAGCAGCCTTGCATCTCTAGATTTATAGTTGCTGGTTTCCCTTCAATTATTACCTCCCTTATGGTGGGGAATGGAGACCTCAACAAGCAGGATCCTGTGAGGGCAGACACATTAACAAGAGTAATAAACAAGCAGTAACCATTTTAACTTAGGACAATTTAAAATGAGATTCAGGGAAATGCTTGTTCCCTGCTTTCGATTTCAGGGAAAAAAAAAACACCACCTTCAGGGGAATTCTGGGGGAGGGGGCAATTCTTCTTTAGAGGTTCAAATATATCTCCCAGGCACCAAAAAAAAAAGAAATGTTGGTATCCTGTACCACCCAGTGCCTGCCCACTTCTATGCTTGATTACCCCGATAAATCAGAAAGCCTGCTTGTTACAGGTTCTCCTTCCATTACAGCTGTTGCTCTGGTTAACATCTTCTGAATCATCCAATTCATCAGGATCACATACATGGGGTTTTAATCCTTTGATTTTTTAAGTTACTTTGTTCTGAATTTTTCGCTTCATCCTCTTACTGACAGAGGAATTGGATAAAGATAAATAAGTCAGAGTAGCATTGTTTTTCTTCCCTGCTTTTTATTTTGTGAGGGGAATAGGGAGGGGGGAGTGGGGTAGCTCTCCATTTCACAGTTCTTTAGTGGTATCACTCAGCATTGAGGGTACAGCCTGAAATTTGAAGAGTCTGAAAACCAAGGCTGAGCTTCTGAAGTACAGTCAGCCCTTTTGTGTTCTCCCAGTCATTAAAATGCTGTCTTTGAAAAATGTATATTAAATAGACAAATAGCTTGGTGGTTATTCCAAGTCCTCCATCACTAAGATGCCTTTCAGCACTAATTTCTGTAAAAGGAACAAAACCAGGAATTGAGTTACAACAGAAGTGTAATTGCTACATAAATTATACGGAGTGTCAAAGCTGGAAAGGGAACACAGTAGGTCAAATGTTTGCTAATGGGCTATCGAGTCATTCAGCTGCTCAAATCAGAATCAGACATGAGCACACTCATTGGTAGGACACAAGAGGACACACTCTATAAGACTGTTTCTCTCAGCATGATTTTGGATTAATGCGGACAAACACCCCCCATATTCATTCACAAACCCTCAGAAGTTGCTGTCAAGATCTTTGTAAGGCTGACCTGTTTAGTTAGGTTAACTTGCTTGGTTACTGGCAAGTGAAGAATACCAGGAGTCCAGATTGCTTTAAGAATAGTGACAACACAAGCTTGCACCCCTTCAGTGAACTTCAGCAGCAGGGCTGCATCCTCCTCAGGGAGGGCTGAAGCAAACAAATATTAAGTTCTCACTGAAGAAATTAACTTCATCCTCTGCCTGCCCAGTGCCCAGCACACAGGAATCCTGGCTTCTCAGCACTGCTGCAATATAATAAATCATAATAAAGCCTGCATCTAAAGGGAAGGCTCTGATCTCTGATGGTGTTAGTTCATTTTTACACAATAGCACAAATGCATACAAGGATATGACAAAAGAGGAATGATGGCTAAACCTCAAATTTTACTCCTGATCCGACACCCTTTGTTTTGAAAGTCAGACTGCATATTTCTTTATAAAAATGAGCTCTACAGAGATCCCTAACACTGAGTTGTTCCAAGTCTTAGCTATCTTGAGGAGAAAGGATTTCAAAACCAAATATAGACTATTTATAGAGCAAAAAATGAACTTTCCTAGAGAAAAAATATCTCTAATATTTTACATACCTTATGTTGGATAAGACTTGAACCAGAATTTATAAATTCTTTAAGAACAAAATATCACAGCCCTCTTTTTCTATCCTACTCACCTGCTTTTTTCCATCTATTTTTTCCCCCTTTCAGTAATGGCAAAACCTTATGTCACTGCAAGAAAGTATTTTATTGACCAGCGTAATGGATTCAAGATCTGAATCCAAGGTTACCAAATGAAAAAGTACCTGTCTAGCCATATTATGTCAGAAGGAATGAGTCCTTAATTGTTGAGTCCTTATAACTATGACCAAGGATTTTGCTTCTGATTAATTTCCCATGAGCCACTAGGATTATATGGATCCAAAAAGAAAAGGCTATGGCATCACATAAGTACCATTTCTGGTTTCTTATATTTAAGGTAGAGAAAGACAGACAAAGAGAACATGAATAAAATGAAAAATAAAGCATATACACAAGCTTTCCTTGAAATATCTGTCTGGTATTTGCTACAGAAAGATTTAAATAGCTGCTTTTGATTGAGTTTATCTGGCATATTAAGCATTCATAGGAAATATTTTGTACCAAGGCTCTGAGCTCTTGTGCACAGTTGGACACAATTGCACAGTACAAATCTCACTTTGTGAATTTTGTGAAGATGCTCAGAATCAAAGAAAGCAGTTTTCTCAAAGAGTAACTTCTCCAACTAGGGGCTCAACAAGCATTATATCCGAGTTACCAGTAATAAACTGTAGGCCCCATCCTGCAAGAAGCTGAAGTTAGCAGAGCTGCTCAGGAAAGACATTTAAGATTTTTCAGGAACACACCTGTATTCTACAATACAGGTGAGAATACTCAATACAATAGGGTGAGAATAATCTCCTTAAACAAATCAAATTAGTCAGCTCCTGAGTTAAAAACACTGTAATTGGGAAAATACGTCAGAGTAATAAATAAAAGCAGAAATGCACAGAGTTTTCCCCATAATTCTCTCATTTAATCTTGTAGTCTTTCAACAAAACACTCTCAAATGCTGAAAATATATTGCAAATGCAGGTTCTTCTGTCTGATGACCCCATTATTCAGATAGCATTATATCAGTTATATCGTGGATAAACTTGGGCACAAAACAGTTGATGTAAATGTTTTCAAGCACAGCTTTGGGTTATTAATCCAGGTATCAGCAGCACTAAGGACCCAAAAGTTTCACTGGTAAACAGACTGACAGCACAAGTAGCTGCATTAAGACTATTAGAAATATGTAAATAAAAACAACATTTCCACTCTCAAACTCCAAATGGGTGACTGAGAAGACAGTATCAGCACCAAGAGAAGAGGGAGTACCCTCCCACCCTTTATCAGAAAACATCAGCTGCTTGTTACTGCAGGAAAAATCCCTCAAACAGAGAAGAAGGATTCAGAAGTCATAGTACCATGTGAAATCCACCTCCATCTGGGGCAGACAAATGCATGACAGGGCCAAACAGCAGAACCTAAGAATAAAAAGCCAAGAGCCACACCAAGGGAGATACTGCTACCAGAAAGGTAACATAAATAGTCCAGCAGGGACATTTATCAGACTGTGACAAAGGCTGGGCTGACAAACAGAAACAGCACTGCTCAGGCTGGAAAAGATAACACTGTTTTTTTAGAATTACTTGTTTAAAAGAACAAAGAAAAAGAAGAAAGCAAGCCAAACAGTAACGCATCCCTGAATATCTGACTTCAAAAATAGAGACTGGACTTGGTAAAGGTCACTATTATTCTTCATAAAACAGCAAAGAGTTTTTATTTTTAAGTCTATAATTAGACGTCAATGGAAAGTTACATTGCAAGCTCAAGAAAATTGCCAAACTTTCAATATAATTTGAAGAATAGTACAATCTTTATTCAAGTCTGGTCTGGACACGTGTTATATTTTAACAAGTACTTTGCATTGGAAAAGTTCTCAGTCCCAGAAAATTTTTAGTACCATTGGAACCAGATATTTCAAAATACACAGAGAAACAGATCATTGTAAAAGAGACATCAAAAGTTTTACCTTGAAGCTCTCCAAGGCATCCAAGTATAGTGGCAATAAGAATAACAAAGGCCTACTGCCTACCTGCACACCCTGCACCCTGTGGGAATGTTTGTTCTGCAGCGCTCCGTGAATGTCTTTGGCTTTCGAAGCCTCAGAGGATGATCGGTCCTTGTCACATCATCATCATAACTTTATACAGTTGGCAGTCTTTCTTCCAAGGCAGTCAGAACATACTTAGCTCAGATATTGAATTTCCTTTCACCTCTCCAAAGTATGGTCTTTCCAGCTCAGGGTTAAGCTTGTTTGCAGTTCATGGGGAAAAGGATTGCAGCTATTGCTGTTGTCTGCACTGTGCATGGCTTATGAACAAAGAACTCTGGTTTCTAGGGCTCTTGCAACTCTTTGAACAGTCACTCCCTAAATGAAAGTTTCCTGAAACCCAACCCTCAGATCTGAGCTTCTTCAAATATAGGGGATGAGCAGCCTGGATTTAAATCCTCAAAACCAAGTTATCACACTTTGTTTATAATTTATGCAGACCATTATTCAAAGGAAACCTAGATCTGATTCTAGTATGGCTAAACCAGAGTCTTCTCTCAACAAATCTCATCCCAAGCTGACAGGACCATCCATGAAGGAGAAAGTTACTCCTGCAAGACTTCTGCCACCTCCTACTCAAATTTTGCAAGATCAAAGGCAAGATTCCAGCAGTCCATAATCTCAGACTCAGCCAGAGCAGCCTGAACATGCAAACCCACCTCTTCAGGAACTCTGCAGTCCCATAGCACAGGGAGCTGGACACTCCTGTAATCAACAAAGCCATAAGCACTTCATTAAAAATTGCAGTATCTTCCCCTTTGCTTGAATGTAGTAGCAATGATGTTAACATGCTCTTTACAACTATGTACTGTTACAGACATTCCATAAACACCTAATACTGCTCAAAAGACCTTTACTGAAGTTTAAATATAGCTGCCATTCTCTGCTACTTTCCAACAGGCAGAGATTCTCTCCAGAGACAATTTTGAATTTCCAGACAATCAGGGTCTACAGTGGTCGGACAAGAAACTCAACTTTGGGAGCTCTGCAGCAGTCCCTCCACTCATCATAAAACTGCCTTGATGGGATCAAAAAGAAGTTGTATCAGATGGGACTCATGGGAAGTTACATCAGACTTTTATTTGCCCAAAGAAGGTCAGCAAGTCAGAGGGTTCAGAAACAGCATGCAAAACATGGCACATATTGCAGGGTGTGGATAGAGAGGAAGGATCTTTCATAAGAAAGAAAAATAATTGACATGGCATATTTCATCTAACTACAATTTTTCCCTATTTCCTGGAGAAACCAAAGCACAGAGAGAGATAAATAAATTGCACACATTCACACGTAGCGAGCGTATCACAAAACTTATCTCTTGGTTTGCAGGACACATCCTCATTTTCTCTCTCCTAACACATTGTTTCTTCATTGCCTGGAAATGAATGCACTGGAGACTCTACATTTTTAAACCTCCTGCTTCACATGTTACTCTGTTTATGTTTGTTACCCCATTGCTTGCAAACTGAAGGGTTTCTAACTGCTGGTCTTTTTAGTCACAATTCTATTTGGTTCCAGCTAGCTGTGAATGCATTTACACCCCAGAGTTTATTCATTGGCTGGAGACACACAGGAGATTGTGGTGTGAAAGCAGCAGGCCTCCTGGGCTGACTTCCCAAGAAAGAGGTGGATCCTGGCACACCCAGCACCTGTTGAGGGACACTGACCTCACAGGGCAGGGGATGTCGGCCCGGCTCCTCCTGACACTCCATAAGGAGATGGCCTTCTTGCAGGTTTGAAAGCACTAGCAAGTCCAACAATTATCTCAATTTCTTTGCAGAAGCTCAGTACTGAAAATAACAGTCTGAACAAGAGATGACAGTCTGCAGGTAACAGCATTTACTGAGTTTGACAATGGAAGTTAGGCTGAATTTTGATTTATTTTTCATAGTAAATCATCTTTGCAAGCATCTGCTTGCAAGATGAGATTTCCATACACTGTCAACACACACCAGGGTTCTATTCTGCCTAAATATTTGATCAAGACTAACTGGCAATAATGAAAGAGCTAAACATGTTTGGACAGTACAGCAGAAGCCACCCAATAGTCCTTTCTGACAGCAGTACAGTCCCCTAACTGCGCACAACTGCCAAGAGTGAATTCTGGGGGCTACCCCGAGCAGTCCAAGAGCAGGACCCACGCATCATACTGGTCCCTCCAGCCTCTGGTTCTCAACAAACTGAGCTCAGCATCCCTGTCTTTTCAACTCTTTCACCTCCTGAAACTGCCAATTATTGCAGTACTGCCTGCAAATAACAACAACAACAACAATCACTCAAGAAATCCCTTATATTTGTCTCCAGAAAACATGTCCCTTTCGCATCAGTTACTACAACACAGTAAGGTGTTCTTTCAGCCAGGATGTTGGCCACAGGGTGAAAATGCCCACTGTTACTTAATAACCTCTCCACAGTCTGAAGGAGTTCTGCCTGTCCTATCTCAGTATCTTTAAAACTCCTCTACAATGCACTGAGAATATATTGTATATGCCTACAATGCACTGTATTCTCACACCACATATGAGAATCTTGAATTCTCATCCCACTAAGAAAGTGTAGCTCAGGTTTAGAGAGACCTATTTAAAAGGAGAGGTGAATGCACCAGAAATTCTATTCTGCTGTTGAAAGGCGCGCTGACCTTGAGGCTTGCAATAATGTCCAGAATTAGCTTGTCAGCAGCCCAGAGATCCAATCTCAGTTTTCATGGAACTGTTCCCAGAGCAGGTAGATAATGCCCAATCTTCAAAGTAACTATGTCTCGAGTTTATCAAACAAGCAGAAAAAAAAATGACACACCAAAGGGCCTATTCACTAAACAGTGGCTTACATGAATTGGCCAAGCATGTGAAAATCTATTTTTCTTGCTTGGGTGACAGAAATTTTGCACTACAAAGGGCAAGAATACAATTTGCAAGTAGATTAGGTGGGTTCAGAATGAATTATTTCAACCCAATCACAAAACTACTTTGAACATCAGTTAGAATTTGATTCAAGCATTAATAAGTTCAAATTTGATTAGCAGAGACCAAGAAAAGGAAAAATAGAAAAAGGCAAAAAGCTGATGGAAAATGCACACAGTCTCAGTAGCTCAAGAAAAGCAAACTCACTTGAGCCAGCGCAACACATGCTGGACATTTCTAACCTGTGAATGACAAACTAGATGCTTGAGGATTTATTTAAACAAAATTCAAACCCCCTTGAAGAAACAAAAAACTACAACATAGGCTTTACCTACATGATACAGGTGTAATGCCCTGTAGGTTGATGGGCCTGTAAAAAACAACACAAAACCCCTAAAAGTTACCCAACACAAAGAAGACTTCGCCTACTCTTCAGCTGAAGCCTGCATGTATTTGGAGCACAGAGTGAATAAGAACCATCATCTAGAGCAGGGGTGGCTAAGGCATCCTTAGCATAAAATTAGTATCTGTATTTCTGAAATGAGCGATGAGGACAAACCCTGACTCCTACCAAAACTTTTCCATACACAAAGGAATGAATCTTCCAAACCTGTGTGTGATTTTATGCAGATTGCTGATGCTTTTGTCCACACACAAGATTCTTTTATTGCTAACTCTTTAGCTCAAGAAAGGTGAGTCTACACCTCAATTCTCATAGCTTTTGCTACATGCATTTTGGTTTTCTGCCACTGTAGATCATCACACAGGCTTGATGTGATAGGCACAGTTTTCAAGTGACTTCCTGCTTCTAAAGTCTTCATGGTGAATTGTGTAATCCTCACATACTTTTGTTTATCTCAAAGCATCATTCAAGATAGTTACATTAACATTGGATTATTAGGCAAAAAAACTCCGCTTTCCTTTATAATTAAAAAACTTAGAAATCTGGTTTGCTTGTAGAGTTGGGTTATGCTATTTCCTGCTGTTCCCACTTGGCACAATTAGAAATACTGTTACTGAGAAAGAAAAGAAAAAAAACACAAGACAATTCACACTAGCACATACCAACACAAAAAAAAAAAAAAAGCAGAAAAGCAGACTGGGTTGAAACTGCAGCCTGAATGCATTTGTTTCTGTCCACAATAATGATTACTATTATGGTAACACCCTGTATTGAGGATATAAAAATCCTCTCCCAAGATCTCAGGATCCCAAGATCAATATCTTCACTCTCAACTATCCGTGAGATTCCTCAGGAAGAATTTGAGATTCTCAATGCACAACTCATCCCACAAAGCTGCCAGATTTTGCAGAGCTGCAAGGGAGTGCTTCATCACAATCTCACACCTGACGCTGCACCTCATGAAAGCCACTGCAGCTTTGTAACAGAAAAACATACCTCTCACTTTCAGGTTGGGGGATAGTTCTAAGCATCTTTGCTGAGAATGACATAGACAGAAGTTTCAGAACATTAAATTACAAGTGAAATGAACTGTGGTTCAGAGCCAGCACCCACTGCACTCTACTGGGAAGCTCTATATTAACTTTCTTTTTGTCATGGTTCATCTTTTTTGCACTCTTTTCTAGACATACAGAGATACAGGACTAAGCACTTCCTTGTCTCATCACTCACCCTTTCTTTTTTTCATTTTGTATAACTTCAGTTATATTAACCAGAGCTTTCTTATGGACATTTTACAAGAAGTAGTAATTTAGAAAAGGCTTTTAGCTCAATTAAGTGCTTATAAACTAGAAACCCCGTGACTCATTCCTTTTAAGCTGAAGTATTGCTCTTTACAGCAGAGAAAGTCTACTGTCTTCCCAATTCAGCCTTCAGACACTGTTTTAATTTAGATCTGCCACTGAATCAAGGAGAGAAAGAAAGACTTAAATGCAGTAGAACCTGACCTCTGAGGCTGAGAACTCCTTTCTGCCTTAAAGCACTTCTTCCAGGCTTTTGAAAATACACAAAATGGTGCAAAATCCGCTACCACAGTCATTCCAAATAGTATCCATGTTCCAAATGAAGTTCCTGGGATAGATCCCTAGAAACAAAACAGGTTTTCTTAGGCTTGGTGGGTCTACCAACATTTTTTTTTGCACAGACATAGGGTACCATCACAGCTCAAACCGTGCCCAACTGGCCTCCGTCACTCAACATTTAGTTCATTTAGTGCATGACAACCACTGCCCCACTGGAGAAGTCAAAGTGAAAACAGCATTTAAGAAAAAATGTTTGGCTCTCAAGTCGGCCATAAAGAACAACATTCAAGACTCAAACAGATTATGCTGCATGGGCACAGAATAAATAGCTGAAAGGCTTTCTAGCCTGAAAGTCCTCAGATGAGGTAGGTAGTTCAAAGGATTGTGCAGCAGCTATTAAACCTGCCTTATACCCAGCCAGGATGCAATTCCAAGCTTCCTTTTCTTTTCTTTTCTTTCTGCAAGGCAGAAATCTGGAAGGAGAGAGCACAGGGAGGGAAATAGCATATGTGAGAGTTTTTCTCTGTAAAAGGCGCTTTTTTCCTAAGTACAAAGAAAACACAGAAAGAAAACAAACTATTTTGGAGAGCAGGATTTTGCCAGCAAATATCATAAGAGGAAGGAGAGGACACTAAGGAACTGAGTAGGAAAGTGGACTGGGGGAAGAAAACTAAAGGATAAAAGGGGGAGATAAATGGGTAGACAGTGGAATCTCTGAGAAGAAGTGGTGACAGAAGAATGGACAAACTTGGCATAATGAGTATTAATTAGGAGCTTCCTGTACCCCCTTTCCAAATGAGCCGAGGGGTGTGTCTTTCTTCAAACAAGTTTCTGAGGAGATCATGGCTGGAATCAGTGCATGAAAAAACCCTGGCGCTGTGGGTTTTCCATATCTTTTCCCATCCTTACTTTCAAGCAAGGGCACTGATGCAGTCTTTGAATTTAAGCTCAGAAAAACAAGTAAATATATAATACGCTTGCCAGGCATCCATGTGATTTAGCAGAGAAATAATTTCTCTTTTTCCTTAAAAAAAGCCACAAACACTGAAGCAAATTAATGGACTTTCTGAATATACCTCAGAAATAACAGATTTGTCAGCTGAATACTCAGTTGATATTTACTTTCCAGATAGGTTCTTATCTGCCAGACTGACAGTTCCGACACTCAGAGGACCTTTTTCTGTCTTAAGTAATTAGTCTATAGCTTAATTTCAAGGTCAACAGTTGAGTTATTTCCTTTCAAAATACCATCTTCAAGATACAAATTCAAAGCAAAATGGATTCCCCAAAACTACCCAAGAATATATTACACTTAATATTCGTTTTTGCAAGATGTCATCAGGCTTCTAGGCTTCAGAGCAAACTTAAAGCTGAAGCACAGCATATCATGTGCGCCACAAAAAGTGTTCCCATGTCCCTCTGATTACAGCACCCAGAATAACTACTGCTCAAAACTGTCTTATGCACTTCGTCTCTTCAAACACATCATTCCTTGAAGGTGGACAATAACTTACATTTTAGCCTACATGGACTTCAGTGACTTTCAATCAGACAGGTATCAGTTGCCCAGGTTTGGTATAAATTCTAAATACCCTGAAGTTAAGGACGTTCAAGATTTGCTTGCTCTTGAAATTTGCCAGCAAAAAAAGAAAAAAAGTCAAAGAGAAAACATCCAAGGCAGTCATGCTTTTATCCATTCCTGACATTATTTACTTAAATACATAGGCCAAATTCAGCAAAACACCTTTACGGCCATCTCTTCAAATTACAGAGCCCTACGTCAGCTGCAGCAATTGAAAACGCAACTGATAACAGAGCTGTTTTAAAGCCAGCCAAGCTGATATTTCATGTAATCCTTCACAGTGATGAGACCATACTCTGCTACCAAGCTAATACTATAATCAAGAGAAGTCTGTTTTTGAGGGGCCATGACTGACACATTCCTTCCTTCTGCCTTAAAGACCCAGTCTTGCTACTACAGCAATCAAGTGTCCAATGTTTTTCCTATCATTTTGTCAGATTTTAGGAAAAAAAATACTTATTTTGCCATTATGTATAAAAACAGAGGAATGAGCTAAATCTCAGGTCAGATTTTAACTTGTGTAAATTTAGGTAATTTCCACAGTGGTCCTCACCCTGCTTCACTCTGCACACATTGCTGCCTCAATATACAGAAAAGGCCTTCTAAGTGCCCGCTACCTCACTGCCTTCCAGATGAGGCTCTTCCCAGGCAGCCTCTAAAGAACTATTAATGCAGATCTTTGCACCATATTTGCAAGTGCTGTAGCCAGGTTTACCCAAGCATATTTAGTTGTCAGTCTGCAAAAAGGCAAATGTGTTTGTAATTAAGAGTCCTTAGTTTACTGTATATAAATCAGGAAAAGGGAAAGATACTGTTAAATGAAGACAGCTATCAAAGGAAATATTTTGCTTCCAATTAGGTTCGTAAGAAAAAAAGCCTTCTCAAGGACTGGTTTCCGCTGGGCCTAACTAGATGCTCTCATTTGTTTTGCAGGGTTCCAAAGATTAGTCCTTCATTAGGGCAAAGTTAAGTGAAATGGCTAATTTAAAACTCATTCCCCTACTTCATAGATTTTTGTCTTCCTTTAAACTGAGATGATTTGCTGGTAGGTCATTTATCTTCTCTGACAGATGGTGCTGTTTAGCTTCTGATCACTTTGTAAAGAGCACACGCTCAAAACCAAAGGATTTCAAGGAAATTTTATGATATGGAAACAGGAAAAAATGGCAGTTTTGTAATGGTGTTGATTCTTCTAAGATATTATCCTACCACAGTCATTAGCTAGTTATATTCTGTTTGTTACAAATTCATCTTACTTTTTCTCCTGCCTGTTTTATATTTCAGATATAACATTTACAATAAAGCAATCACTCAGATAAAACCAGTATAGTCAGTATTTGACAAGGTAGACAGATCTCCAAAAAGCTCTCAAGAACCACTCTGGAAAATCACATAGGTAGATTTGACATACAACAAATTTTCATTTCAAAAACATTAAATAAAGGCATTGCTAAAAGCACCCATTTTAAGGGCAAGTACAAAACAGTAACTTGTACCATTAATATAATCTTTCCTTTCTTGAGAAAGCATTTTTTGTGTGCAAACAGTTTCAGAAGGCTTCAATAAGGAAGAAAGCAACTACTTCCACAATCTTGTGTGAAGGAAGATAAATGCCACCCTGCTCTAATCAAATTCTATTAGAAGAATTCCTTCCACCCTCCCAGCCTTGTCCCATCTCAATGCAATTTCTAATTCACTTCCTGGCACAAACAGCTGCAGTCTAGGTCCTTTGATAAACCATCCTTCACTAACTCTACAGAGGCAGTAGCAGAACACAAGCAGTTAAAAGAAAGACCTTTCTTCAGTATGTAAAGTCCTTGGGCATCATTCTGGGTAAACCATGCTATTATTCATTGCATTAGCAAACACAGCCAGCGTTGCACACTCTCACTACAGAATATGGCCCTAAACAGCACACAAGCACACATTACCTCTCTTCTTGGAACTATGACACCAAGAGGGTCTCCCTTACCAGAAGGAAAGCTGAGTAGAAACATGCCAATGTTGTTTTGCAGCCCTGTGCTATTTGATTAAATCCCCATTCGCCTGGTTCTTTTGTCACCCCTTTTCTCAAGGCTGTCTCTATCACACAGCTGTTCCACATTGAGTTGGGGAATTCATCTGGAGACTCAGGAAAGCAATAGCTTGGCAATCCCAGCACTGCAAAGGCAAAGCTGAAAGGCCTTTATGCAGCACCTGCTTAGGGGACATTTTACTGCTTTCATAATATGGAACAGGAGTTTGGCCCCAAGGGGAGGATCTTACTCTACACAGGCAAAACCCCAGGTTCTGCCTCATTATAGTTACTGGTCTACCAATTAACTTGCTTCCTGTGAGAGCTAGGAGGAAGGCATTTTGTTTGTTGAGATACTCAGGCTGTATAGTTTGTCAAGTTTTTTGCTTTAAGGACCATGTATGTCCCTGATTAGCATTTGTCAGGAGCCATTCAGAACACTTTTCCTAAGCCAGATGCCATACAAAGCTTCATGTCCCACTTTTTACCAACGGGTAAATCGAGGCACGGGACAGGACATCTCACCAGAGCAATGCAACGTGTCCACAACGCAGCCCAGTTCTCAAGAGTCAAGGCACTGTGTACAATCTGCCTCCACACAGCTTCTCTGGTTGCCCAGGTATCAGATAACTATTTGTACTTGCTTTTATTAAGGAGTGTCAGAAATACCCACTCCTGAAATGTTCTGTGTTTGAGAATATATCTGGGATGCCCAGTCCTGCGTGAGTTTAATCTAGATCATTTAAAATCCCTTTCTGATACATCATTCAGAGTCATTCACTGGCAATACCATAAGTAACAGGAAGATATTCCATTTGTAATCACTGTAAGAGTGGGGAAAAAAACACGAAGAAATGTAAAAATGCCTGAAATTCAAAGTTCTCCTCTAACTAAACTGTGTAATGCTTGCAGACTATTTTATATCAGCAGCACGTATGACGCAGCACATACCTAGAAAGTGTTAAACTGTGCTACTGTAGTTAAACTGTCAGCCTTGATTATTTAATAGGTGTCTACCTGTAGGCTTCACTTTCATTCCCTGTTGTTATTAGTACATCCCACATGTCTGATCAGACTGGCCAATGCTCCACTCTGTTCATATTACACTTGGCTGCTGCTCCTGATTTGTCTGCCACAGAGACAAAAGTTTGGCTTACCCTTTCTGAACAACAAAGATTTATTCTTGATGGCATTGCTCTGCAGTCAAAATTCATGTACACATTTCTCAACAAATCCAAGCTAATGCCAAAAATGTACATCAGCATTGCAGCCAAGACAGTGACTTCTCATTGTGATAAAAGATGGGTATCACACAGGTGTTGGGAGTTGATTTTAACATCTAATAGAGTTGACATTGCATAAGCCATAGCTTCCAAGCTCACTTGTTCCTTCCTGCCCACCAGTTTCAAGTTTTTTCAGCTCTCTTTGCAGGCCCCATCTCATTCTCCATATCTGCAGCTCCCATTTGAACCGAAGTCTAGCCCGTATTCATTCCATGCATCACTGAAAACAGGAATACTATCTAGTCAATCTCTACACCAGAGTTAAACAATTTATACTGCCTTCACACCATGACAGAAAAAACATTCATGCAATCATTGTGTTGCTATTAAACATCAACATGCATGAAGCAATATAGGTTAGATTCTAAGCTCATTGTCCCCCTGTGGACACGGGGAGTAAAATACTTTTCTTTAATGGAATTACTCCAGAATCAGTCCTTTCACAACCACTACAATAATTTTAAAGTTTAAGGGGAGCTTTGCCTGATTCAGAAGCTTTTAGAACGAGCTTTTAAACCAAACCATGCTTTAAAAAAAATACAGTCTAGATTATCCTTGATGCAAACCTATAGCTGGAATTTGTATTGCCTATCAGATTAATTAGATTAGCCACATTTTTTAATACCATTTTGCATGCCTCAGAGACACAGAAAGATAAAGATTTAATTTTCTATGAATGGGCCATTACTAACTGTGAAATTGCTTGCTGTTATCTACAGCAAAGCTCTTTGTGGTCTAGCTGCATTTGTTCTGCATAATGAACAGAATGCCAGTGGTTTCCATCTACACACATCTCTTTACTCCGGGCACTTTGCAGATTCAGCTGACTACCTTTACTTAGTTAAAAAGGGAGTTACCGGAGGCAAAGAAGATTTAGCGGTCAAAAACCAAGTCTGTGGCAGAGTCAAGAATAGAACTTGGAGCTCCTAAACTATACCCAAAGGCCTGTTTTAACCACTACACAGCACTATCCTAGCAGGGTGCAACCACAGGTCGAGTTCTGCGCCAGAGGGAGAGGCTGTCTACAGCGCTGTCAGCTCCACCGTAGCTGTGTGCGTCCCGGTGCACTGTCAAGCACGTGAAAATGCACATTTCCCTCCCATCCCCCAAATCTTTACAGAGCTTTTCTTATGTGTCACAAGAGAATAAATGCCTGAGACATTATCTGCCCATTCCAGGAGTTCAGAGAACGTGTATGACATCATGGGCATGACTCCCCCACTAATCACATTATATGCTGTTTAACTTAACACTGCTAAGCTTTGTCTGATAACACTGTAAATACCATTTTATTGTAAATTAGATTATACGAACCTGCTCAGAGTTTAGGTCAGTTCTTGAGTGAGGTCCTTGTTCCCCCTCCTCTTTGCTACTCCAAGTTGAATCTTTTTGGTATCTAAGCCAGGGCATTTTCACAGAAGGAAGCACAAGAAAAGAAGAAGGCTAAGCCATTATCTATTTCTAAGTCAGCACTGCAGATTGCAGTAAGTGGACAGAAGAATACGTACATCTGTTCTTTTTCTCCTTCCTCCCTTGGAATAAAATCAATAGGTTTTGTTTTTCTCAAAGCTGGCTGGATTTCATTACAGTCATCCTGTGAGGTAGCATATACTTGAGACCTGTCATTTCCTTCTATCAAGCCTAAGCTGAGTTATTCCAGTTGGTAGCCACTGTGTTCTTATCCTGGCCTTAAGTTTTCTGATTGGTTTACAAAGAAAGCTGCAGAAGTGTCATTTTATTTTCAATTTTGCATTTGATTCTGTTTTCTCTAATGAAAGAACCAGACTCTAATTACATTAAAGCATATCCCCAGCATCAGCAAGATCTTCAAAGCGATTGACACACCAATGCTTTCTGAGAAGGATATTTTAATTTTCACATTTTGACATTTTGCTGAGGGAGGTATCAGAGAAGTTTCCAATGTTTTAGAAAACCTCAGAAACAGGATTTTCCAACACTTTTAGTCTACTGTATGAGAAGATGCTCCTCATCTTTCCTCCCTAATTTTATCACGGACATAAATACCCCATGCTATTACAGGTCTGAGAACTCAGACTTCTGAGGCCTAGTCTCAGCTACGCTCAGCTTTGCATTTCTGTCCTCACTAGAGTCAACACTAGCTCTTGATGTCAACCTGAATTCTGCTTCCTATCCACAGGCGAAACACTGAGGCTGGTGATGCTTCAGACATACCTATACCAGCCAGGACCAGAACCATCAGTTCTCTCCACCAAAACAAAGCTTTGATTTTTGATGTTGGAACCACTTCTCAGGAAGGATGCGGACCAAGCCTTCATGCCTTCCCCACCTCCCATACTTAAGGACAGATAATCCTATCACAATTAAATGAGAAATAAAACATAAGTGAGGCTCATCCTTCCTCAGCACAAAGAACCACATGATACACTTGTCTTTCAGGATCACCACACAAAAAAGGCTTTGCAGCCAGCTCACTCTGTGTTTGTTGCTCAGGGCCCTACACATCCTGGGGTAACTTTCTTGCAAGACATGGAATTAGGAATGCTAGCAGATCACAAAGGGAACACAACACAAGCCACCTAACTTCTCAAACTGAAGCAGAGATAACACAAGAGCTAGTAAGGCACCAGTAAACTCCACCAAACAGAGATGCTCATGTCCTTGAGCAAACCACCTGCCTTTTGCACTCCTACATGTTACCATCTGGAGAAAAGCAACAGCAATGCTACACAAACACATCAAAGGATGCTGTAAAATAAACATTTTGAGATTTCACATGAAACTCAATCTGCCCAAGCGCTGAATACTATCCACCTCATTTGTGTAAGGTTAATGTTATACAAACTGGATTCTGTTAACTCCTGATTTCTCATGACAGATTTGAATGAAACTCATGTTATAAAACTCACATAGCTGTCCTGAAAGGAAACACATCTCACCCTGAAAGAGATTAATGCACGTTTCAGTGAGTGTCAATCTGATGTAAGTAAGACTGTGCTCTCTTGAATATGTCCTCCCTATCCTTTGCCTGCTTTTACAGTGGTTTTCATAACCAGTTAGTTCCTGTCTCCACAGAGATGGAGTGATGAAGCAACATAATCCGTAGGGCATTTGGTTGCTTGATCATGGAATATTCATACAATTAACATTTATCTGGTCAAGTTTGCAAAGTGCCTGGCTGCTTTTTTGACAACAGAAGAATAATGCTGTATTTTAATTAACTAATTCATTAGATGAAAAGAACAAACCTAGTGAGGGATAAAGAACTTATATACAGAAAAGAATAATTAGCAAATGGTGTTATTTATATTTTTATAGGTTTCCATACTATACAAATTAACCCAGTACTATATAAATGAACCTTAGTAATGTTACTCGTGAACAACTAGCAGTTAAGCTGAAAATCTTCTGCCATCAAAAATGCCAAAACTGTAGCTTTTAAACATTATTTGGAAAAGGTTTTTTTTTTTATTTATTATATTTTTTCCCATTTCTGTCCCTCTGTTCTTTATTTTAGGATGTTCCATCTTATCAGCCACTTCTAGAATAACTCTGAGCTCAAACTTTATAAGGCACCTCACACGCTACCTATTTCAGTTTTAATTCTCCAGTTAGAGAACAAGTGTTGTTGCCCTTGAAGAGAAATATAGAGAAGTTCAGCTACTGGGCCAAAAATCCCAAAACAACTTAACCACAGAAAAATAAGAAATCTATCCCAATATGTAAATCTGTGCCTCAGTCTCAACAGTTTTCAGTACCAAGAGCTGACTGAGGTATTTTAAAACCCTCCCAGGTGATAAGGTGATAACAAGAGAGCTCAATGAATCTTTGTATCCATGTTTAACACGAAAACCTACAGCCTTTTTGCAAGGAGAATGAATTTAAGGCAGCAGCACCGATGAAAATGACAAAACAATAGGAGGATTAACTGCTAATCCCCACAGTTACCACAGGGGAAATTGCCAGGCTATTAACCATGGTATGAAATCTAGCTTGTAAATGAGCCTTACTGCAAGAAGAATGAGAGAATCAGTGACAGAACTGGGGAAAAGACCATAACCAAGAGAGATAGATGTTCAACCCCAGGGATGTAGGGATCTCCCCAGTGGACTCTGAATAAGGTATGTGATGTGACTACTGCTGTTTCATATTCCATCAGTGATCTGGAAATGCTGCAGGTAGGTGCCTGAAGATACAAAGCCATCCCCAAAGAGGAAATCTAGATTTATTCAATGGGTAGGTGTTAAAGCAGTAAACTTAATTCAAAGTTCATAAATGAAAAGTAATGTGTAAGGAAAAAGCTATTCTCACTATGCTTTAAATCAGCTATTACCAGTCCTGAAAAAATCCTAGAGAAGTGGGTAGTTCTCTTAAAATTTTGTCACAGTGTCAGCAGTTGGGAAAAAAACACTCTGTCAGGAAGTTTTAGGAGAAGGATGAGAACAAAGCAGAAAATGGCATTATTCCTCTGTATAAATACATAGTGTGCCCATCTTTTCAATACTAGTCAAGGTTCCAGCAATCGTGGAAATACAAAGCTACAGAAAGAGCAAGAACAACAGTGTACCAAAGCTGCACAAGAGATGTTAGAAAGCCTTAGCATAGGGAAAACTTAAGCAAGCCAGAGCATTTCAACCTGGGAAACAAGGAGAATAACAATTATGTTCTAGACAAGTTGTTACAGCACGGAAAAGGTAAACAGCAATGATTATTTTAAAGTAGCCTTAACAGAAAAAACAGGGCACCAACTCAAACTGGCAGGCAGCAAGCAGGTTCAAAAGCAAACAAAAGGAAGTTCATTTTCACACAATACCTAATGATGTTGTGGAACTCACTGCCACGGGATGTTATGGCAGCCAAAAATACAAGTGGGTTTAAAAAAAAATGATTAGAAAATTTTATGGAAAAAGGTCCATCAAGGAATATAAAAAACAATGATACAGCTGCAGTCTCCAGCTCAGGAAGGTCTCTAAACCAGAAGCCACTGAAAGCTGGGAGAGTTTACCAAAGGAAGTATCACTCTATACTCGTCCTGTTTTTCATATACAAGTTATTAGCCTTTATCAAGAGGCAGGATATGGGGCTAGACAGACCTTTGCTGTGACTCTTTTATATTTGAGCAATATTGACTGATGCAGGTACGAACACATCACATCACTCTGTGGTCACAGTTAATTCTGTAAAAGGCTGCTATATTTACAAAGTGCACACTTAGAAGAGTAACATAACAAATGACAGCATTTCTTATTTGAGTAGTACTAGAACTGGCTTTTGTGTGTCCTTAGGTATGTTCTGAGTCTAAGCCTTCCAGAGAGGAGTTATGATGTTGCCATCCTTTTTATTATGTAACTACAGTAAAAGAAACAAATCCATTAGAAAGAACCAGCTCCAAATTTCAGCTGAAAGCCACACAATTACTTACATCCTAGTGATAGAGAGCTTCCTAGCTTAAACTCTGGAGAACTACTGAAGTAACTGCCTGTCAACTGTTGAATATCGCCATGCTGCACAGGTGCTTTAAAACACAGATTAAAACTTCCAGTTATGCTGGTCTAAGATAGAATTTGAAGTCCTGTTAAGCCTTCATCAACAGAGTGAAACAGTCCTTTAAGATCTTGTACCTTACAGACTCCAGTATCCTGAACATCCTTTGCAACTTGAATGGCCTTCTTATCTTCTCCTTCTCCATCAGTGAAAACAGATAAGGAAGTGACTCATTGCTAACTTGGCACCCCACCACCCCTTAGCAGCTGTGAGCCTATGAATCCGATGACAAGCCTGCTAGAACAGATTAATTACCACCCTTTTCTTAATTGTTTCCCAAACCATGGTTGGGGGAAAAAAAAAAAAATATGACAACGAAGGGATTTTACCAGAACATCCTTTTTCTAACTTCTATCCTGCCCCTTGGTTCAAAAGCTGCAAAGGAAATGCTGCTGTCCTGGCATGAAATTACAGCATGAACTACAACACAAAAGGTACATGCAAGATACAAACACTGTGGAGAGAAAAATTGCACATCAATCAGCAGCCACATAGCAAGTTGCACTGGTGTGTAATACACCAAGGGGTAGAATTACACAGGTATGTATTCTCTGGTACACTTGGCCAAATACTGGAGGCCAAATGACTCAGTAGTACTGTAATTCTAGCCCAAATCCCAAGGAAAAAAGTTACAAATGGAGAAGACTGTATCATGCACCTCTTTTCCCCAATAAAGAAGCCTTCCCCATTCAGCATCTAGTAATTGGAGACTTATTAGCACAAATAATTTGAGTCAGGACTCAAACCTGTGCTTAGCCATGCCAAGAAAAGGTGTAATTTTTCAGGGAGAATAAATACCTGCAATTTTTAAATGGGACAGAACTAAGGCAAAACTGTGTACATGAGAGTCAACAAAGATCTGATCTTTGTTTCCAGGTGCTAGTCCATAACTTGCTTCCCTGAGAACTACAGATCTTAGCTACAGCAATTCTCTCCAAACGAGGGTTCTTGTGAGTCAGAGATGAGCCAGAACAATTCTGTTTCACTTGTTAATCCACACTGGGATTACTAAAACCAGTGGATCCATGTTTGACACCAAAGTAAGTGGAAAAGGTGGGTCCTTCCTCCTCTGGAAATCACATAATTTATTTAGGGACCTGACCCCAAGACCTAGGTAGGCAAGTCTAGAGCTTTGTCCTTAGACCCTTACCTTCATTCTGCCACCAATTCTAAACATGCCACAAAAATATATACGTACTTCCGTGCATAGGTTGACTGAAATTCTGTTGTCTCAATCATGTTGTCTTCCACAAGACAGAGCAGTGAGATTCCTCAGGTCAAGGAGTCTGGTTTTTTACACACTTCTTAACACAGTATCCAGCACAAATAAGGTCTAGGGCCTGGAAGTGGTCTATGAAAGATAATAATAATACTAGCTTAAGTAAAAACAATCAAAGATTAAAAAAAATAAACCATCCTCTGCTCCCCTTAAGAAAATTTGTATATTCTTCCCTTCACAAAGCAGGTTGCCCTATTTATCTGCCAGGAAACCTCAGACATTCCTTTCATGTGTGGTACAGATGGTCATCACACAACAAAAGGCAGAAGTGCTTCCCCCAGAAGAGCTGAAGGCTCTGTTGTTTCTTTAGCCTTGGATAGTCTTCATGTCTAATTTTTAATTCATGACAATCACTAGTTCAAAAATTTTTCAGCCATCTTGATCTTTTCTGTACCAAATGAAATTGCCTCAGGCAGAGGCTACACAGTATCTATATTTGCTCTTTGCATTTATTTATCTTACCCTTTTCTAACTAATTTACTGCTTTGCCCCCAGCCCTGCTCTTCCATTGATTTTATAGCCAGATATCAAATGTGGCTTCTCTCCATGTAATTATAATTATTTTTCAAAAAAATGCCATTAATATTTTTACTACCTTGCTGAACATACACTTCCACAGTGCATGGGCAGGGGTCTGCAAGGTTCATTTTAACAAACTGAGTATAAATATAATTGCTATTTCTTCTGTAAATTGAAAGGCACAGCATTTTTGCAGCAACCATTTCAGTTCCCAAGGTAGGCAACACAAGCTGTAATCAAAGAACAAACCTGGGGGAACTGCCTGAAACGAAACAAAGCAGAGCAAAATGTCCTCTAAGAGGACATTTGTGTTCTGTAACACAAATTGTCTGCAAGTTTCTGTCCTCCTTCAAGAAATTACTGAAAGCAGAACTGATTTCTACGTAACACATGAAAAAAATCACTAAATATGTTTCTTCTTTTGAAAGAGTTATTCTAGCTTTCAGTATTTAAAATAAATGCTTTTTTTCCTTCAAATAATACAGAATACAAATCTCTGTGCTTTTCCTCAGCTTAGTAAAAACATAAATAAACCAGGAAATTAAAGACCAAAAAAAGAGAACAGAAAGCTACCTTTTCCGCATCCTGTTGTGCCTAAGTAGGACTTGTTGTACCAGCCTGTACTACTTCTCAATAAAATCTATTGCAGACACTTCAAAAGCTGACCATAATCACCAGAGTTAAGTGAGGAATGTCAGCTGGATGGGGGATTTACCTGCTTTTGTTATACATTAGTTAAGCACGCAGGTTTGTGTTTTTCACTTTATCTTGGATTTTACTTTAATACAATTGAACTTTGTTACCTTTTTCAGAATCCTAAGTGTTCCTCTAACTGCTTTTATGGATTTGGATTTAAGGATATTGTAACAGATCCAGAGGTTATTGAAGTCAGTGTCAGAAGCCTCTGCAGAGTTTACTTAGGCCTTCGATGAAGAAGCTGTTTTTTTCCTCTCTCTTCTTAACAGCCCTGGGATCAGGGTTCAGATATGTTCAGGAATAAGGTGACTGCTATGAATTCTCAGGCAAACTCACGCTTTCTTCAGCAAAACCAGGATTTACAGAAAAGCGTATTTGATTGTAGTGGGATTTGTCAACGTTATATGAATTTCACGCATGAAATTCACAGCACTTACAGGATTATGTCATTGATAGTAATTCTGGGTTTGGGGTGTCCTGTCATTGTGTCCATGGCCTCTCCCTCAATCTTGGACCTCCGTCATTTTCACCAAGGCACAGTTTATTTCCCTCAGTTACCGCATCACACCTGAGTCTTCATATAGATAATACAGAAATAAAATCATACTCTTTGCAGCAGAATGCTTGAATGTATCCCCATGTAACCATACATGATAAACTAATAGCCAACAAACACACTTCTGTGGATTTCACTACCTCCAGAGCAGATATATTGCTATAAAAGACATGAGTTCAGGCTTTGTGTGTGAAGTTCTGCATCAAATACCCCACTTTTACAGTCACAGCTCTGACAGGAAAAACCACCCCAAGCCTCCATTTAAAAATCATTTTGCTTACATGCTGCAGACACACAGGTGGGTGTTCCACGTCAGAATATCACATTTTCCTTCATATGTTTACGACAGAGCACTGACCAGGCCTGATGGGCAAGGAAGTTGCATGCCACGGCCCTTCGAATGCTTCTTCTGGGGGAAGGGTGGGGAGAAGCACCTTGCTGTGGGGTGAGACCTCCTAAGGGGGTATCCACAGGGAGGGGGGACCTGCAGAGGGGACACCCACTGTGGGGTGGAGAATCACTGAGGGGAGATCTGCCAAGGGAAGAGACCTGTGTGAGGGGAGAGACCCACAGTGAAGGGAGAGACCCGTGTCAAGGAAGACTCGATGAGAGGGGAGAGCTGCTGTGAGGGGGGAAACCCTCTTAGGGGAGAGACTCGATGTCAGGGAAGACCCACTGGGATGGAAGACCCGCTGGGAGGGGAGACCCAGTGAGGGAAGAGATGCGCTGCGAAGGGAGAAAAACCCACTGTGAGGGGAAAGAATTGCTGTGGGGGGAGAGATCCGCTGAGGGGAAAGATCTGCTGTGAGGGAAAAGACCCATGTGAGGGGAGAGATCGGCTGTGAGAGGTGAGACACGTGTGAGGGGAGGCACCCTGTCAGGGAAGAGACTCGAATTGAGGGGAGAGACCTGCTGTGCGCGAAAAGACCCACTGTGCCGGCAAACCCTCTTTGGGGAGAGACTCTGCGTGAGGAGAGAGTCGCGCTGTTACGGAAATGACCCACTATGAGAGGAGACTCGCTGAGAGAGTAGAGACCCATGTGAGGGGAGAGACGCGCTGTTGTCCGTGGTTCTCTCTGGCCCCTCACGTGAGGGACGCGACAGCCCGGCCCGGCCCAGCCCGGCTCTGCTCGGCCCCTCAGCTCCCTGCACCTCCTGGGCCGCCCTCGACCACCCGATGCCCAGCGCGAGCCCCAGCGCGAGCCCCAGCGCGAGCCCCAGCGCGAGCCCCAGCGCCGCCTGGCGGGCGCGGCGGGACCTCCCCTCCCTCGGTGTCCCCGTCGCCCCGGTCCCGCCTCCGCCTGTCTGCAGCGCGGCCGCAGCTGCCGTTACGCACGCGGTGCTCGCGGGCCGCGGCGGGCGCGGAAACACCTGTTTCCAACAGGAGAAAGGTGGGGAGGGAGCTTCCCTCACCTCCCGCCGCCCGAGAACCCGGCGGGATCGCTTCTCAAAAAAGATCCCGTTCAGTTTTTACACGTTCATCTGAAAAAAAGGAAAAAAGCGTCCCGAGCTCTCTGCTCTTCGAAGAAGCAACGAGGCTGGGGAGGGGGCTGGAGCCCAGGGGTTATGAGGAACAGCTGAGGTGCCCGGGGCTTTTTACCCTGGAGAAGAGACCTCATTGCTCTGTGCAGCTCCCGGAAAGTAGGTTGGAGCGATGGTGGGTGCTGGGCTCTTCTCCCAAGTAACAAGTGATAGGAGGAAAGGAAATGTCTTCAAGTTGCACCAGGGGAGGTTTAGTTTGGATAACTTCTTCACTGCAGGCACTGGAACGGCTGCCCAGGGCTGTGGTGGAGTCCCCATCCCTGGAGGTGTTTAAAAGCCGGGCAGATGTGGTGCTCAGATCTTATTCCACAGTGGACAGGTACGGTTGGACTGGATGATCTCAAAGCTCTTTTCCAACCAAACCATGATTCTCACGTGTTTTTCTTTCCACCGTGTCCGTTTGGGACAGGGCGGCCCCGCCAGAGCCACCCCGACCCGACCCTTCCCGCCGCCTCCGTGCCGGGACCGGGGTCCCGCGGCTGCGGGGGAGACACGGCCCGGGGGGACGGATGAGGTGCCGGAGCGCGCGGCGCTCCACGCTTCCATCGGCGGCCTCGCGGGGACCTGCCAGGAGCCGTTTTGCCTCGCTGCAATGCGTAGCTTTTTCCTCCCAATGTTTTTTTTTTTTTACAATAAAACAGGGAGTGAAGCTGGGGTGGGTTGGTGTTGGGTTTTTTTTTTTCCCCTTAAAAGCCAAATGGATCAGAGAAAAGGGGGGGGGGGGGGAGAGAAAGGCATAGCCAAAGGGGATGCCAGTGAGGTGTGGCTTGCATTTAAATATCCAGTATGGCAATGTAAGGGGAGTGTGTACGTATATAAAGTGCAGTTTGCATCCGGCCGCGGGACACATCCAGCCATGGGAGGCGCGGGCAGAGCGGCGCCGCGCCGGGGCCGGCAGCGCGGGGCCGGACGGCCGCAGCGCGCGCTCTGAGGGGCCGCTCCGCACCGCTCCGCGCCCGCGGCCCCCATGGCCGAGGTGGGCGGCTTCCTGGGCGCGCTGGACCCCGACCTGCACGGCTTCCCCCCCGCGCTGGGCGCCGGGCTGCCCCTCGCGGACTCCCCCGGGTTCCTCAACGAGCGGCTGGGGCAGATCGAGGGGCGGCTGCAGAGGGGCTCCCCCACCGACTTCGCGCACCTCAAGGGCATCCTGCGGCGCCGGCAGCTCTACTGCCGCACCGGCTTCCACCTGGAGATCTTCCCCAACGGCACAGTGCACGGCACCCGGCAGGACCACAGCCGCTTCGGTAAGCGCCGCGCGGGCGGCAGGTGCCCCGCGTGCAGAGCCCGGTGCCCTGCTCCTGTAAATCATCCCCGGACGGATATAATTAAGGCTCCTAAACAAATGCGCTCACTCACCAGCAATGCCGGAGTTTTTATGTCCGATTTCCTACTCTCCCGGCGCTCAGCCTTTCTGCAGGTGCACAAAAAAGTGCCTTAGCGAGGGGGATAAAAAAAATTTAAAAAAATTTAAAGACTTTTTTTAAAAAAAAGGCATTGGGAGGTAGTCAGCTCTGGCTGTGCCTCTGAAGTTAGCAGGGAGGAGGGAAAAGAAAGGACGGAGCACTCTGGGAAAAAAGAAATACCTAGCTTTTTAGGGTTTGGGGTGGGTTTTTTTTGGTTTGGGTTTGTTTTGGGGTTTTTTTTCCCTTTTTTTCTGGCCGCCACAAATATTTGGGAGCTGATTTACTTGCATGAATGTCATTAGAAGAACGTCTTCCCCAGCGCGGGCAGGGATCCGTTGGCTGGATGGGTGTCAGAAGTTCGGTTTAGGGAAGTTGTTGGAAAGGGAAGGGGAAGCTGAACGGGGGAGGGAAACGCTTACGGGACCTCAGAAGGAAAGTAGAAGATAGAACAATAGGCAGAGCACCGTGGATTTACCTTGCTGCCCTGGATACAGCGGGAATTGCAGCGCCTGCAGTGTCACACCAGAGCAGGGATCTCTAGTGAGACTATATGTAATCTTCAAAAAATGTATCCCAAGCCACAGGCGAAGAAGTACAGTAAGTTTGAGCACAGCTAAGAAAAATTCCCACTACTTCAGCATCTGGTGCAGGTGTCTGTATAAGCTATCAACAGGTCCCATGCCAGTGATCTCAGCTATGTTGTCAACAGGTTGCAAGAAGTGCTCGCAAGACATTTTATGGTTTTCAAGTGATTTAACTCCTCCATGAAAGGATTTTTTTTTTTTTGCCTTTACTTGTTTGCAGCTGGTCCTTTCTGATACTTCAGAACGGTGCTGCTGCTATTGTTGGTAGTGTAAGGCAGGTTTTTGGAACAATTGGAGAAGCTTATCTCTGTACTGCGCTTTCCATAAACACCAGGTGTGTGCATAGCATGTCCCTGCTTAAATCAACAAGAAAGTCATAACCTGGGGGTCAGAGTCAGGTACTAATAAGCTCGTGGGGCAAGCATCCTTTTAATTACCTCCCAAAAGACACTCATCTTTTAACCTTTCATGCTGCAGTACATGATGGGTTTCCGCGTTAAAAGAACCTGAAAGCAAACCCGTTGCATCTGTTTGGGTTCAGTTCAATCTGCCACGTAGTATTTTTATTAGTTCTTTATACTTACTCTTCATGGAAATAAACAGGCAGTTTCAAATAGCAGCATTTGTCTTCGTTCCATTTTTCATAAAGGCTGAGTAAAATAAGTGGATTTCCAAACAAACTTTGGAAAAATGTGTTGGATGGGCTAAAACTGTTCATGAATTTTGCACGCTTAAGCTTGAGTCACACAGCACGTTAAATAAATCGAAACATTGGCATTCCCTAAGTGTTTTAGCAGTCAGCATCCAGCTACGTAAACTAGACCAGACTTCAGATATAAAATATTATAGTTTTCTGCTTCAGGGTTTTCCCAGAGGCAGTGTAAAATAAATAGCTATTTGTTGTAATTTCAGGACAAAGCCCCAAAGGATTAGACTGGAATCCTCGTGTTCAGATAAAGTTGGACTAAATCTTGCTTCAGCAGAGACTCGAAGCAATAATGTATTGGCACACAGTATTCACCATCTGCATTCAGTAGCCATGAATATTTAAAATCCAGTGTTACTGGTATGGTTTGGATTAGGATGTCATGTATCGATGCATTCCTAAATTTTGCATGCTGCAGTCAGAAAGCAGTAACTTATTACAGAAATAGGCAGCCTGAGCAATTCTGGGGAGCTACAAAACTGTGGTAAGGAATACAGAACTAGATGAGGGCTTGAGGGTAAGCAGTTTAAAGCTGCCTTCAATCTAGGGGCATCTGGGGAAATCCTTAGAAATCCAGCATGATGGTTTGATGGATCAAGCCCACATGGCTGGAAGGTACTGCCTGATATCATGAGCAGATAATTCATGTGCTCCATGCAGAGGCACATATCCAGCTCCAGATGGGATGTAGGGTGGAACCAGACTTTGCATCCCTGTCTCTTAATACTGGAAGGAGTTCAGGAAAAGATGGACAATATCTGCACCCACCCATGCGCAGCCATCCCCAAAAGCTACCAGATGTGTAAGACATTGAAGTCTTCCAGAGAAAAAGAGCCAAAGCTGTGGTGATGCAGAACTGAGGTCGTAATGGTGAGGGTTAAAGTGAGGGATTCTTTTGTACCACAGCATTCAGGGGATGTGTCCATTGGACACAGGGGAGGTGACAGCACGCAGACTGCCTGAGCAATCACAGTGACTGTTTCCTCTCATCTGTCGAGGACTGCAGCGTTCCCACCTGTCTTTTGGAATGCAGTGTTTTATACTTGTAAAAATACAACTCGTGCAAGAACAATGGGGTGCAGCTGATATTTCCTAGAGGAGACTTAACACAAAATTTGGTGAAGCCCTTCAGGATTTTTGGAAAAAAACTCATTGTTACACTAGAGAAGCATCCAAACTCACTCTCTGGACTGGCAGCTCCACTTAAGTCATCACAGGAAGAGTAAAGTGTTTTCAAAAATGTATCTGTTCTCACTGCATCTGCTAAGAACCTTCCTGTACAAAAAAAACCCAAAGGACAGTCAAAATCTGGAGGGGGTTTAGACTGGCATTACAACCCCTGTGAGAGTCCTTCAGAGAATGAAACCAAGATGAATTTGCCAGGAGGAATTGCGCATTTTCTACCTTGTGTCTGTTCTACAGCACCGTTAAGTTGACGCCCACAGTGCTACTCTTAACTGCAAGCAAGGAGAGAGAAAGGCCTTGAGTTTGTACTGCAGACTAATGTAGGCAGCAAATGAAGCTCTGCTCGGGTGCAGACCTGCCAGTGGATCTGTAACGCAGTCTCCCAGAGAAGCTGATGAACCTTCTAGAGAAGGTTTTGCTGTAGATTTTGACATTCAGACCGTAGTGCACCTGTTGCTGAACAGTTGTTGAGGTTTGTAGCTGAAGCTTTAGGTTTGTAGCCATTAATGCAACATCTGATGTTTCTGTACCCCTGCTCCTGAATACAGTCACGTAAGAAGAGACAGGTGCAAGGAGCTGAATTGTTCTTTGAGGGATGGCTTGGAGTAAGGTGAGAGTGCGCGGGTCTGGCTGTGGCAAAGCTCAGGAGATTATTCAGTGCTTTGGTGGTAAATGAATCCAGTGGGAGTCTTAATCAAATCTCCCCAAATATTGACTAGAATGGCTCAAGAAACAAGCAGAATTAATAATCAAAGCAAGAAAAATGAGGCAAGACCTGGGGGAATAAGAGAAGGAGAAAAAAAGCAGCGTACATGTTCTATCACAAAAACACACGGCTACAACTGGAAGGGAGATTCTTGAGCTGGCCCCAGTGGCCACTCCCTGTGCTGCTAGAGATCAGATGTACGAAGCTGCAATTTTGTCAGCAGTTGGAGTGAGTTAAGGACAAGATGGATATCTGCCCACATTTTTCCAGCCTTCACTCTGTCTCCTGACTTCTGTGGGTTTAAGTTACATTCTTAATGCTGTTTCATGGTAGTTGTCTTCCCTGTATATCTCTAAGTGTCACTTAAAGATCAGAAAAGGGAAATATTGCAAGGGACATAGTCAGAAGAGATTGTCACAGGCATACCTTGAAGAAACTTCATGTGCAAGACTAGCAAGTGTTCTCCCAATCTGCACCAGACAGAGGGATGTCTTACCCACCCACTCAGAGAGGGGAGATGCTGATGCTGCTCCTGGGTTGCTCCTTACCAGGTCTTTGGAGACCTGGGTTCACGTGCCACGTACAGAGCATGTTTGTGGGTATACTCAAGGAAAGCTTTTGGTTTCCTTACCTCAGACATCTCTTAGTTTCTAAATGGGACCGCAGCCTTCTCCTGGTTCTCAGGGGTGACACAAAGCAAATCAAGAAAAAAAAACACATGCTGGTGCTGAGGACTGTGTTTGTACCTGTGGAAGGGCCTTCTACTGCACTCCAGCCTGAGAAAGACTTTCCCATTTCTGGGTATCCCTATGTTACTTTCTCCCTGTGTTACTTTTACACCCTCTAGTCAATCGTTCTTCCCTCCCTGATTTCCAAACCGTGGCTGTCATCGTGTCTGTCCTGCAGATGGGAAAGCAGCACCCTGCAGCTCAGTAACTCCCTCCACAGGTCAGAACCAGTGGGTAGCGGAGGCAGAAGACCACTCCTCATCCTCCTCTTCCCTCCCTGTTTGTGCTTCTTTTCAAATAAGAAACCATGATAACTACTGGGGAGCAAGGAGAGCAGGGCCAGGATCCTGGTTCACCTCCCTAACTCGGGAAGGTTGCTTTCCCTGCCTGCTCCTGGCAATGTGTCCCCAGGCCGGGATGTATAGCTGGGCATATTCCAACCTGGAAAATGCCTGCACTGGTCCATAAAGCACATCTTCTGTTGCTTGCTCTTTCTCAGGGAATTGCAACTCCCGAGTCCATATTTCATTTCCCCCTGCAGCACCTGTTGGCTGCAGGGAAGACTGGATTCAGCACATGAGCCCCAGAGCAGGCAGGGAAGAAGGAGGATAAAAGGTCTGATAGAAGGTAGAAAGACTAATTATTGCACCCAGCCTGGCTGCCAGCATCTGACTGAGGAGTCTGTGTTGAGCAAAGGGGGACAGAGGTGTCCATTGCTGCCTGTCTGTCCTGTATTTAGGCAGTGATGCAGTTATCATCTGAGAGTTACTGCATCCACGCCTGGCGGAGCAGCAGGCACGTGTCCCAGGCTGAGGGGTGACCAGGAGCTGCGGCTGCTGCTGAAGTCAGCTGGCTCAGGTGGCCGCTCGTCACACAGTGATTTTAGACTCAAGGCATACTTTTAAGAGGAGCTCTGGGAGGAAACCTGATCAGAGCAGCAATTGCTCAGGACTGGATGTTTGGGGAGCTATATTAAGAGACCTGGAGCCACGCTAAAGGTTAGACCAACTTTGTCCTCCTGTCAATGGAGATGTTTTCTTCAGTCATTAGATGGGACGGTGAAAACCCTCTTCCTTCCTCCGCTGCTACCTCTGGGCTAATTCATTCGGCTCTGGACGTGGGCAAAGACTCTTCCTGACCTCTAGCTAGGGAGCGTGTGATATCCAGAGTCTACTCATCCCATTAAAGCCTTCAGGAGGTTTCCTATGAAGTTTGAAAGTCTCCACCACGTGCAGAGTTGGCTTTGTTCAAACCAGTTAAAAATGCATCTGATTGGGGGCTGTTTGTTTCCAAGTGCTTCACCAAGGGTTCTCCTATTACAAATCTTTCCTCCACCAAAACAGCTGCCATCCCCCTTCCTGGCAGTGGGGGTGCAGCAGGCAGCACGGCAGACCCTGCTAAGTTCTTCATCAGAGGAAATGAGGCTGCCCATCATTATTTAAAGTATCTGACACCATCGTTGTGGGCTGAAGCCCACGATTGTTCTTGCAGGGCTGGGGGTGGTTGGACAGATGCTGCTGGACCATGAAGGGGCTGGCATAAGGCTGGGACAAATGGGGCGGGAGGCAGTTCTGGCAGTGATAGTGGCAGGGGGTGATGGAGGAAGGACTGGCAGCCCCCTGGCTCCAGAAGCTGCAGAGGAGGATGTGTTTCTACCTGCTGATCTTTGAAACTGGATTTTATCCCTGCAGCTTGTATATTCGGGGGTGGCAAGTATCCCACTGGAGTGCCAGGACAAAGATGGCCTCATAGACATCTCTTCTAGTGCTTTTTACTTATTTTAGTTGAACTCTTCACTTTTAAATATGTGGGACTATCATCATAAACCAGAAGCTCTGTGGTGACAGAAATCACCCTCCTTTTGAATAGAACTTAGTGTGGTAACAGCCTCCTAAAGTTTATGGTGGGCCAGGCACAAGTTTCTGTATCTGTCCTCTTGGTGGTAATTAGAAAAATACCCAAGCAATCAAAGAAACAAAAAGCAACAAAACTTAGCACACCTTTTCTCATTAGCAAGGTTAATTCCTCTTGAGCAAGTCAAATTCACGGTGCTGGGGAGAAGCCTAGAGCGGAAATCAGAAGATTGCACCCATATGGGACTACGGATCTAAGAACTGTGTCATGAATAAGAACACGAGGTCTGTAGGGAGCTCTGCAAGGGCTGGGAGGGGCTGGTTTGTGTTTGTCATCGGAGCCTGGTGCCAGTTTCATTTTCTGTATGATTTGGACTTCTTTTCTGTTTTAGGGATTCTGGAGTTTATTAGCCTGGCAGTGGGGCTGGTGAGCATCCGTGGGGTGGACTCAGGACTCTACCTCGGCATGAATGAGAGAGGCGAGCTCTATGGGTCGGTAAGTGCAGGGGTTTGTGCTGATTGCTGCAGGGTGTAACATACAGCAACAGGGGCTGTGGGGCCTCGTGGCTGTCATGAGCTGTGCCTGCCCCAGGCCTCCAAAGTCCTTGTGGGTCCACATTTCTCCATCCTACCCGTGATGCTACTGTGGTTACAGCATAAATGATGAATAGGCAATAGGGTTGCAGAGGAAGAATGCGCTGGTGCAGCAAGAGCCCATTGTGGTACCCAGCCTGCAAACATCACTCTTTACAGCTGTGTCACAACACAGCTCTAACAACTGGGCAGAGTTCCTTTCTACAGGTTAACTTAACCTGATTCTTAGTTATTTAGCTCAAATAAACTCAACTCAAAATAAAAAAGCTATTCCTAGTTAGCTAGAAGAACCACTTCTCTTTTGAAAAAACAGTTGCATTCCTGATAGCCATTTTTAAGTTTTCTTTTCTGCATCTGCTGCACTTCATTGGTGCCTTTTCTTCAGGTGCCCCATTGCCTTTAATTCAACCAGTCACCTGTGCATGAATTTTTTTAAATACCTCCTTCTAGATCACAGCACTGCACTGTGTGAGGATGCTGATTTTTAAGGAGGGATCACAGTAGATTTAAAATAAAATAAACCAAACCAGTTTTAAACCAAAGCAGAAGGCACATACTTCCTCTAACCAAATCAGATCAGTCCTATAGTGGAATTTCAAACTCGTGTACTCTGCATATAGAGGAGCCTTCAGAAAACCTTTGCTTATCAAACAGTAACAGTGACCACAAGTTTCCATCATCTTTTCTTCTCCCATTCCTCGATTACCAGAGACCCTTTCACCATATAAGATACAGTTACTGATGTTTATAGGTGATAATAAAATACTAGCATGCACTGATAACTGTTCTTTTTCCCACTTCATTTCTGTAGTAACATTTACCCTAAACAAAAGTTAAATGCAGAGACAGAGGTTAAATTATGAATCTCCTAGACAGATAAAAAGTAAAATCACTGGGATTCCATAAAACACACAAAAAAATTAAAGCACACTTCAGAAAACAGGGCTGGAGCCTCCACCCACACAGCAGCACCTCTCCTGTCAAATCCTGAGGCTGCTCAGCAGCCCCTGGAGCTGCAGCTTTTACTTGTGCCTGCTGGAAAGGAGGACACAAGCCTGCATATTCCCTTCATTGCTTTCAAATCCTGAAGCTCAGATTATGAATCAACAGTTTCGTGATGAGTTAATTAAACTCTAAGGCCTGTGTTCAAGTTATGACACAGGAGAAAAACTAGGATAACATTTTACAACACTTCATCTTGAAACAGAATTAACCTGCAGACATAACCATGGGAGTTCTGTTTCTGTTGTTGCATCTTGTACACCAGACAATATGCTGAGTGGGCGCTACAAGGGTGCAGTCAAACCACTGATCCAAACCATGCAGAAGTCACCAGCCAGGTCCCCAGATAACAATGGAATTTAAAAATCTGGGACACGTGGATTGTACAATGATGGCTTTTCAAAATCAAAAGCCACTACAGTATTCTTAATTAAAGACTCATAACAACACCTTTAGCATTACAGCAGTATTTGAGGATATTACAGTGCAGTAGTATTTCTAAATTTACAGCAAGTTTGTTATTTCCCTCTGTGCCAACTCTGCTTGATCTGTGTGTTGATACAGCCAGCGCCATCCCACCATGGCACATGGAATCCCCTTGGGACAGGCAGCTTCTCTGCCTCTCCCACTTAAACCTTGGGCCATTGTTTCTGTTGAGCTTTCCAGTCATTTCAGAAATGCAACTAATAGGTACAACAGCAAAAGCCACAGGCAGCACCTTGCATGCTGCCTGTACGGTGTCAGGCTCAGCAGGGACATCCCACAGCTTGGAAAGAAAGCACCCCTTGCAGTGATTTAAATCACCCCTTGCATCACCCCAGACTCTCCAAACATTTCACACAAACGTTGTACCTCCAAACAGCCCAGTGAAGAGCAGGTAAACTAAGGCAATGCAGCAGCATGAGTTCAACTGGTCAGCAGTTTGCAACATACTCTTGAGTAGACAGCATCCTAGGGGAAGCAAAAAAAAAAGGGTCTGTATTTAATGATGGTTCAGGGAAGAGAAACCCACAGTTCTCAGTTCCCCATTCCCCAGGTCTCAGATGGCACAGGCCGTGGCGTAGGCTTTTAGAGGGCTCACAGCTCACCTCGGGGTTTACCTAATTAGCAGCAAAACATTCAAAACAGGTTCTGAATTCAGGTGAGCTCCTGGATCGTGTTACAAAACATCTAGTGCAGGCAATAACATTTACTTAGCACTCTGTGTGCTGTAGATAAGACATATTCCCTACCCAAATACTTCACAGTGTAGGTACAGCGTAATATTGTAGCATCCTACGTTTGCAGACTGCCTTTCATCTGAAAGCACTCACACATCCCCCAGCAATCCACTGTGGGATGGGATAGGATGGCTGGCAAAGCCATCCACGTGCTCGCTGCGGCCGGGAGTGGGGGACATGGGAGGGAGAGGGAAGGAAAGATGGGCATGAACTGAAAAGCCATCATTGAATGGATCTGCTGACAGCCCCCAGCTGTAAGGGTTGGAGGGAACCGCGGGCTGTGGTGACAGCAGCACCATCATCCCTCTGGCCCAGTGCAGGATGTGCCAGTTGTTTCACTTTTCTATTTTTTGGAATTATTTTGGTTGGGAAAGACCTTCAAGATCATTGAGTCCAACCCTTTACACTGCCAAGTCCGCCACTGAACCATTGTTCCTAAGTGCCACATCCACACATCTTTAAATACCTCAAGGGATGGTGACTCTGCCACTTCCTTGGGCTGTGATTCCAGTGCTTGCTTTGGTGAAGAAATGTTTCCTAATATCCAATTCAAACCTCCCCTGGTGCAACTTGAGGCCATTTCCTCTCGTCCCATCACTTGTCACTTGGGAGAAGAGCCCAGCACCCACCTCACGACAACCTCCTTTCCAGGAACTGCAGAGAGTGATGAGGTCTCCCCTCAACCTCCCCTTCTCCAGGCTAAACAGCCCCAGGGCCCTCAGCCTCTCCCAGAACCCCTGTTCTCCAGACCCTTCCCCAGCTCCGTTCCCTTCTCTGGATGCGTTCCAGCCCCTCAATGTCCTTCCTGCACTGAGAGGCCCAAAACTGAACCCAGGACTCAAGGTGCAGCCTCACCAGCACTGAGTACATCACCTATCACCACTGTAAATCTTACCCAGAGTTAGACATCCCTGGAGCAGTGCTCCCCATCCAGACCTCCACAGGTTTCATTATGGCCTCACATCACAGCTGTCCAACTCTTCAGAAGATGAAAGGCCTGAGGAATGCTTTCATTCTTGTTGCAGTGTATACTACTGCGTGCCTTGAACTTTCAAAGCATGGCCACCCCAGCAAGCCCAGAACTCACACTCCAATCGCGGAGATCTGGCTGTCAGGTTTAGAGTTTTGCTTTGTCAGTGTTCTACTTTTTTATGGGGCACCTTTGCAAAATGCACACCCACCTTCTCCTCCTCCTTTTGTCTCCTCCTCCTCCAACTTCAGAGGTCTTCAGGTCCCAGCAGGTAGGTCTTGTGACCATTTCCAGCTCTCACTCAGGGGAAACATCCCTGGCAGCGCAGCCCCCACCCTCAGGGGAGCCAGGAGAAGATAGCTGGGAGAACTATAGGAAAATGAAGTGAAGGGAGGAGGAAGAGATTTTTCTTACTTTTGACACAAATGTCTTTTTCTTCCTCCACCCCAATGCAGAAGAAGCTCACACGGGAGTGCGTTTTCCGAGAGCAGTTTGAAGAGAACTGGTACAACACGTACGCCTCCACCCTCTACAAGCATCCCGACTCGGAGAGGCACTACTACGTGGCTCTGAACAAGGATGGCTCCCCCCGTGAGGGGTACAGGACTAAGAGACATCAGAAATTCACTCATTTTTTACCCAGGCCTGTGGACCCTGCCAAAATACCTGCAATGTACAGAGACCTCTTCCACTACAGGTGATGTTTCTCGCAGCTGTCCCGTCAGTGTACATACTTGGGCTCCCAAGCTTTTCCCCAGAGCACTCTACTAATAGTCATTCCATCATTCCTGTAAGCATAGATGACATAGGAAAGCACTTACGTTGAATTCAGACACTGCTGTTTCTCCTTGTTTCAAGCGTATATTGAACCTGGGTTATTTATGGGGGTGGGGTAAGGGAAGGGAGGGAACCCTACATATAATCATTCATTTTCGTTCACTTAACTTTACCCAGTGGCTACAAGAGAGGCCCAAATATTCAGTGTTATGGTTGCTTAAAGGAACAAGCAGGTGAGCAAACCTGATAACGGGGGGAACAGGAGGGGCGGGAGTGGAACCAAAAATGAAGAGAAGGAAAGAAAACAAAAGACCACAGAACTGCTGCGGATGCTGCTGCTGAGCTCGGGATGGTTGCCTGCGAAGAAAAAGCCTTTTGAATGATACCCTGCTTAAGCAGCCTGGGAGTTTGCCACGTGGATGATGCTACATGGACTGGTCCTGATGCGTGAGAGTTTCCTGCTGTTGGGGTGGGAATGAGGCGAGGAACATTATTCAGATGTAAGCATGGATACTGTGCATAAGGACAGAACTATTTATAAAATGTATATTATATTTATTTTATATATTTATTTATTTCAAAATAATTTTATTTTTAATGAGAGATGCTATGACCGGATTTTCATCAGGAAGAATAAGGTCCTACTGAAACAGGAAAAAAAAAAAGAGATTTAAGAGCTTATTGGCAATAAAATTGTCTTTATATTGTAGATTTCTTGCTAGCCCTTTTTTTTGGCACTCTTTAACAATTAACCCAGTATTTCCCCACTAATATGAATATTAAGACCACCTCTAAAATGGCTTCATATGGTAAACATAGATTACCTTAACCCCAAACTCTTACAATTTGACGGCATCCTTGCACACCTGGAATGGACCTTGTAAGTGTGATCCTACTGAAATGACTGGCTGGGTGTCCAATGTAATGTCATGTTCAAGGACTGCAAATCCAGCCCTCTCTTCTGATCTGGGCAAAATGGGTCCTTGGGCCACGCAAAGCAGTTGCGCTTTGGCACGTGACGCAGCCACTGGGCATCAACCATCTCCTCAAAAATCAGGCAGAGTGTTTGGATGGACCCATCATTCCTGCAGCAAAACCACCACATCTCACATGAGACTTACCTGAAACATCATGGAAAAGCGGTGAAGCAGGAAGCACAGAAGCAATTTAAACCTCCCTTCATTTTCAAGCAAGTACCATGGGTGAAGATCATCCCTGCAGGCAGTGCTCGGGTGTGCACGGCATCTGGGCAGCCCCAAGCCAGCCCCACGTTTCCACCCACTGCTGGTGCTGTGCCGGAGCCGCAGCCCTTCTCCAGTCGGGGTGGCCGGGCTGGGGGAGTTCTCAGTGGAGGCTTTGCCCTGCAGCTCACCTGAGCAGCCAGCACGGCCCTGGGTGATGCTTGTGCCACACATCTGCCTGCTCAGGATGGCCCAAAACTGCAGGGGAAGCTTCCAGGAGTGATCCAGGTTTATTGTTTTTCTCCCTACAATCAGGAGAGAGGGGGGTTTAGCACGTGATGGCATTGGGAACATGTTGTTGTACAGGCTCTTCACAGCATGGATGAGAACTTGGTATGAAATGTTGTTCTCCATAGTGTGAAAAATCCGTACCAATACAGAGGTAGTGGCTTTCAGTCGGAGTTTTCCTCATCACGACTGCATTTTCACAGTAATGTTTCTCAGCCTCCCCCTTGCAAAGCAGTCAAGGTAAAATCTCAGCTTCCATCCATGAATTCCTAGAACGATTTCCCTGACCTAGGGGTGATCCACACCAGCTTCTTCATGAAGGGAGCTCCACTCCCAGCTGCCTCTTGCCCTCTGGGCCACCTCCTGCGTCCCTGCCGCGTCCCTTTGCCATCCCAACCCGTCCCATGCCAGGCGCAGCAGCCACCAGATGACGGGATGCTGATCACAATGAGGAGATTACAGGAGCTTTACCTTGAATGATCCAGACATGAAGGAATTTAATCTTGTGTTTGAAATAAAAAGTGTTTGTTTACCTTCTTCCTCTGAGTCACTGCTGAAACATCTCATCCTCAGCTGCCACGTCAGGAGCACGATCGCTCCTGAACAGTGTCCTGACATGCACTTTTGACCTTCCCTGCATGAAGGGAAATCCCTCGGACGGTGAGCTTTGCTCTGCTCCCGGGATGATCCTGCCTCCCTCCAGCCAGGGCTTTCCATTGTGCTCAAAGATAAATCTAGTGGTTAAGAGCCTGCTCCTCTTCTTCAAAATGAAGGTCAAAACCTGATGTCAGGATTGCCAAGGACGTTTTTCACCAACTCAAAGGGAGCTGATTCAGCCCATGGGGGTAACACGGTGGATTCGTTTGCCCGGATTGAGAGTGGCTTTGGCAGAGCCTCCTGCTGCCAAGGGACATGCAGATGTGAGGGATGGTGTAGAACATCTTTCCAGGATGGGGTTCAAAAAAAAAACAATACTTGAAAACAACAAAATCCACAAAGAATTTACTGGAAACCCTTTCATAAAAGTTGATTTCGTCTCCCATGTGGGACATTCTCTACAGGGGGGACTCACCATTGCTAAATCCCACCTGAGTGCTTGCTGTCAGCAGGAATTTACTGGGTTTGTTTCTGGTTCAACAAGATACTTGAAGATGGGAGCAATTCGACTGACCTGGGAGCCCAATGGCAGCAGCATTAACAACTGCAGACTTCAGCTGCTTTTTGAGTGGCCTGGGGAGCCGTCAGCAACGCGCAGTGGGTGTTTTCACGTGGACACACTCACATCTCCACCTTGTCCCCACAGTGGAGTGGGCTGTCACCTCGTCCAGCTCTTATCCCACCAGCTGCTGCTCTGCCCAGTGAAAGACAATGGGAAATGCCAACTGCACCTTTGGCTTGGTGGCTTTTACAGGGCTGGCAGATGGACCCTGCAGCCGGAGCACTGTGCGGTCATGGTGGGCAAAGGACGAGCTCCAGGGGCTCCTGTGCTCCTGCTGGGAATGTTTCAGAGGAAAATACATTTACAATGCTTCAACCTGAGAGACTCTCTCCTAAATTAGCAAAAGGAACCATCAGTGTGTGTTTGGGATCTCAGCTCATCCCATTTCCGCACACTTCAATGTTACAATGGCCACCTGAAGACCTTCTCCCAAAGGGAAGGCAAAGGCTGTGGTTCTGCAGAAACCTTGCTGCACCCTTCACCCCCCCAGTGCTGTTTTACACACAAAAAAATTGTGGGTCTGAAACCACCACAGTAAACAGGACAAAAGGCATCACTTTCAACCCTTCTCCTTCCACCCGAGAGGAGTGGGCATGCTGCAAGGGAAACATTATCTGGGGAACAGCTGTGCAAAGCAGGAGGGAGGAGGTCGGTGGCAAAGAGCTGCACAATTTCCAAGTCTCGCTGCAGGAGGAAGCTTCGCGTGTGCCTCCTTAAACCCAAACCCTCTCCAAGGCCACAGCTTGTGCTCAGCCTTTCGCAGCAGCACAGCTCCCAAAGAGGCCGGGGCAGCATCCTGCTGCTGCTCCATGCTCGGACCCACCTCCGGGGAACACTCTACAGCACAGAGGGTGCACTGGGGGCTCAGCACCTGAGCGGGTCTGCGAAGGGAAGTTCAGACACCGCCTACTTAAGTGGCTGATGCTGCAACACCAGCGTTTTTCCAAACATCTCCAGCTGGGAAAGTTTAGGACGTTTGTCTTTCCAGAAACGGAAAATTTATCCAACTCCAAAACTCTTTTTGCTTGAACTGGTGCATTTACTATTTACTCTGCTTAGAGCAGTTCAAGTTTTAAGGTTAAGACAAAAACCCCACAGGGTTTTTTGGCACCTGGCACATCCCAGTGCCGCTGCTCAGCCATACAGTGCCTCGCAGGCCTGTTCTGGATGGGGGACTCCTCCCAGGACACTGCCCAGCCCGACACTGCCAGGCACTATCCAGCCTCTGCCACGCATGCTGCTTCCGGTTGCCCTCTGCCAAGGCTTTTAAATCAAGTTATAAGTTAGAGAGATATTCAAAAGCACATTGCTCACACGGCCCCTTGTAGCACAATCTGGTTGTTATCACACCAGACACAATTCCAGCAGCGTCTGCCCTTTCCCAGTGGCTGGCAGGATTCCTGCAGTCCCCTCTGGGGCAGTGACACCGCTGCAGGACCAGCCATGAACCACAAAAAAGCTTCAAGCACAAGGAACAAGCGTAGGGGTAGGTTTAAAACACAACTGTCACACAATATTTTTTGTGCAGGAAAGGTTTTTTTGCCCAACAGCTGGGATTTAATAACCAAGAAAGGGAGAAGTACAATTATAAGGTTAAACCATGCACGTAGGTTATGGTATCTGACCACATAAAACTTCACCTCACTCTTAACAATTTATCATTGCTGGGCAACAGCTTCTCTTCCTTTGTAAGAGACAGACTGGCTGCAGATGCCACGATTAATTCACACAACTTGAAAACCTGGACCACAACTAGATGAAATTAATGGCAACATCCAGTAAAGGGCACCTTGCTGTAGAACAAATAAGAGAGCTCAAACTCACAGCTCAACACAGTTCTCAAAGGACCTGTCCTGAGCCTGAATCCCTGCTGTGTTGCGAATGTAGCACAAGGCACGGTGATGTATTTTGGTCACTTTATTAAATGAGATATTCAATAGTTTTAAGTTTCAACTACTAAACAGCACTTTGAATGGTGAAAACACAGATAGGATATCATCATACTTGAATGCTTCTTCTCTTTAAAAACACATTTCCAGTCCTTATATATATTACAAAACAGCCTTATAGGAAGAGGTGACACCTTGTCTATAGCACTTAAGATATTTAATACAGAACTGAAAAGCCATCTAATAGAAACAAAGGCAAGTCTTCACAGCTGTATGATTTCAGCAGCCAAAGCTGGTTGATGGACTGAAACATTACTATACAACTGGGACAAAACATATACAATATCACGATACTAAGCAAAAACGCTTTACATCCAAAGGAATAAACAGGTTACAAAATGTGGAGAATTTAGCAGGCAAAACTGTATTACAAGCAACATTTTTATCCGTCATCTTCAGCCATTTAATCTAGTTAAAACATCTAAAACAAATATAAAAATGAGCCTTTTGTTATCTTACTGATGTATGTTCTGACTTTAAATATTGGTTAAAGCTCAATGTTATACTCAAAGCACATTGTTATGCGGCTAAAATGTCAAGTGAGAAACATGTATGCAAAGTGGTCCAGGTTTTATTTCAATGCTTATCTCAGATTTCTTCTTATGCATTACTCTTCTGTTATCCATAGTTTTGTCCAGAATGAAAAAAAAATGTGCCTTTAAATGTTGCCTAAAACTTCCACATTTAAGTCTTTGAGTCACTGTAAAACTCCACTGAACATTCCCAGGTTTGGTAAAAAGTATTTCTCTTATTCACAACACGTAGCAATATCGGTGAGAGTTGCCCAGAGTACGTTTGCCTTCAAATCTTTGTCTCAAAGTCTCAAGTTTTGTTTATTCCCAGGTGAACACGTCTCTTTTTGCTTCCCTCCCCCCAAATTAAACTGAACTGTAGAGCTGGCAAAGCGCTACAACACACCGAGGCTCTCTCCTGGTATCTTGCAGTAAGAGTCCAAGTCAGCAACTTGTAGCTGGTTTTGCAACAGATCAAACAAACTCTGTTCAGATCACAAACCAAGTCTCAATCACAAAATGAAACAGTGCGTGAGATTTGCATATTTAGATGCAAACCCCACTTGTCCAGTCAGGGCAAGAAGTCAGACTCCTGCAAGAAACTTTCCAGAAACCAAAGCAATTTCAGTTCACGTCAGCACATCAGAAGAGTCCAGCGATATCCGGAGCAAACACCTCCATCTGCTCCTTTCTCCAGAGTTCTCTGCAGCCGATACACCATTGCCTCAATGTTCCTGTCACCTACTTTTACCCCCAGACTATAAACATTTTTTTGGGGGGAGGGGGGGAATCAACCAAACAGTATTCAATGAAAAGCCCTATTTGTACTTAATTAGATCTTCACAAGCACAAAAACTGTGGGTAATGTATGCTAATGATATATAACAAACCGGAAACTTATCTCTGGTCTACGTTAACCAAAAAAAACCAAAACCAACCCAAAACTCAAGCTCTTTGTGCATTAAGCCATGTTTCCACACAAACGAAAGCGACGGGGGAGGAGTGCATAACCAAACTCTTAGCTAATAGAGGAAAAGTTATCTCACTGTTCTGGCAGCTCTGGAAGTTGCTACAGCGCGTTCTTTGTACCGATTTTAAATCAGCAATGGTTCTGCCATTTTAAAGTCTTTGTATCGCAGGGTTTAACCCTGGCCACCACGATTGTAACCCCCCCAAATACCAGGAATTCCATTTTCTTGGCCTGTCTCCCATTGCCGGCAATGGGAAAAGACAGTAGCACCAGCATTAAGGAGTTAACAGAAATGTGCTTTGTACTGGACTCCGCATAGAGTAACTCAGTGTGTGAAGGAAAACATCTTCCACTTTGAGATCACCATTTGTTATTTCATCACATAGAACTGAAACTGAAAAATGGCAGAGGACTGGGGAAGGAACAACTGCCTTCCCAAGTCACTGTTTAAGGCTCTATACACAGTTTCTATATAACTGCATGACTCACAAGTTTCAGAGCAGTAGTATTTCAGAATCCTGAACTCAATTCTGTTTCAAAGAGTACTTTCTGTTCCTATCTTCCGTTCAGCACAGATGATACAGTTTGAGTCCAGATCTCAGTCAAAAGGAAACGAGGCTCCTTCTGTTAGAATATTCCCACTAATATAAAGAAATGGGGAAGCAGAACAGCATTCCGTAATTTGAGGAATCAACTCTAATCAAGAACTCAGCTGTGTACAATTCACACATGGTAATACTGAAACATACAGACCTGCAGTCCTTCCTAAGCTTCTCGCGTCTGGCGACAGCTTCGCAGCTGCTAAGAGCAAGCGTCGGAGTTTAGACAGGAAACCTGTGGAGATGCTACTGTTACGGGAGGACTTGTTTTCACTGAAAACAACTTGTTATCTCCTGTACTCAACATATGTAAGAAGATTCTAGGCAACATCACTGACAACAGGGAAAAAACCAATGTCCTATTTAAACAAAGCTGGAATGCTAACATGGAACATGGCATTAAAGGGGATCAACCAAACTCTATTTTTTACAGTTGAGTTCTGTTAAGCCATTGATTCCTAAAAAAATAAAAGTTCTTTCTCTGATTTTAACAATCCTTTAGGCTTTTAGTGCAAAATCACATTGATTTCCCTTGGGAAGGCCCTGGATTTTTGCCTCTCATTGGGGGTGGTGCGCGCTGTAACGGTGGTGGCTGCATCCCACCAGACACTGACTGATACATTCCTCTCATATCTATCTGTTGGTAGTTGGAAGGATTCATGATTAAATTTGGAGGCTTTGGCATCATGAGGTGACTCATTGCTGCTTGCTGGTAAGACATCTGCTGCTGTTGCTGCTGATTGTACTGCTGCTGTAGTCTTCGGTTCATGAGTATCCTCTGAACACAACCGATCAACTGTGAAGGGAAAGCAGAGCGGTTACAACTGCACGACCCATCTCAACGCCACAAGTATCAAGTTCAGAGCTAAAATCGATTTGTTAGGGATAGCGTGGCTGAAAGGAGAAAGCACCATTGTTATCCCCATCACTAATGCAATGGCATTCACCAGCCGGTTCCTGCAGAAACCATTTAATAACACCGTTCAGGGCTAAGGTCTCTTAATGACCTGCCTATTGGATTGCAGGCAGCATTTAGGTAGGTTGCTATGGCAACACACACTACACAGTGAAAATATTCCCAGCTGTAAATTACAACATTACGAGTCAGGTACCATTTATCTTCCTCCTGGAAGTCCTGCACAGGGACTGTCACTAAGTGTTCGTTTGCCTCAGAAAACTCTTCCCATTGACACAACCTGGGCAACTTTCAAGTTTTGTGAAACAATTCTAAACTGAAGAACCACTACCCATTCTTTGTAAGATCTGTGTTTCCTAAGCTGCTTTCTGAGCACTGGGAATCGGGTTTCTCTTTAAGCCTCATGACCTTCAAGCAAAAACTACTTCAACAGAAAAATCTGGTAAGCCTTTTTTTTAAAAAACAAATTTCTCCTGGAGAAGGCTGAGCAGCGCAGTGCACGCTGCCGAGGTCACCATCTCCTGAGGTTATGGCACACACGCCAATAAGCAAGGCCAGCAAATACCTGACCTGCCCAAAACACTCACTCTGGACACACATTTTTATGAACCTTAACATGTACTTCTGTTCTATGAACACACACACGCCAAGTCCATACTCAACATCCCAGCTCAAACACAGAGTTGATCAAATAAATATGGATATTTTACCATCTGTTGTTTAGTAAGGACGTCGTTGTAGATGGCTTCTCGGCGCTTGACATCGAGCTCCTGGCTCGCCTGTCTGCTCAGTGCCAGGGCCTGCACTTGGCTCTCAGTGAGTGTTACATTTTCTTTCCACTGAAAAAGAAAATTCCAAACTATCTTGGCACCAGTCATTGTAACAAAAGTTTAATGGTTAATTGTGGTCTTGCATTATGTCCGGAGGTCCATCAAAAGTTAAAACACAGCCCAGTTTCCAATAAATGCAAAATCATACTTCACCAGAATCAGAACTATGAGCTATCAGTTCTTCTAAGTGCTAATTAAGATAATACCCCTCTAGAGTACTGGGTGTAATTGAGAAATGTGGGAAACCAACATAGATAAGGACAAGATCTAACAAATACATCTTATTTGTTGTATAATTATTATTCCTTTTTGTGGAAAATCAGCATTTTCAGAGCATGGCAAGTAATTATGGATTAGTCCTCTAAGGCTTTATGTCATCTAGATACCCTTAAGAGTAACTGCAAGCTGCAAGGATAAAGGTCAGTTCAAACGGAGATTATATTCATTAGTAATGCAATTAATTACCTGAATGACCATATACAACAGCAATTTATTTGCCTGATACTGTTTAACACTTTCCCATCTCCTGATCTAAACCTACAGTTTCACTCACTATGGTTGAAATGATGTCTTCAAGGGGCTGAATTCTTGCTGCAGTTACGCTGTTGGTTGCTTCCACAACTTTCTCTCTTCCTTGATTAATCAGGTCCTGAGAAAACACCAGAACATTAATTATAAAGCAGACACAAAGAACACATTTCTTTGCTAAGCTTTTACAAATTTTCTCCATCTTTGCCTTGGCTACTCAGATTTCAAGTACCTTTTTCTTTTAATCTGCACAAGTCAATGACTCTCGGCTTCCACGCAGCTGAATTTCAGCAGAGCACCTGAACAGCACCCACAAATCTGCCAATTTGTACAGTGGACAATACTTAAGAAAACTATTTTTGTACCCAAAGGTTTTCAGGTCATGACAGGATGCTACATTTCTACCCAGGCAAATTTTCCATGACTTTGATGTTGTTACAGTCTCAACTCATTCTATGTGCTCAAAATATAGCCTATTATGCTAAATTGTCTATTTTAGCATAATACTGGCACATTCAGCGTATAATATTCCTGAGGTACATTCAATACAGATCCCCTTGACTTGCACTCTTTGTTGGAGGCTTCAGTTCCTTAGCACAGACACAAGTCAGTAGGATAAGACAACTGCGCTTCAACGCCTGCAGTTTACGGGATGGCATCTTATTCGGGAGGAACGCCGTTAGTTCCCTCAGCTCAGATGGCAACCAAGACCTGAGATAACTGAGGAACAGAGCACGCCTTCCTCTCTCCCAGTCCTTCTCAGACAGAAGACAGATGGAGGCAGAAAGCCAGATGTGCTAATTAATGTCTGCAAAAATACAGTTAATGTTCCAGAACCCTGAGGTACCGCACAGGTATGGGTTTACACACATACACGTTAGACATCAATATACCCCCCCAAGCCTATTAAAAATAGGAGACTATTACATAAATACCAAGATATTTAAGATTTTAATATTAATGATTAATTGTGACAGAAAAATACAGACATGCTTACAGCAATACAGAGACGTTGCCCTGCTTGGATTGCCACTCACCTCCAGCTGCTGATTACTCATCGCTGACAGAGCACCCAGATTGAAAGGAATATATGGTGTTTGAGAGTTGAAATTTGTGGGAAGCATATTGGTCCCAGCTGGCATGTTGAAACGCATAGTCAAGCCCTTAAAAACAGAAAATGCTCTTAGATTTGAATAACTGGTAATTCATGGTCTTCTATAATAGCTCCTGACCAACCATACACAGAGAAATCAGCCCCTAGAGAGAACGACAAGCACTGATCCTGGCACATGAAGGCTAATGCACCTCAGTAAACTGAAGATCCTTTCCAAAGCTCAGTTCAAAAGAACACTTTAATCACAGAAGAACCTAAGTTCTAGTCTTGAGTAATATGGGAGTTTAGCTTAATTAGGATTAGTTGTTATACTAAGAAAAAAAATGACCAAGGTTTATTAGTATCTCTTAAGCTGTTTAAGACACAATTTTTATATTGCAAACCCACTACTTAAATATCAAATAAACAAGATGCAGGGAATAATAGGGGGAAAAAAGCAACCTTTTAGGTCTTTTCTGGCAGACACTTAGATGTTTGTGGAATCATGGCATTCTGAAATCAATTTTATACCTTTAGTGTGCTAGAAATTTCCCTCAGATGCTAAAAGAGAGCTATTACATTGGACACCAGTGGAATTTTGTTATGAAATAGAAAAAATGTGTGTGTAAAATGAAAAAGTAACTTTTAAATGAAAGTAACAAAGAAAATACACAAGAGACCAGCAGTGGAAGAGCAAACAAGACACAGTATCTCCATTTTTCATAAGTCAAACTTTGCTTTACATACCCATTTCTTGGCCTATAAGGAAATTAATTTCCAGCGAAAAAGTGAAAAGGAAAGTGATACTTAAACCTGGAAAGGTTATTTTCATGTATGTAAACCCAATTGGACAGCTTTACCTTCTTTTCTGCTTCGTATTCTGCCCATGCTGCCTTCCTCTCTTCCTCAGTGAGCTCCTCTTCCTCCTTATGGTCCAGGAGTGAATCATGTTCGTGATACCCAACTATGTACTCTTTATGGATTTGAAGCAATTCTGCCAGAATTGTATCCTGTTCAGATGAAGATATGATAAAATGAGGTCAGTAGCTCTACTGTATTTACTCTTTCTGTGCCTTCACCTTACTGCTGTAACCCAGCTTCGCAAACAGCAGCATTTCACGGCAAAACAAAATTAAAACATAATGTAAAAGTACAATTTTCCTCCAAGGGAGGGTAATGGATTAACAATCTGCTACAGAGCTGACAGTCCAGCCACTTAATGAACCACAGGAATGCACTCAGATTCCACAACAATAAATGCAGCTGAAGAACCTAAAAAGAATGGAATGTGCTCAATGATTTTTCCTTTTCTTAGGCTGGATGGACACCTGAGAGGACCCATTGATAATGTGCAGCTGTAATCTATAAAGAGCCCCTCTCCTGGATTTAAACCACTAAGTAGTACCTTGGTCCATCAGCTGCTCCTCAGCATCCAACAGAAAAGGCTGCTTTCTTAAAACTGCCAAGATACATCTTGAGATAACCAGTCCCCCATCCATCTGGACCAAGAGAGGTCAAATCACTGCTAGGAACTGGATTTGAGCAGCAGGCTGCAATTTAGACTCTATATTCCACAACACCCCTAGTGTTTAATTGCTTTTAAGGTTAAACAAAATAGTTACAATGTCCTTTATAGTGACAAACTATCACAAAGGTTTTGTTCGCAGGCATACTAACATTTTGTATATACCTTTTTTATGAAAGAGCACTTCACTATACTTCAGCATTCAGTCTAATATTTCCGATACAAAAAAATACACATAAATGCTATCGGTGTTTTTTGAAATGCAGTGTTACCAACATGTTGAGTATTTCCTAGGTAAAGTAAAACCAAACTAGCTGTAACCAAAATATTAAGTTGCTACTGCCCTTGCCTGGACTACAGATGACACATTGTGATGGATCATTGTCTTAATTAAAAATGGATATAAGAACAGAGAGAGAAAATTAATGCAGAAAGTTGGTAGTAATAGTTTTCCAGTCCTCATTCACAATGAGTGAACATTCCAGTCTCCCCAGTTTTTCAAAGATGATACCTCTTTGTATTAAAATAAAGGTAATAATGCAAAGGATAAAGAAAACCATGCTCTATAAGACTGTGAAACTCTGCTCATGCTGCACCGCTTGGAGTGCCCTTTTGGAGACGATTCTTGAAGTCTGTTGTTTTTAAATGCACTTGTATCGCTGGTGAGTTTGCACATCAAGAAGGAGCTGATGCACCTCAGCATTCAGCCCAAGATTCAATGAGACAATGCTTTTGTACTGTGACCTTTTGGGCCACTCCTGCAATGAATTAAGAGAATGTTTTGCATATACTGTTTGCAGTAGAAATACATGAATATAGACAGACCCCTCCCACACTGTGCCCCAACTCTGCCAGGAACACAAACACTCCTACCCTGACATTTTCCAGACAGAACCAGGATTGGGAAGAATGGTTTGCACCCACCAGCAAACAGTTTTGTAACAACACTGAAAGTGCGCTTGGAAGTCCTGGTCAGTGCTTTTGCAACAACAGCTACCAAAAATTGTTTTCTTCTCTGTGTTTAAAGCTCAATGATGTCACCCAATTATAGAAACCAGTCCTTGGTTCATCCTTCTACTATCTGAGCTCCCTAAATTTCAACCAATGCTTTTATAGCCAACTCAACAAAATGTTCCATGTGATATCTGCAAGAGTTGTGCAATGGGCACAAAGGAACAAATAACTGCACCTGGGGGCAGTGGGAGAGAAGGCAGAGAGAGAAAAGAGATGCAGTAACAAGATATAATGAAAACATCTAGAGGGAGTGGGTGAAGAAGTCGAGAGGCTATTACAAAGTTAAGCTAAGACAGTTGAAGTGCTCCCAGCACACCGCAACCGCACATCAGTGTGCAGGGGGATCCCGCACGTGCATGTGCAATGGTTTCCATGGTAACACTATTACTGAAAACAATACTGCAATACAATCCACACTCACTCAGCCGAGTCTTCAGAATGTGGTTTAAATTACATCCAACTGTGTGTTTGCTTGTCTTTGTCTACACTTTATCTTGCATTCACTTCAATGACAAAGCTTGAAAACCAGGATATGGAAGGTTCTGCCGTTTAGTTTGTTTACTTCACCGCACCATCCAAAACCCATCAGAATAAATACTCCTTGTCATTTGTTTAGCTTGTTGATAGAATAATGACTATCAGTTGGTTTGTAAGATTTAGAATGAAATCCTGCTGATGAATGAAAAAAGGGAGAGATACTGAAAAAATGGTTTGTCTTTTTAAAATTGTGATGGAAATTAAATGCTATGGAAAGAGGTATTAGAAAGGAAGTCTTTATGAAGGATTCTGAATTATGTTGTATTTCATAAACAAGTTTTTCTCAACCAATCAAACATTTAATACCAGGGTAAAAATAAATATAAATTTAAATAAGCAGCAAATTCTTCTTATTCTAAGGTCAACAGCCTTCCAAAATTCACAGAATTGTCCCCTACTAAAGAACTACTGTAAAAAAAATGCCCTGGCTGTGTCCTGAGCTAGTATAAAATAATGATTTACTGCATCCAACTGAATCCCAGCTATTGTTTTAATCTGCTTTTCCAATCTCCATTACATGACCTCAACTTAGGCAAGTTTTCATTTCACATAAAAATGCGACTGTGATTCCAATGCAGCGAACACGCTGCGCTAGGGAAGAAGCGATGAGGAACAGAGGGTGCAACAGCTTTAAAGTGGATTTAAATTAGATATTAGCAAGAAATTCTTCACGATGACGGTGGTGAGACACTGGCCCAGGTTGCCCAGAGAAGCTGTGGCTGCGCGCCTTCCCTGGAGGTGTTCAAGGCCAGGCTGGATGGGGCTTTGAGACCCTTGATCCAGTGGGAGGTGTCCCTGCCCGTGGCAAGGCGGTAGAACTGGACGGGCTCTGAGGTCCCTGCCAACCCAAACAATTCCATGATACTAATGTGCCAGCTCCAAGGTATCTGTGATGCCCCCATCTCTTCTTTGTCCAGCTCCTACCTTGTACCTACTCCTCTGAAGTGCGTATTGCATCGTTCAAGGTAACCCACAACTACTGCACGTATTGCCCAGCCCGACTCTCAGTATTGGGGGGGGAAAAGCTTTGTCCTGATGGCTCCCTATCAGCCAAGCCTACCCCACCACACAATCCTTTGGGAGCAGCGTGTTAAGAGGCTGTGAGAACCTACTTTATAAACTCTCAACCCAACAGCCCAGTCATACATCACATTCATTTAAAAAATGACTCCAGAGCTGCTGTTGAATTTAGAGCAAAGTAAACTGCAGCACCAAAAATACACTCATAACACATCAAACAGGATTTTCTCCCTTCACACCATTGTTTCCTTTGCAATTGCTGCTCTACAGAAACAATAACAAAACCTGGCTTTAGTCTGAGTTAGGTAATGAGCCACAACATCTGCATAAAGCTCATGGCCTGTGTACAGTTGTTATCTCTGTACTTAAACACAGCAAATCTGACTGAGCGATTACTCAATCTGAAGTCACCTGTTACACCTTTTTCAGACTGCATTCCCAAAGGAGTCCTTTGCAGCTCTGCAGGGACAGTACATGGATGAAATCAAGCAGTGGAAGTTAATTTACTAATCCATGTGAACAACATTCACAACAAAAATAGTCCATTAAACCCAAGTATTTACATTGTTCAAGAGGCAGAAGCTGTTTCAGAGGGATAAGGGCAGAGAAATGGCACTATGAAGTCACAGCAGTAGTGCAACAGGCATTTTCCCCTGAGAATGGGAACTGTGGGCTCCTCAGGACTCCTTGGCACCCAGAGGGGCTTGCTCAGACCAGTAAGGGCAGAAAACTGCTGCTAAAATTAAAACTTGACATAAAGTGTTGATAAGCTTCCAGGAAAACTACATACTGCACACTGTCCATGTGAATTTTATATTAAATAGCAGCATGCAACACCTTCCCTTAACAATACTTTCCAAGAAAGCTGGTCTTTGACTGCAACATGGAACATTGCAAAAACAAGATTTGCAAGGGTATATTTAAAAATCAAGCAGGTATTTGTTTCTTCACTCACATAACGGATTTACTTGTGACTTTTAAAAAAATTGAATGAATACTCCTAACCCACTAAAAGCAAAATAATTAACAAGTATTCTTTTCTTACATTAAAGAAGTTGTGAAGTGTTTCGAAACAAGGAGTTACAAGGAAAATCCCAAAGCTCTGCTCTGAATCCCTCCTTCTCAACACACAATTCCCAGTTGCCCACATAAAGAAACTTCCTACCACAGGCTGTTGCTGAAGTCAAGAAGCTCTACCAGAAGAACTACCATCTCTCCAGGTTTTTCCACATTCCATGCTTAGACAGTTGGAGAAAAGTTGGAAAATATTTCACTTAAATCCTGTCCAGAATTCCCTCCAAAAGGCTTGCTTGGAAGGGGTCAGTTCTAAAATGTGCATTTTCAAACACTTTTTCTGAGGAGGCTGTGCTGAGCCATAGCTCCACTGGACACTGTTATTCTCTTTCCGTGTTGTCACAGTGCACTTCACACCGCTGCGAAGGATTCCACAGGTAAACCCCTACCTTACTGCACAGCAATGAAATCAAATCAGACAGCAACAGCACTGTGCAACAGACTGTGCTTTGAACATGGAAAAAGGGCATGGAGACAGAGAAAGAAAATTACACACAAAACCCGTCAAAGGCAGGACTAAAGCCGCCTGTTTTGCTTCGCTGGTGATTACAAAGGAACAGCTCAGTTTTGTAAGCAAGGGATACACAGCTCAGTGATAGAAGAGTAATACAGGTAGAGTTCAAGTGGCCTGTTTCCAGCCAAGAGGTGCTGAAATCAGGTTGGGTGTGCTGAACTTGGTGTCAACAAAGCACTGGAATATCCCACAACATGGATCTTAAAAAAACCTCTAGTTTCCAAATGCTGTGTAATTAGTTCATGTTATAACAAAATGTTTTTGTAAGTGTATCAATAGTCTTTTTAACCAATTTATTTCAATGCTAGAAGTCTGTTGTTAAATTCACTTAATTCTTTAAAAGTTTATAATTATAAAGCTAAATCATGCATTTCTGCTAAAATTACACTGAAATAAGGAATAGTTCACTCTCTGAATGAATAATCTTGCATGATTTAGAGAATAACATTCACTGCAATAGTCCCTACTGTTGATCCTTCCTTGTGATTGTTTATGCAGGATTTTAGAGAATTGGATAGACCAAAAAAGACAGAACAGGAAATAAAACATAAAAGTAAACTTACAATATTACAAATAAGCCATGAGTCGCAATTCAACTGAACAGCTCACAGGAATCAAGGAAAGAGTCACTGCAAGTGCCCTACTGGTTCAGTTTTGTATGTAAAGCAAGAACCTGATTGTGGATAAAATGAAAATAAAACATCCCAATCAGCTGAGCTTCACAGGGAAGGCAAATGCAGTGAAAAATAATTCTAAAAAAGCAGGATCACCCAAACTGTCAATATAAGCACGGAATGAATCTGCATTCTCCAATACACTTCCCTTTGTGACTGTTTCCTGCCTTGGCCAGGCTCTATTCCTCCTGGCAGGGCAGGGCAGGGCAGGGCAGTGGCAGCACAGCAGAAATGTCACCCTAAACTGAACTATTCACCTGGGATTTTAGTTTGGCCAAGGAGCCGGGACTCGGCCCTGGTAACTCACCACTCCGGCACAGCCTTATGGGACAGACTTCACTCCACCCCTTGGACTCTCTGCCCCAAGCCCAAATCACAAGCAATACTTCACAGGATGCCAGCTACTGACTTCTATTAACACTCCTACAAACATCCTTCGAACATTTTGAAGCATTTTTCACCCCAACTCTACCAATGACACAGGAAAACATCAGCTACCAGGCGTGCCACAGGCTCCTCTGCCAACCGGCTAAAAACACGCAGCGGGACTTAACGCGAATCCCACGGCACTTCAGCTTCTGCAGGAGCAGAGGGAGCTCAGTATCCAGCAAGATTCTTCCTCACTACTACCAAGACTAATTCAGGGGGACAAGGAAAGGAAAAATATTTGGGGGCTAATGGCTAGCTTCCCATACTCTGTGAGGCTATTGGGAATGCAAAAGCCCTGCTTTCAACAATTAAATACACACACTGCTAAGATAATCAATCTGCCTGATGATTTGTAGCCTCTTCAAACAACAAATTAAAAAAAAGGATTAGAAATTTGCATGCAGCATGTACTAAAATGCACATCTTTAAAAGAACAAAATTCCATTCAATATCATTTGCTAAAACCACAAGAAAACCAAAGAGAATTCCAGTACACAGTCTTCCTCTGTTTAGAGCCTGGGGCTCAGTTAAAAGCTTGTACATGACAGCTACACTGAGGGCTGGAAGGGAATTTATGTGGAACTTAATATTTAAAACTGAATGCTAAAGTAAGTTTGGATTTTAGAAACTTTCTCTTTTACATTATAATTCATTAAATGATTCATCATTGCAAAAGAAAACATAATTATTGTACTGGATTGAACAGTGCTTTGAGTAAACATCCTCAGGTGCTTCATAGGTCTTCGACCTGTTTTTAATTTCTTGAAAATAAGCAGCAGCAAAGGGTAATGCAGGAGCTATGATTTTATGGAAGCATAAATGTATATGGCATAAGATAACTAAGAACGTAAAAAAAGATAAGTACTATTAATTACAACCTAAAGGGAGGTGTTTTAGGAGGTAATAAAATGAATTTCCCAAAATAAAAATGTGCAATACAGTAAAAAGGTAGAAGATAATTTTTGGTAGTCTGCAGTTTCCGGCTTACAGTGAGAAACAGTGTAATAAAAAGAGGTTTGATACAGTCATTAAATTTTGTTTTCAGGGGTTTTAAAACGCATGTGTAACAGTGAGTAACACTTACAGGGCTAACACTTCCTAAATCCCCCCAGCAGCTGCACCAACACTGTAGGTGGTCTCACAGGCTGCTCCAGAGAATGGCTTAGCTATAAAGAATGCCAGTGTGATGCCTGACCACAATTTATTATATTATAGTGGTCTACAGATAGCCTAGAATGGAAAACACACTCTTGTCTTTGGAAATTAAAAGGTTTACAAATGGGGAAACCTCCCCGCTCACAATCAGACACTGTATAATGACTTAAACACAGCAGTAACTCATGAATTTAACCAGTTAACTGACTACAGGCTACACATTACATGTTAGTGTTTACCAGCTATTCACCTGGTAAGAAGCAAATTGCACAACAGCTTAAGGATGAACTAGTCTTCAGCAGACAATATACACAAATAATATAAAAGAGCCAAACACAAACCCACAGACTAATCTTAAATACAAACTGAAAAAAAGAAATAAAGCAACTCAATAAAAGAATAAAGTAACTGAATCCATTATTCTTTCCCCTAAAGTTTAGTCCTGCCTGACTGTAAAAGTTAGGGGTTTTGTTTATAAATTGATTTTTAAAATTTAAATTTATTTTTAAATTAATTGTAAACTCAGTTCCTGAAGTACCCCATAGGACAGTGAACCCCTACGATGGAGAACAGTGACAATGAACCACAGTAAATAAGTGCAATTGTTTTCCCGATCTCTGCCGTACCCCTATTAAAGGTCCCTACCAGAAGCATTAAACAAGGAACGTGAAGTACAGTATCACCTCATAGGGTTGTTACCTCAAATCGAGGTAATGCTGGGTACCACCTGTACCCACTCTAATGTTAATCTGAATCCTGGCTTCCACAGTTTCTTGCAGTAATACTTCTATTCTCCCATGTACTTTCATTTGTCCCGATTTAGAATTTTTGTCTTCTAACTGAAGATCTTCTTCTACCATCAATTACATTGAAGGGAAGCTCATTAACTAGCTCATTACAGCATCTATTATATTAATTACATATTTTATTATGTTACCTGCAAATCACCTTCATTTGAAGTGAAAAATAGTGCTCTGAAGTGGAAACTAGGCACTCCTTCCCAGATCAAATACCCTATGTACTTAAACAGATCTAAGTTATTTTTATAGCATATAATTCCTAGTGACAGGCATCCACTTACTTTGGGCAACAGTGGTGTGTCTCTCTTCTTTTTCTTTTCTGAATTAGGATCATCCAACAAATCTGGCTCAAAAGTGTACAGCTCTGTAAGTTCATTCATAGTGAAATGACGTTCAACTTGCTGTTGGTCAACAACCCGGAAGGACAATGACTGCTTTGTTACCTGACGATCATAGATCTTATCTTCCATTGTTCCCTAAAAAACGAAGACACTCACTTTCATACAAATACTGGATCTTCTTGTCATACAGGAAAAAACATTAACAGATACAAAAGAGCTCACATAACAACCTAACAGTGCTCTGTTTCCCTCATTTCTTTGATAATGTATCTACAAAGTTACCTGAAAACACTTTGCTGAGAAAAAAAGACAGAAAAAAAAGTCCCTCTTGGAAGAGAACAGAAGTGATGTGAATTGTGTACACGACAGATGTCATCCAGCTACTGACTAGAGTAAGAAATGTGTATTTGCAGTAGCATTTTGAAGAGATTCATTTTTGCTTCTGTTCCCCAAAGTAGGATATGACCAAAAAAAATGACAATTTCCACAACATGTACCTTATTTTGTGGTTTTCAGCAGCATGTAAAAAGCAAAACAGATCCCCTATCACTGTGGTGAGAAGGAGAGGGAAGGGAAGCAGTCAAGTCTAATTCACCACAGCTGTGCACAAAAATATCAGCTCCTTGATGAAAAAAGGAAAATTACTTTTTTTTCAAAAAAGATGATGACTATGAAAAGTATGAGAACAGCACAGCCTGTCCTGAACATCGTAATTTGAAAAGGATATCAGCAGTTCAAAAGTGCACACAGAAGACTATAGAAATAGACTGAAGACTGAAGAAAAAAGACAAGTCTGACAGCATCGTGTTAGAAAAAGTAATCCTCAAGTTGGCAAGTAAATAAGAGACTTGATCTAGAGTGAAATACTGTTCTGGCCTTCAGTCTTCTCTATTATACATGAAAAACCAGAAGAGGAAGCACAATACTCCCTAACAGAAATAATGGCATTAATGAAGCATAGATCAGCGACCATCAGAATTATGACACATCTTTAATATCTGCAGGCTGTGATACCAGTTTTCAAATCATGGCTTGGATGACTTTCTATAAAAAATTGTTTAGCTCCCTGTGTTTTCATTCCATCTGGACCCTCAGGGCCCCACAGCCCAGGGGGCTGTAGAAGACAGCTACGCTGAGCGTGACTGTTGCCCAACAACCTCCATCCTCCATACAGTCCGTTCAATTAAGAATTGTCAGTGGTGCACAATTAAAAAGCTGAGAACGCTCTTCTGAGTCTGAATGTGTGAATCACTGCTAGAATTCCAGACTGTGTTACACAAAGTGCCAGACAACGTGGGCTTAACAGGAAATAATGCCAGTTGTTATTGATTTTACCAATCTTTCCTTCAAGAGCTCTTTCAGTGGCCAAATACTGCTACCAGATGAGGGCAGGAAGATGACTGGGTTGGTGTGGGCTACTACAGACTTCAACACAAGTCCAAACAGTGAAAGTCCAAACAGTTACAGCTTACAAATTCAACTGCAGGACCAGAATATTGTAAAAACACCAGACAGAAACCTACCTGAGCCAAAAACCTGTACACAAACACAGGTTTGGTCTGCCCAAAGCGGTAAACCCTGAAAATACTCTGGATGTCATATGACGGGTTCCAAGAAGCATCAAAGATGATTACTCTATTAGCAGCCACGAGATTAATTCCGAGGGAACCTGCTTTAGTTGATATAATAAACAAGCGGCCTCTGCAACACAAAGAAGTTGCAAAACCTTAGTATTCTGTGGAACAACTATTGTTTCCATGTTGCTCTGTCACTACAGAGTTGTTAAAGCACTGAAATAAATCACAAATTTCATTAAAATACAGTATTAAGCACAAAACAGATGCAGATTTTACAAGGACAACTCTTTTAGCAAAACACACACTTCCAAAAACACAGATCGGGGCCTTTTGCAAACCAACTGATGAATAAACTGGTGAGTAAGAGAAAATTTTTGGGTTCGTATGCTCAACACTAATAAAATCAGTTATATCAAATTAAACCATAATTTTAAACAGGCATATCCCATGCTATTGGGACTGTTTCCTAACTAGTAAACTTTCAGGATGACTCTAGAATGTCTATTTGATGTATCTGCTTTTTTGAATATCATCTCATTCAGATTCAGCTTACAAAGAGCTCTTGGCAGACACCTGACAGAATCAACTACTGAAGAGCATTAACACTGAATTAGTTTACTTTGTTCCATTTTTTATTTGTAATTTTATGCACACTGTAAAGGTCTGCAACGTAACGATGTATTTTATTTTTTAAACAAATGTAGGAAGGTGAAGCTCCTTGACTTCAATTAACTTGTAAAAAGGTGTTTCTATGTACCTATCCAAACCAGACTGGGACACCCCAGCTTGTATGAAGAGCGGATGGTTGGGAGATGATTCCGGAGTGAGCCAGGAGAGCTACACACTGCTGGCTGGCCAAGTGACTGCTGTCTCCTGGCCAGACTCCACAGGGCTCTGCCCTTCCTAGGTCCTTACACCCTTTAAAGTCATTGTAGTAAAAAAACCTGTCTCTGATCCAAACTGCATACCACCTAAACAAGGGTGAAACCACCAAGGCAACACCACAAAAGTACTGAATCAGTACAAAGAGGAGCAATCCCAGGAAAGCAGAAGCCTATTGCTGTTGCATATTTTCTGTGCCAGTTCTGCACCTGACAACACTGTGATATTTATTTGCCTGCCCTTAAGAGGTCACTAAGCTCATACAGGTAACAAAGACATAGAGAACAAAAGAAAGAGGCAGGGAAAATGAAGCATAGAGATACAGAAGAGATCTCACCTCACATTAGTTTCATCATTAAATTCTTCAGCCCATTTCTTTCTTGACTGAGCTGTAGTTGACCCATCTAAGCGATAGTAATCGATATTTCTGAACCATTTTCCTTCACCTATAAATGTTAACACTTGAATTATTAAAATGCTGATTGTGTAAGGAACCATCCTGATAATGCTGGATACACACAACTCTAAATAGTGAAAGAATAATTATGGAATATAAAATATACTCTCCTCCAACACTTTAAAACAAAGGGAGAAGACTACAGGTTATTCAAGACAGAGAACGTTTCTGGAGGATATAGGTGCGTGCCACAGGCAGGCCTTGAAAACAATGCAATGATGCTTACATAACAAACTATGAAACATGTAACAAAAAATAACAGCAATTGCATTTGTGATGACAATGATCATCCATGAGCCAGCAAAAGCCCCTAAAAACCCAAAACCAACTATGTCTAAAACGAATCAAAAACCAGAATAAACGTTGTCGAGATAATTTCACCTTGCAAAAAGGATCCAGCATCTATCACCATCCATTTCTTCCTAAGATTTTGTTATTTTTTACAAAAAGATCAAATTATATTAAATGAAACTCCTCCAAACAGTTTTATACAGATTGAATTTATAACCAAATTCTGTTCCAAGGTTAAATTGTAGTTGAAGTATTTGAAAAGACCTGATCTTCTTGGGGGTGTTTCTCTCATTTTTCACTGTTTCTAGTGGCATATAGACATTTGCAGAGATAATGCCTGAACTTGGAGCTGAAGTTAATTGTAAAAAGTAACTAGATCTTTAAGCATTATAACACAAAACGTACTTTTCAAATTGATCTGTGCATTTTCATGTTACAAAATTTGTTTAAGTAAGCCTTTCCCATACAAAAAACATTCGCAGGTAAATGCTCAAAAGGAGATTTCAAAAGTCAAGGTGTCTAATCATTCTGGATCTGAAATTCAGGAAAACCTTTTCTGAGTTTAATTACCCTGTGAATTATCACTACTTCTTGACAGATGGGGAAAAATAAAAGTAACTACAGCTAATAGAAGATTTTCTTCTCTCCCTAATTCACAAGTAACCTTTCATTTTCTTTTGACACAGAGAATAAGAAAGATGGGCACAGACATTTTAGCAGGGCCGGCTGCAAGAGGACAAGAGGCACTGGTTTTAAACTTAAAGAGGCGAGATTCAGATGAAGGTGGTGAAACACTGACACAGGTTGCCCAGAAAGGTGGTGATGCCCCATCCCTGGAAACATTCAATGTCAGGGTTGGACAGGGCTCTGAGCAACCTGATGTGTTTGAAGATGTCATTGCAGGGGGGTTGGTCTGGATGGTCTTTACAGGTTTCTTCCAACACAAACCATTCTGGTTCTATGATAAAGAGGTCTGGGAGCATCTTACAGAGTAAACAGAAGAAACATCCTTCACAGAGGACGTGCCTGGCTAATGAGAAATTCCTCACCATTTGAGCATCACTACTATAATGATTCAGTACTGTCTCCCTCATGAAATCCATAAAACAATCTACTGCATTATACATAAAGCCTAAATCCACATTTTGCATGTTCTACATGCTGTTTTAAAGCACTCTAATTCTCTTTCATTATCCCTCTCCCAGTAAGAAGGGTCAGAATTCAGCAGGCATCAGAGTATAACATCACTGTTGTACAGAATTTAACAAAATGCCAATAATCCTGCCAACTTCAGGAATAGTAGAGAGCATTAGTACTTCTAATGAAAACAATTATTTCAAATCCATTCCCTTTGAACTGAATAGAAACTTGTAAAAAGGTTTCTAGCTTTGCAGCTGTTCAAGGTATCACTCACCTTTATAAATAGGAGCCTTATCTTTGTCAGTTTTCTCCCTGTTGGCCAGTTCCAGGAAATCTTCTATCAAATCCAGAGATATGAGGGACTGGCTGAACACTAGGCTGAAAACAGAAACAGGGAAACACAAAAATCAACCTCTGAGCTTATTTTAATTATTGCATTGCTTTATTTTTCTTCCCTCCTCACTCTGATACTCCCTTTGAAACAAACAGTCTCAACTTAGGTGGAGTAACTGCATGTATGGGAAAACTCACTGAGAAAAACGAATGCAGCAGGCACATTCGCTTCAGAAAACTCAGCCACAGCATTATGAAGCCTGAATGAACACTGCCAGAATAATATATTTAATAAGGTCACTGAAAACATTCCTAGAATTGACTTACACTTTGTCTCCAAGCTCCTCTGCCATTCGAAGAATTTCAAAGAGAAGCACCATTTTCCCAGAATGTTCCAACACTTCAGCATCTGCATCAGTGACAAAATCTTTGTACCAATCTGGTGCTGGGCTGCCAGGATTGGAAGAAGATGCACCTTTGCCTATTAAAAAAAAAAGTAAAAAAATTTTCAAAGATAAAGGCTTTGTCTCCATTTAAATGCCATGAAACATCTGAATTACAGAAGTGTTTGATCATTATTGGGCTTAACTGGTATGAAAAAAGTTAAATAGACAAAGAAAAAACAGTGTTTGCACTAGTAGCAAACACCAGAGTAGCAGTTATTGATGGCAGAAGTCATGAATAAGAGTCACAAATCCTCTTTTGGTGTTGCAGGATAGTTGCACTTGGACAAACAGTGCTACCATCTCCAGCTTTTCTCCAAGAGCATTTAGCAACCGCTTTGTTTCCACCAAGGATGCATCTCTGAAAACGCATCCATAAATGTTACAGCCATTGAAAAGAAACTTTCCATACTAAGAAAGAGACTTACTTAACAAAGTAAGAGACCTAGATGACCTGTGGGAAAATCCTATACACACCAGCTATCTATTTCTGTCTTCACCCCTAAACTTTGCAGCGAGGTCTCCAACAGGTGCCCGCAAACCTCCTCTGGCGCGGCATCAAACGGTGTTTAGAGATTCTGCACCCACATTACATGGAAAAAGACTGCACAAGAGAGGTCAACATGCTTGTGACCCAGAGACAGAAGCTCATCCTGCCTATAATGCAACCACTTTAAACACATTTCATCTGCATGTGTATGTATTTTGCACAGAACTGTGCACTCCTGCACTCTTCCTCTTACACGTTCTGTGTTCATCATTGGGATGGGGCCCAAAAAAAAAGAAATCCTCACCTCAACTGTAACCCAGAAATCATCCATTTAGAGAAATTGATTAGACACACAACATATGGTACAACCAGAAAACTCACTCTACGATACTAAATACAAAGACAAAACTGGATTATTAAGCAAAATCCAAAAAATAAATGTACAGATATAAGTAGTTTGATTAACAGTCTTTAAAAAAGGTCTCGTACTCCTGCTGCATTATAGCTGCTTGCTGAATATCCATTTCAAATTCAGGTGCAACAATGAAAGCCAAGCATCTTTCTTAATCTTTCACCAATACATTTAAAGAGAGATGAAAAGCAGCACCGTTCCTCTGTTAACTTTGTACTGTTTTCTATCTATGAATTAAAAAAAAAAATAACTGTGCAACTTCCCTGCCACAAGACCCCTGAGACCTAAATTGATGCCCCTTGTTTTTCCAGGCCAAATACATAGTTAGAAGCAGCAGGAGCTTTAAGCATAGAAGCAGTTCATGGAATTAAGGGATTTTGCCATTTTGGAACAAAGCAGAATTCCTGAGGGCCCTCTCAAATCACCTTCTGCAAAATGAAGCTGCATGTATTTTATTTACTTGTCTATTAAACTCACCTTCATCTGATTTTGAAGGGTTGTTAGCAATATCTTCTGCATTTCCTTCTCCACCTCCACGAGATCTTGAATTCCATACTTTAATGACTTCAACATCATTATCACTGCCACTTCCACTTGAGCTACACTCTTTCTTTACTTTCTTCCCTTTGGATTTTTTTTTCCTAGAAAGGTAAAATTGTACACACCGTTATTTTTTTTAAACTCTACTACTAGAGAATATATTCTAACAGAGAGATAAAATGAAAAATAAGCATTCACCTCTATAGAAATCACAAGTTCCATTAAGTTCAATGGCTTTAAAATGGAAAGGGGAAAGATACTGATTAGACACTAGGAAGAAATTCTTCACAATGAGGGTGGGGAGGCACTGCCACAGGTTGTCCAGAGACTTCGTGGCTGCCCCATCCCTGGAGGTGTTCAAGGCCAAGGTGGATGGGACTTTGAGCCCCCTGATCCAGTGGGAGGTGTCCCTGCCCATGGCAGGGGGGTGGAACTGAATGGACTTTGAGTTCCCTTCCAACCCAAACCACTCTATGATTCTATGATTCATTAGGGAAATAAATCCAAACAACAACAAATAAAAGCTCAATTACTTTGCATAATCATCAGAACTTAAGCTCATTGAGGTTTCATCGGAATCTGAAGCTATGAACTCATCCATACTGTCTTCATCAAAATAGCCCTCAAAAAAGAAAAGAAGAAGACATTTTATTAAGTATTCTCATCCAGAAGCTTTTATTAAACCTTTAACCATCTGCTTATTCTTCATTTAAGCAATGGTACGTTCTACAAAGAAATATTTTAAGAATGAAGACATATCCAGAAAAAAAAATATGACAAAAACAGCAGCAAAATTACCCCACAGCAACAAAGGTTTCCATTAATTTGATGAAACTTTACCTAGCATTTGGCAAAGCTTATTTGGAAAATTCTCAACAGAGACTATTTTGATATATCTAATTTACCTTATTTTCTTTGCTAATATAGTCCAGCTGCAAACACCAAGGGTGCGTCCAGATTCTGCTCAACATCTGGAAATCCTGGAATAGTTTAGCTCCAGCTTTGCCTCTTCCACCTTCATTGCCACCACCTACACCTGACAATAAAGTTCAGGTTTTAGAATGAGACCTTGAAGTAAGTTTGCCACATAGAGTCCCCCCTTTGAACACCCTGTCAGTGGAGTACTGAGTGTTCTTTCCAGCTGCACATCATATTGTAATGTCTCTTGTAAAAGAGGTCAAATTACTGAGTCGCAGGCATTTTTTTCCTAGTTAAAGTTGTCAAAATTAGATTTTCCCCTTTTTCTTGATAATGAGAAACACGATTACATTTTTACATAGAAGCACATTTCTCCCCAGTACAGGAATGAATCCCAATTCTCCTAAGAGGACAGCCATGTCTATTTAGGTTTTGTAAAAGCAGCCTAAAGTAAAAAACACAAAATACAGTTTGTACTTAGGTTTCAATGAATTTGGATTCCTATTTTAAGCTACCTTTATTTAGGGACTTGCAATGCTGCAGAACTCTGTTATAATAAAGAATCTAAAAAAAGCCCACCTAACTTTTCAACATCCAAGCACAAATAAGTGCAAAGCAGTACAATGGTCAGAAAGTTGCATTTCTTTTTTGTAGTCTCAATTTCCCATTAAGCAGCACATTAACTTTAGGTTCTTGAAACAGACTGTTTTTCATATTTATTATATGCCTAATTTAAGGCATGCATGAAAATAGTATTTATTGCAACATAATCATCAAACATTTAGGGCAAAACAGGCACAAAGCCTGCTTGATGCATTTGCTCAATGCACAAGACAATCCCAGTAAATGTCTACAGCAAGTTCTTGCATCATACAACAGCTTTGAGTATGTTCCCATTTGTGCTCTCTTGTGACTCTGGGAAATGGAATTGTAAGGATGACAAAGTCTTAGATTTGCCTTCCCTAAACCTGAGCTAACACCACACAGAAACAAGTTTCAAATTAACGAGTCCTACGGTCTTTTTAATTTTTCTGTATTACAGAAGTGAAAGAAAACATGTAACATTTCAATTGAATTAATGAAAAACTTGGTAAAATTGCATCTAAAATGTGTGTTTTTAGTTTATGCCTGTTATAGTGCATGGAAAAATGAATTATTTAAAAATTTGCAGATGAGAGGAGCAATTCCCTTTCCCCTTCTGTATTTACCTTCAGTAGCAACTCCCTTTTCCATTAAAATAAGAAAGCACATCCTCGTCTTTTGAAATACAAAAGTTACTCAAAGAATTAACGTGTAAAATAAGAAAGCACATGCTCTTCTTTTGAAATACAAAAGTTACTCAAAGAATTAACGTGGGCATTAGCAACCAGCATTGAGATTCGCTCTGAAAACTGGAGTCATGGTTACGTCTGGCTCCGACCGAGCTGACAGGAAACTAACCCAAGCTGAAGGCGCAGAAAGCAGATAACACTTTCTACTCGTTCAAGGGCTTTAAGCAGCCCACAAAGGGCTGGTAAGCCATGAAACAAATGCTTTTAAGAAATACAAATCTGGCTTATCTCAAATAACTTTTTTGAGCCCTTAAAGCCTAGGCAGACTAATTAAACTACCTGTTAGTTCTTACAGTTAGATGTACAACCTTTTAATTAATGGCTCCAACAACGCAGCAAATGTGATGCTCACTGTAATAGGCTTTTTGCCAGAGCAAATCTTTCCTTTCACAGCCACTGGACCAGGAACTACTCTCTCTTACCTGCTGCCTGCTTTATTGAAATAGAACTGAAAGCCCCTGTATGTAAAGCCTTCTGTAAAGAGTAAGAGAAAACCAGCTTTAAATGTACAGCACTAGCGCTTATGCTGATCAATGACCTGTAAAAGATTTACATTGCCATCTAAAAGCAGACCAACAACACCAGTGTTGGGGAGTCTGGAATGACAAAACCAGCCCCATTTGTATCAGAAATCAGCCAAAGATAACCTATAGCATTGCCAGCCAGGAGAGGGAGGGGATTGCCCTGCTCTGCTCTGCACTGATGAGGCCCCACCTCAAATATTGTGTTCAGGTTTGGGTGCCACAGGATAAAAAGGACATCAGACTACTGGAGAGTGTACGGAGGAGGCCACAAAGCTGGTGAAGAGTCTACATGGGAAACCACATGAGGAGAGGCTGAAGTCACTTGGTCTGTTCAGCCTGGAGGAGACTGAGGGGAGACCTCATTGCGGTCTGCTGCTTCCTCACCAGGGAAAGAGGAGCAGCAGGCGCTGAGCTCTTCTCTCTGGTGACCAGTGATGGTACTCAAGCGAATGGCAGGAAGATGTGCCAGGGGAGATTTTGGTTGGATGTCGTGGTGGTGGAGCACTGGAACAGCTCCCCAGGGAAGCAGTCAGAGCCTGACAATATTCCAGCAGCATTTGGCCAAGGCCCTCAGCCCCATGACGTGAATGTTGGGGTTGTCCTGTGCAGGAACAGGAGCTGGACTCAATGATCCTTGTGGGCCCCTTCCAACTCAGGTCATTCTATGACGATTCTGTGATACCAAACTGCCCTAACAGGTGTGACATAAAAGTTCCTATGCAGAGCTACAGAGACGTAACCTAAATAATTGCATGTCTGTAAAGTAAATAGTACAGCTAATCACTATATAGTTATGACTGGAGGTATCAGTAGAAATGAAATTACTTTCATTGCTCCTTCACAACTCTTTCGTTCTATAACTTAACCAAGCACAGGCAAAGGACAACAGAACTGTTGAATGAAGTCTAGCTGGCGATTCATCTAGGGGATCACAAGCTACATTATCTGTAATTTGAAGTCACTACGACAACAGAGTGAATTTCTGCTATAAATCATAGCTTGATTTGAGATACAATTAATCTTTCTCATAATTAAACTTGGGAGAGTAACCATAATAGAAAAAAGAGTTATAAAAAAAATCCAACAGCAACAGACAGGCCTTGCAAGACAGGTGACTTAGCAACTGCAAAAAATATAATTAAGTGGCACAACAGACCATGTATTACATTTCATAATCACTGCAAAAAGTGAATACATGCTGCAAGTGTTAGACAAAATCTTACCAGCACTGCCTTAAAAATTCTTGACAGTGGAATTCAACCCTGATCATTAAGTCAATTATTATAAATGGTATTTAAAAACCCAGATTGCTCCAGTACCAAAACCTGCTGCTGAAGAGTCTGGCTGCATGAAGCACAGCAATACAGAAATCCTTACTAAGAGTTCCTTGACATTACCATCCAAACAGTCTATCCAGTACACACTGGTACATCATTTAGAAGGGCTGATATTCCAATACCTGCAGCAGCTCATTTGTAATATAAGTGACCAGCACACCAGCCCACAGTAACCTTTTTCCCTTATACACCTTTTCAACTAAACAAATTTAGGTTTTGTTGGGAAAACGCAAGTCCCCAGAACAAGTCCCCAGAACAGTCCAGTCGAGGCCCCACTAAAATGCGATGAAAAGTACGGTTCTTGTGAAAAGCGAGCTTGCAGGTTTTGAGAACAAGAGACAGTTCCACAAAAGAGCCAATATTTGACAAAAAGTAGCTTCAGCTAGCATAGTGACAAAAGGAAACTGCAAGACTTCGCAGAGAGCTTACACCAGTACTTCTTAATCTTGCATTCTCTTCCTCCAGTGTTACAGTCAATATCTTGTTTCTTGGAAGAGTAAGACATTAAATAAATTCCTTTTCTGTTTAAAAAAGGAATAAGAGATGAACCAAAACCTGAAGACAGACTACTCTTAAAAGCTGCAATATTGTTACTCCTCGAAACAACATTTTTATGTGGAACCGAAAGTCTTGCTATAATTCAAGTTTCAGAGTTAAGGTAAATCTTACGGGAGGTAGAAGAATACACAGAGCCAATAATATATACAACCCCCCCAAACCTACCAACTATAGCAAAAACCCCTTATTAAATGATCATTGGTCTTCTTAGCCAAGGGAACTGCAGGCACGTACCTGTCAAATGATCCAAGTAGTACTGGTAGAGTTTGCACTGAATAGGTGTCATTCGAACTTCTAGAACATACTCATATTTTGGGGGGAGGAACTTTGTTAATGCTGTGTAATCCTTCCTCTGTAATTTTACAAGCAGTATATTAGTCATACAAACAGGAAAACAACTACTGAGAGCTTAAGAACTTCTGCCATCTTAAACAACAAAGCACCCTGCACAAACTACAATGATTCAGATGCTTTCCAACCACAAAGGGAAAAAATAGCCCACTAAATACAATCAATGACAGGGCAGAAGCCCATCTTACCTCATAAATGCGGTTGTCTGCTCAAAAGTGTATGACACAGTTCCAAGTCCTTGCAAAGCTCACTGCAACTTCAGTGGTGACTCTGGTAACTACTTTTGTGGGGGATTTTCAAATACCAATATCTTCTTTTGTGAAAGCGTGGGTAAGTCAAGCAGCTAATGTTGATGCTTGTGTCACAGATGAGCTCACTCACGGATTCACCACTTACTGGTTTAGAGTACTTGCCTGGGGCAATGAAAAACTTACTTCTGTGCTTACTTCTCTCCATCCAAACAGTGAAGGGTGTACTGATCCTGATCAAGAGTCCACTGCACATTTAGGACTTAGTGACCTTCACCAGTGCTAACCTGCCTGCGCTGTGCTGCAGAACCTCCTCGCTGCAAGACAATCTCAGCTCAGCTCAGTGCACCACAGGAGCCTGCCGGCAGCTCCCGCCTGGCACCGGACACTACTCCACCTGCACGGCCTTGCTGCTAGCTAGAAGTGCAGCAAGATGCTCTCATGAGAATGTCCCTGCTGGTTTCTTCTAAGGAAATTACACAGCAGCTCAAATGGCCAAAAGGGAGAGCTGCTTGCCTCAGACTGGCTCTGTTCTGCACAGTGCGCTGTGAGAAAATTCACCTGGGCTCCATCCGACGCTGGTCAAACATGAGGTGCCCATCATCCAAAGGCACGTAAGATTTACGTACTATTTAAGTTCCTCTTCTCATTCTGTCTTTTGGTTTGTGTTCCTGTACTGCTGTACAGATGTGCAGAATTATATACACTATCCTCTCACTGCTACTCATATTTCCAAGATCACAGGTTTACAACAGGAGGTCCTTTATCAGCCTTACACCCTGCCATAAGCATTTTTATTTCTTTCAAGGAGAAAGATCTGAGTGTGGGACTGTCCCACTATGAACATTTCACCCAACTCACACCCACTGGGACTATTTCATCAAATACCCACAACTGCACAGTCAGAAGAGGCACTCGGTGCGTACAGAGTGTTACATCTTCCACCAGGCTGCTGGTGCCACAGTTTATAAAGGCAGAAGAGCAGTAACATCATGCTGACAGCACACGAGGTGCAATACTATGGAAGGTTAACTGAACAGCAAAGAATCCAGCCCTCATTCTGGAAACCTAGGCAGTTTTGTTTTGGCTTTTGTCTAAGGTCTTCAAAGTAAAAAGTTCTTCACCATTTAGAAGCTGATTAATATCCCTTCTGTCCTTTTTCCCACTGTTCCGATTCTCACAAATCAGGAAAAACAGGAATTCAGAACCAAGTGACAAACTCTGGATCCCCAGCTTTCTGTGCAGTTTCCAAGGCATGTGACTATTTAATATGTATATGAAATTAAGGGAGACTCTTTCAAAGCAACAGATACCCTATTCCACCATGTGATTTTCTAGTCTCCTAGCAAGAAGACACCTGTGTTCTCTAATACATGTACATGTCCTACAGAGGATACACTGACATTTGGGTAAAAGCTATGAGATTTTTCTAAGTTTTTCTAAATAATGCAAAGATCTAGTAATTATTAAAAATGCTTAAGTCAAAAGTAATTGTTGGGTTCAATGGAGCTCTCAAATATCAGGCCTTTGAGTGTTTTTATCAGAATGAGATGACAAAACTCCTTCCCCTCCCTGCAGCGAATTCAAGTAACCGGTTATAGCAAAACTGTCCTTACCTGAACACATCCAGCTAACATCTCATAGAGAATATGTGCACGCTTCTTCATGACTCTGACATCTACCAGAGTTGAGTCTGCACACTGACCGTTCTGAATCGGATTTATAAATCGATTTCGGAATTCCTTTATTGAACCAAGCAAATTCTCCTTAATAAAGTTAACCATGCAGTGATCTAAGACAAAAAGATCAGACTTGAGTTGTTCAAAGTGGCAAGTACAGTAGTGGGATTAATTCTAACACACAATAAATGTGCCATATAGAAAACTCAGAATTCTCTGTTGAGCAGAAAGGGCACCTTAAATTGACATTCTAGAGGTAATTTCTAAGATTAATATCAGATTGAAAACTACCTCATTGTGTTTGTTACACAGTGTCTGACAGCACATTAACAAACAGAAACAAAAACTGCAAGCTAGTTCACACTGAAATTCCTAAGACAGTAACATAAAGTTCACTAAGAACATTGCTCTAGAAATGTTTAAAACAATTTAAATTGATGCTGCTGCAAGACCTGATCCACCCATTTCCACTCTGAACATTCTCTCCTGTCCCCTTTCAACATACTGAGACCCATCTGATCCTTAGCCTGACCAAGGAACTAAACTGCCAGAAAGCTATTCACTTCTGCACTGTTCATTCGCTGATACTCCTCATACAGGCTCCCTGAGGATCCAGATGTATGTAATGCCATGCCAAGGGGAAGGATGGAAGAGAGGCCAGATCCCCAACAGCTTCATTTTAATTTGGCTTAAAAAATCATGGAGCCACATCTTGTGACAATGATTTAAAATGAAAAACCCAAACTCAGATTGTTAGGAGGGTTATTTATATATAGAAGTCTAGCAAACAGCATCACCACATCAAATTCTTTTCTTCTAATCAATCTACATCTATCCACATACTGCTGAAAGGCAAAAGCATATTCAAGGAAATAAACACTTCTTAAACCAGAGAACTACTCACATTCTATAAGATTATTCTGCAGTGGTGTTCCTGTAAGAATTATTCTTCTCCTAGATCGAATAGAATTCATTGCCTTCGAAACAGCAGATGCTTCATTTTTCAGTATGTGCCCTTCATCACAAACAACAAAGTCGGGGCCTAAAAAAGAAATAACGATATTAGATCTCTTCCATCTTCTAAAAATACAAAGAAACTGGCAGCCTAAAGAATCCAAACTTTGTTCTATTAATATTATTAAGCTTTTTGGTTTGGTTTGGTCACTTCTGTGTGTGTGCTTTGTGATGAGATTTTTTTGCATCATTCAGGTTTTCACTCAGCCTTTGCACAAGCATTCACAGTAGTCATCCTGGTAAACTACAGCCACTGCTTTGTGAAGTCTTCATGGGAAGGATTAAGTACAGCTTTACAACACATTCCTATAAATGTTATCTATCCATGCAGCTTGTGTGTGCATGTCTGCATTTCCATTCACCCAGTCAAAACTTCATAAACCTGCTCCCTATATCCAGCTTAGGTTGCCATCTGCTGGTGCAGAAAAACAAAAATCAGAGAACCACTGATTTTAAGGCAACAGGTCAGTACCAATAGGAGAAAACAGTGCAATCAAGTCTTATCAAAGAGAAAGCAAACCCAAATTTGATTTGAATGACAGAAAATTGCCACCTTATAGCTGAAAGTTACCATAGAAATGTCCACAGCTTTCTTCCAGAATATAAACCCAAGGATTCTAGACTGCTATTTTAGGTGAGTTCCACAAGGAATGTCAAAAACCACACCACAATATGTTTCCACAGTATGCACAGCAACTCTGATAGAATTATTAAGTGTTATAGTTTGGGGTTTAAGATCAATAACACTAAACTTGGCAGAACAGACTTAAACACTCAAATGTTTTCCAGATTTGGGGCAATTTCTGGAAGCTCTCTCCTTGAAAGGAGAAGTAAAAGATACTTCCAAGCAGAAAAAAAAGTCCTTTTAACCAAGTCTAAAATATCATTAAGAAAATCCTGTGATTCACTAACATGAAGAGGCAAGTTAAAAAAAATAACACCCCCCCCAACTTAAAAAGTATTGTTTAGAGTAAACTATCTTAGTAAAACTATTTGTGGTTTGTTTGGCAGGCATGGAGCATCGATATCTTGAAATAATTTCTTGGCTACAATTCCATGGCAGGAATTTTCAAGAACTTTTGAGTTTTTTCCTTGTTCTTATAAGCCATGAATGCAATTCATTATGGACAGAATATACTGTAAAGGAATGTAAAACTTAAAGGGACCTCGAGGGAACACTGAGTCCATTTTCTTCTTCTGAGATAAGAGTTATGAGAAAGGGACATATCCTCCCTGACAGGAGTAGGAAACTCCATGACCTCCCTTTTGCTAAACACTGTGCAATAATATCTAATTTACATCATCTCTGCTGCAAATCAGAATAAATTCTTCTCGTTCTTTTCCCCACCTGATGTAAAACCCAAGTGGTAACAGTCCTTGACAAGTTTTCCACCATAACTTGCTGGTTACTGCAGTTTAGTTGTCTTTTTTCTAGGCTTCAATCTTTCCTCAAAGATCACAGTCTTCATCTTATAATCCTTCTTGCTTTACTCACTGGTAACTACGCTGGTAAACATAGCATATACTCAGTGATAGGTATACACAGTTCTCCTTTTCCTCTGAAGCCTACAAGAACTAAAGCTTGCTTCATACAACTGCCAATTAAAGAGCTCTTTCCAACTCAAACAGCAATGGAATTTTTATTACTAGTAACAAGTAAAAAAAATACAAAATTATTATTTTGCTGCAAGCAAAGCACAACAGCTATCAATAAACCAAACAGCATCTCATCATGGGAGAAAGCATCATGGGAAACCATTCCTTGCTCTGCATACCTACAGAATCCTGCTATTATTTCACATGGCAGAGCTAGTTAATTAATGAAATCACTTCTCCACCCATAAACTTTGGCTAAACCTTTCCTCTCTGGTCCCCTCTTCCGTAGGATACAGTGCAACACTGGTTTCTACTATAGAACGTGTCTGCCCTAGCAGTGTTCATTTTAACCAGACACACATCATTAAATTATCACTCAAATAGCAAATTTGCAACTTTTTCAATTAAAAATGCTCCCAGAGGAGAAGGTTTTTCTATTCACAGTCGCAGCACTAAGCCAGTACAGAGCTTCTTAGCTCTCTCAGTGGCAGCCTGCTACGTTGCCAATGCTGTGATTCACAAAGACAGCAAGAAACAAATAACGGCCTCGGCAAGACACTTCTGTGCTGATCATGGCTGGGATGGAGTTAATTTTCTCCATAGCAGCTGGTACCAGGCAGTGTTTTGGATTTGTGCTGGAAACAGTGCTGATAGCACAGGGCTGTTTTGGTTATCACTGAGCAGCGCTCACACAGAGCCAAGGCCTTTTCTGTTCCTCACCCCACCCCGCCAGCGCGGAGGCTGGGGGTGCACAAGGGGCTGGGAGGGGACACGGCAGGGACAGCCTGACCCAAGGGATACCCCACACCACATGATACGCTCAGCATAAAGCTGAGGGAGCCCTGCTTTCCTGGGGATGGCTAAACACCTCCCTGCCGATGGGAAAGAGCGATGGAATTCCTTGTCTGGCTTCAGCTTTGTGCGTGACTTCTGCTTTACCTATGAAACTATCTTTATCTCAACCCACAAATTCTCTCTCTTTTACCCTTCTGATTCTCTCCCCAATCCCACTCTGAGCAAGCAGCTTTGCGGTGCTTAGTTGTTGGCTCGGTTTAAAACACATCATCTTTTCATCAATTCAACCAGTCCAAACACCTCCAAAACCTAACAGATTTACAACAGATGAACAGGACTGGAACAGCTGCCCAGGGAAGTGGTTGAGTCACCATCCCTGGAGGTGTTTAAAAAAAGGATAGATGAGTTTTTGAGGGACATGGTTTAGCAGATCATGGGTGCAGTTGGACTCGATGATCTCAAAGGTGTTTTCAAACCAGAAGATTCTAGGATTCTATAATCTGTCTTTTTGTAATTGGTAAAGAGGAAGATTTAAAGCAACATAAAAATAATCAGGGATTTATATCAAGGTTACCAACCAATCAGTCCAAGAGGAGAATAAAGCAGGTGGTTCCATGCTCATATGAAATCATTCAAAACCTACAAGGCTCAATGTGCTGCAGTTTCTCAACTTGATTAAATCTACAAGTCAAGAACTTAATCACAAACACAGGTCTGTCATGTTGTCCTAAGCTGTCTAAAGAGGTCTGGAAGCAGAACAGAACTTCACTTGTAAGCAGGATGTAAAATCAAAGAGATTCAGAAGAGATGGGAGAGGGGAGGTTACACAAGGAACTGTGTCTCCTCCATCCCAACTTGCCACCTCATTCCACGGTCCAATATTTTCAAAGCACATAAATACAACTCCATGAAGGAAGGAACCATATTACTACAAAGACACATGGTAACAACCCCTATATTTAGCCTCCCTTGTACTTTCCACAAGGATAAAAACCACACAAGAATCTATCACTGTAAGAGTGTACGACATTTAATGTCATCATTGCACCAGAACATGATCGACTGACTACAAAGCTACTGTCCTGCCAAGCTACTGACCCATCACTACCACTTCAAGACACTTTTTCTTCTCTCATTGTCACTTTCCTGGCAACATTCTCAGCAAATGCAATATCCTGAGCCAACCAGACCCTGAAAACTACTGACAGCACAGGGTTTCATCTTCCCTCCTTTTTTTTAGTTTGTTTTTCGTAATTGCAGTTTTAAAAGGAGGGGTTGGAAAAGCCACTGTCAAGACATGCATTTTCTTCATTTCTTAAATAAGGGGTGCAGATTCAACCTGATCACAAAACCAGTCCATTGGCTACTGCACTGGAGCTTCCCTGACTCCATACCAATTGGATGATTCATTGAGTCAAACTGGCAGAAAATTAATTAATGTTTTAGTTGCTCAAACAGGCTCTCTGCAGAGCTGGAGATGCCAATTCCAATTGTCAAACACCAATAATCACACAGTTATTTCTCTCATTAGAAGAATCCCTTTGTCTGTTAGAATAAAATTCACATCCCTACTCTTATGTGAAGCTTCACAAGATCAAGCTCACCAATCAGAACTCTCAACCAGACCAACACTGCTTTTCATCAATCAGAAAGGGAAAGAAAAAGGCAAAATCAACCACACACTGTAAAGAAACCTGAAGTCCAGCCAGATAATTAAAAGCCCCCCCAAAACCCTACTCCCAGAACCAAACAAACCATTTACCCTACCCACCATATCAGCATTCTCAATTTAAAGAGAAATATCAAAATTACAGTAAAGGCACCTTTTAAAGACAGTTTTTAAGGTATACTGCTTGCTGTATAACCATAAGTTGTTTTCAGATATCAGCTGCCAGTTCAGAATTTGCAGAAAATTTGCTACTTTGGTGAAACTTGTTAATCCTAAAATTTTTAGTTCTTTCTGGTGACCACCTCATAGATCAGCAATATTAACTTGGGATATTTTCAAGTGCTTACATCCAGGCTTACATAAGTTTGCTCAGTTCAGCTGAGCTTAAACCAGACATCTGTTTCTTAAGACTGAAAAGTGCTGTATCTCCAATCAATGCATTAGCACTAAATTGTTTGTTCACACTCCTAAGGTACATTCTCAACTATTTTTCATATGTAGTTGCTCCCTTGGCAGTAGATTTCTATCAAGGATAAAGCAGCTTGTAGTTGTAACAAATTAGCAGATTAAAACAAATTTAAACTCCCAACAGAGGCATTTCGACTCACCTTACAAGGCAAAGCAATGTCAGCAAAAAAGATACCTATTAGGAAAAGTTTCCAGTATATATTCCTATTTGATCTGATAGAAAAGACTGATATAGAAGTCTATTTATGACACCAGATGGCATAGTTTCTGAACAACCATTACTGTAACACAGTAAAATATAAGAAGGAAAATCTGATAAATCTTACTAAATGTTATTATTTAAAATAATCTGCCTAGTGAATGTCCATGTGCAACATTACTTAGCTCATAAATGCAACGCAGCAAGTACTATATATAATGCATACTTGTATTAATTTTCACTTACCTGGATCAACTAAAGCTTTATTAAATATTTCTTTAAGTTTTCTACTCTTCACATTCCTGCCCTGTGCAAGATTACGATACATCTCATAGCCTATTATCATCACACCTCCTTCATCTTGCCAACGCTGGAGCATATAGCTTCGCTCTTGAGGGCGTTTCACAGTTGCAAGTTCACAGACCTTTCAAAGGGGGAAAAATATGCTTGAATTTCTCTTAAAATACTGAAGCACTGGTGCAACTTTTAAAATTATTAATGCAAGATTTTTCAAATCCTTAGCCTCTATTTTGAGTTAAAAATATGTATATTAAAATATATGTAAAGCATTCAGTTATTTCACTTTAAGAACCATTTTTAAGCCTTTATACCTCTAGTTTTTCCTCGTCTTCTAAGCCTTCTTGCCATTTTTCAAACTCATTCAACCAGTTCAAGGCAGTGTTCAGTGGACACACTACCAGAGCTGTCCGAAAGTCCAGCTTGTCACACAGTAACACTGTGTGAAGAAAACTTACAACCTGCAAGATGAAAAAACAGACAAAAAGCCAAATAAAACACTGAGTATTAAACAGAACCTCCACAGCCGTATACTACAAAACACAACTTCTTTCTCAAGATCCCTTTACAAAACATTTTCCTTCAGCAACCCTCATGGAGCCACTGCCTAGGAAACAACTTTACTATCGCCTGTAACTCATCTCAAGTGCCTTCTGCTGAATCAGATTTTGACAACAAGTTACAGACCAGAAAATGAGACAATTTTGGTTTCTTACCTGTAATGTTTTCCCCAGGCCCATACAGTGAGCGAGAATGCATCCAGAACCAGGAGATGTCTTTGTTTTTTTGACAGATTCACAACAGCAATCCCACATGAACTGAACACCTGAAGAAAATGATTGAAAATATTCAACATGCATTTTACTAAAATTCATCTGATAAAAGATAGGTGTGACCACTGTAAGATCATGGTAACTCTTAGAGAAGCAGCACTCAGGTAATTGTTTCATTTATGTCCAATGGGTTGTACATAGGATGATCTTTGTCTTGAACTTAAATATATTCACAGTTTTCACTGAAGATATGGCAACTGGGTTAGAAAATATTACTGTGCAGACTGCGGAAGACTGATCTTGGGGACAGGGAGAAAAGAGAACAAAAAGTGGCAAAGATTTCATGAAAAGTTGGAAATTATCTTGGTAAATTACCAAAATTATCTGAAAACAACTGGAAGAAACTCTGCAAGACAGATCAGATGTGAAGTTTTATGCTTAAAGAGGAAAAAATGAAGTGAGAAATGTGACAGCTGAAAAAGGAAAGGAAATGCTGCAGACAAAATGCGCTAACACTGAGGGTCTGCTGGGTGCCTTTTTGTTCTTTGCAATACATTTATTGGGAAGTTGTATTTTACTATGCTATACACAGCACAGATGAGGCTTCAACTTGACTGCTCTGGCTACTTCAGGGCACCTGCTTTTAACAGCAGAAGCAAGACTAGAAGTTTCTTAATAGAATGGAAAGAATGTGGATTATGAACTTTGAGAAAAATTTAAAATAACAGAATGAGCTGTGAAGAAAATTATGATTGGTTCTTCTCCTTTTCCCCTCCTCACCAGAAACATAATACAGAAAGAAGTTGGCTTCGTTTGCAGCCACGTTAGGTATCAGGAAAAAAAAATCTGTTGATAAAGCCAAGAAAATACTGTGAGATTTTTAAATCTTCACTGAAAACTGTAAAAAGTGAACATACTAACTCCTTAATGGAACAGCTAAGCACATATTTGATTATGCCTCAGTGTGGAGAAGCAGATGATTCTGAGGACCTGTCCAATTCTACATTTCTGAAGGTCTTTGCTTGTAAAGCAGAACTATTTATTGCTGATCTCATTTACTTTGGTACAGATGTTCCAAAACCAAAGCATTGAACCTGACACTCTGGCATTTGCCAAGGAGTTTTTCTGATGATTCCATTACAATTCAGGTTGCATGAATGAATGAATAAATAAATAAATAAACAGAAATTGTAAAACTCTTCTTCCTTACCGTCTACTTGGTGTGGTTTCAGTCTGGTAACTATACTCCTGTGAACCTGCACTAATGGTTCTTTGGTTTCTTCATCTTCATCTAAAACCAGCTTAGTTGTGATGGGACATTTGAGAGGTGAAGCATCTTCTATCTCTATCACCTATAAGAAGAAACAGAGCATTACAGGAATACTTCACATGTGAATAATACAAGCATTTGACAGGTACCAGGCTTTAGCAAAATTAGAAGTCACCTTAAATTCTTTACTACACATCACAGCTTATTTTGGGAGAGTAAAGCAATAGGAAACTGAAACCTAAAAACCTCACTAGCCTTGAATAAAACTTACCAATGTTAACCTGCAGGAAATTACAACTTGTGGCTACAAGACTACGTATAAGTACTTGTAAAATTGCTTATCAAATTAAATTGAGGTGGAAATGTCATCTTAAACATCACCAACAATTCACATTCCAAGAATTTTGTGAAGAAAACAGCACATACCTCTCTCAGTTTCTCTCTCTCCCGTTCTCTTTCTGCTATACGTTTTCTTCTTTCTTCTTCTTCTTTAAGTGCATTTTGTGTTTCTGTTCTAAGTTTATCATCTTTAATAATTTTCCTTATTTTCTTCCTGCCTTTTCCAGGAGATTTTGAATCATCATTTTCCTCATTCTCTGAATTACTCTATTATAAATTAAATAAATCAAGTATTAGCAAGAAAATGATGGCATAGACCATAAAATTCTTCATTTTTAGGCAAGCACCGAAAAATTTTCTCATACATAGATGGAGTTTAGCACATAAGAAAAAAGATAAGTTAGCCAGCATGACAGAACTGACACCTTAACTATAATATATTCTGAGATTAATTAAAGATTTTAAAAGTGAGTCAAGAGGAGGCCACAAAGATGGTCAGAGGGCTGGAGCACCTCCCGTACGAGGGCAGGTGGAGAGAGTTGGGGTTGTTCAGCCTGGAGAAGAGAAGGCTCCAGGGAGACCTTAGAGCAGCCTCCCAGGACTGAAAGGGGCTCCAGGAAAGCTGGGGAGGGGCTCTTGATCAGGGAGTGCAGGGATAGGATGAGGGGAAGGGTTTTCAGACGAAAGTGGGGAGATTGAGATGAGATCTTAAGGAGAAATGTTTTGCTGTGAGGGTGGGGAGGCCCTGGCCCAGGCTGCCCAGAGCAGTGGTGTCTGCCCCATCCCTGGAGGTGTTCAAGGCCAGGCTGGATGGGACTTTGAGCCCCTGATCCAGTGAGAGGTGTCCCTGCCCATGGCAGAGGGGTGGAACTGGATAGGCTTTAAGGCCCCTTCCAACTGAAACCATTCTATTATTCTATGATAAGCCCAGCTGTGTAAAGGCAGTACTGAAAATAACACTGTTATCATTTGATAGTAACTAATAACTATCAACAAAGAACTATTTTTCTGTTCTAGTGGTGCCTGATCAGATCAGCTATCACCCACTCCACACCGGAGAAACCTCTAATACTAGGAAGGCTTTAATCTACTATTTATGTCATCTTTGACATTTAGTTTAAAAATTCAATTTACTTAAAATATACCATGCATTTTATAAAGACCTAGACAGGAAATGGTTTCAGTTAAACACAATGTTTTCTCCCCCTAATGGTGCTGTTTTACAAATTTTAGCACTGATTAGCATTGAGAAGAGTTTTCATTTTTGACTGTTCCTTGTACGTAGCTGTTTGAGATACCCAGTTCCCTAAGCAGCTGGCAGAAGAGGTGGGAAACTCTCTTTTCCTGTTTATTAATTCAAAACACAATATAGTACCTTATTGTTGTTTTCACTTGAAGAATCCTCTTGAACCTTTATACGCCTTCGTTTCTTTTTCTGTTTGTAACTGCGCACGTTTTCATCTGCCTCAGCTTTCTTGGCAGATCTGGAAAAAAAAAGGCAGTATTACTGATTAACAATAATAATTCACTGCCTACCTGAAAAACAATTATAAAGAAGTACATGAACTATAATGCTAATTAGTAGGATATTGTGCAGTCAGCAGTTTACCTCCAAATTCCTTCCTCCCCTCAACCCACTGGACACATAGCCATGGTCTATTCCAGACAACCCTGACGAACATCAGAATTCTTAAGTATTAGTTTTCTACTGCAATCCATCATTCCTCAATTGGCATTGACATATTTTATGTAAAAATGCTCCTTTTTGTTAGCCTTTTTTCATACTGCCCCATCAGCTTGCTGTGTACCACATACTGTGGTACAAATTCAACATTTTCCCATTCACTGTGAAGTTAATCAGCAGATACCAAATTACAGACAAGTATCATCAAAGATTTTAAGGACTGATACAAAGTCTTTAACTTTTACCATCTCTCTGCCTAAACTGCACTATTAAAAACAAAAAAACCCACAGGATAAGCATAGTTAAGCTTTACTTATACCTTGTTCTTGGACGTTGGTCATCTTCAGACTCACTGACTTCTTCACTAACTGCAGATTCATGAAATTCGGAGTCATTTGAATCATCGCTGCTCACTTTAAAAATGAAATAGGATTTCATATTGAGTATTACTGCAAAAATTAGAAACATTACGAATCTTCTAATTATACAAACTGCTAAGACCAACGTGCACTCTGAAAGTGCATTTTGGACAGCATGAGACCCATTAAACAACTATTAAGAAGAGGGATATAAGGGGTAGAGAGTAGAGCAGCTTAACACGTAAGCAGTAGCCCAGTTCTGGCAGACAGCATGTCACGCCAACAAGACTCGAGGTCTTTCTGCACACATTCATCTCAGGACAGTCAACAATCAAACAACAGAAAACACTAGATTAGGAAGAGTCACACTGCAGAGACAGTGGGTGAGAAGGAGAGACCACCATGGGGAACAGTACAGAACCTCAGAAAACAAAATGTGATTCTTGGTTTAACAGAAGCTTTTGTTTCAAATAATTTAGATGTCATTTTATAATCACACTTCACAATTCATCCAAACAACACTTGTGTACTAACAACATATGAGATTATATTACTGTACTTATGGCTTGAAATTTCTTCAGGTAATGCAAATTTAAAACTGACTCAAAAGAATTATAAACACATTTAAACTAGCAGCATTAGGTAATGCTTCCATAACTACTTTTAGGAGCTATCACTGGCATTTATAGGTAATTAAGACCAGCGTGCTGTTTAGCACCTTTATTATTTCAGTTTGACCTTGAAAACAGTGGAAAGCTTAACTGTTTTATGAGTAACAAGGCTTAAAACAAGGCCTGGTTTACATAAGTGGGGAAATGCATTAATTACATAGGGCTAACAAACCCCAAGCTGAAATAAACAATATTGTTTACTTGAGACTAGGGGGCTTAAAAGCCTTATACAGAAGAATACTGAGAATAAGTCTGGTTGCATCTTATTTGCACATCACCACTGTAATTTACAATTACTTTTCTTGAAAGAAATGTTGTTGGTAGAGTTGTAATTCTGTAAGGGAGGAAAAGCATGAATATAAATTCAGATAAAAGCCCCATCCCTGGAGGTGTTCCAGGTCAGGTTGGAAGGGGCTTTGAGCAACCTGATCCAGTGGGAGATGTGCCTGCCCACGGCAGGGGGCTTGGAACTGGATGGGCTTTGATGTCCCTTTCAGCTCAAACCATTCTATGATAAAAATTAGACTTTTCATGAAGAAAAACGATAAACAAATCACATTGCATCTACTAGTCTGTGGAACACCGCAAAAAGACAGCTAGCTTTAGTGCAACACTAAGAGGAGGAAAGTACTCTGCACCTTTACTTCCACTGCCCACGAGAAACTCTCAACACCCACCACTGCCCAAGGTGGCAGGAAGCATTCATCTGCCCTAGCGCTCCCCCTCCTCTGCTCCAGATCACTGAACACGAGGGGCTGACAGATTCTTTGTTCTTGCACACAACAATGAAAATGAAAAAGCCAAGTCAAGCATCATTTCACAGCGCCACCTGGTGTTCAACTACAGCCCCACAGCATTTAAATTCTAGCATGGACACATCTCTGATGCACAAGGGCCTATTGACAGTCCAAGTTAAAGAGAGAAACTACATAAAGGATAAGATAGATTTTCACAAATTAGACATACTGGGCTGCCCCCTGATACTTAAGATTAATATTTTAAGACTCAAGAAGTTTAATCCAGTTCAGAGGATGCAATAAACAGAGGGAGCTGCGTTCACATTCAACATTTTAAATAAAACTACTTATCAAACACAGAAAAGAGAATTACAGATTTAATACACAAGGAAGTTTATACAGAGACTTTAAAATTATGGTTTCAGATCTCAGTTCTGATATGCTTTGGATTTGTTTTATAGAAGTAAGTACTTCTTGTGACAAGAAACATTTAAATTATGTACCTTTCCTTCTATTTCTGCGCTTCCCTTCTTTTTTGTCTTTTGGTTTCGCCTTCTTTTCCTCACCAGACTCTCCATCGCTCACTGTCAGCTTGTGCCTCAGCAGCCTGTGTCTGTATCTTGGCTTCTTTGATGATTTTTCTTCCTCTGAATCCGATTCAGAATTCTCTTCATCTTCTTCTTCCTGTTCCTCTTCCTTTTCCTTTTCTTCTGTCAAAGATAAGAGCCAGTAAAACATGCATACTGGTCATTTTTTTCTTACTTAAATTTGTCAAGAATTAAAATCTGAATTAATTGAGGGTAAATTCTACGCTTTTCCAGAAAATTACAGACAACAATAGAGTGTTGTTCCCTCAAATACAAAAAGTATTTTACGCTGCCTGAACACTTGGAATGTCTGTTCCAATGACTGGATACATTAGGCAAACTCTCCCACACATCTGCACATCTTACTATTTTGTACAGATTATTCCTCACAAATCCCTGGGACTTCTGAACTGGCTACAAATATCAGACTATTAACAAAAAAAAAAAAAACATACACAAGAGTAAAAGAGATGATAATCCTCATCAGCATGTACATTGGCCTCTATCTGGCAACTACCTACCACCAACAATGGTATTTTTTTGTTGAAAAGTGGAGAAACTTTAATAATTACAATCCTCCCAAGTGACCTCTGATATTATGACAGGTGCTACAGCACCACTTTTCCCTGGATGCTCTTTGGTGCTTACCATCATCTGCTGTGTTTTCGTTTTGCTTTCCAGTTTTCTTCTTTTCTTCATCCGATTCGTCATCCGAAGATGCATCCTCATCAGAGGAAAGATTGGCTTTGATTTCTTCTAAAAGCATTTTCTTGGCAATTCTTTGAAGTAAAACAGAAAAAACTATTTATTCCATTGTTCAAGTAAAACTATGAATGACAAGTGTAATCCTATCCCATTCAGAACTTCAAAAAAAGGGTTGAAAGCCAAACAAAAAAAGACACGTGATGTGAGACAGGTTATATCAGCAAAAATCTCATGTTCAATGTAACGTATTAACTTGCTTTTCGGAAGCAAATCTGCATAATGCTTCTTAAAAGAGCAGTATCATGCTTTACAGCAAGGCTGGAGATCACTACAAAACATACAAGCTTAAACATTTCCTTTATTCATGGTCTACTGGGATGGACTCTCGCCAGGCACCTACATGAATTCGAACCATAACAAGAACGTGAAGATGCTAACGACCAAATCTTAGTACTCAGATCATTCCTCCCAAAACGGTGATTTAAATCGAGGAGATTAATTTCCTGAGGCACCGAATCTCCTTGACTAATGTATATGTAAATAGCATTGTTTTAAAACCAGTCTATAGCTGAACACGTTTTACACAAGGAAAAAAGCTGACTGCAGTATGCATGAACTTCCAGGTGTTTCCTTTCTAATCGCCAGGGCCCACCCTCCTGCACAACCCTGAAGCCACTCTGATGTCTCAAGATGAATGAATACCAAGTGCCTCCAGAAAAAACCCACATTGAATCCCTCACACAACTACAAGCACTTGTCTTGCAGCACCTAAAGCAAAAAAAAATACATGTGCTCATCACACACACATGAAAAACTGTTATCAAACACTACAGGCCCTGAACTGCAGCAGAAAATTGCAGTCTTATCTCCTGTTCCACAAACGGCTCGCGCAGCCTCTCACAGTTTCACTGCAGCACAGGAATGTTTTCAGCTAACGTACGAGACGTTACTATGGAAAAATGATTACTTTACATGCTCTAGAAACACTAAAAAAAAATCTTATACGAAACTATGCAAGGCAAAATATACAACATGTCAAAAGCACAGGGGAATACCAGACATCTGAGAACTCGTACTTCCAGGGAGAAAAAAATCCTCAAAGAATGAAACCGGGCCTTTCTCATATAAATATCAGAAATATTATAGTTTTCATTCCATGGTCGTCAATTCTTAATGAAGATTTTTTTTTTGCTAGGTCTTGCCTTTCAGAAGGATTAATTGCATGTGCATAGTTCAGAATGGGAAAGCTTTAGGACCAGACAAAACAATAGTGCAAAAACCCAATCTAGGCTATCCTTGGAAATGGCAAAGGAATGGTGATGTCTCAAGCACAGCTTCTTATACATTAGGAAATTAAGTTATTACTTTTATGAAGCACTATAAAACAGGTTTTAAAGAATCTGTACGTCATTTTTTGGCATGTAATATGTTCCTAAACTAAAGCAAATTTTCAAAGGCAGTTTCCCAGAGGTATCTTTTCTAGCACTTCATACAGCATTTTCTAACTTTTGAGTTGTACATTTTCCACAAAGATTCTAACACTAATGTACATTCAGTTATTATTTAAAAGATGGAAGTAAAACAGTTTAATGAACATTTAAGATTGGTCACTGAGTCACAGACATCAGAGTCTACCAGTCTCAAAACCACACCCCCTCCTTTGAGAAACAGCTTTCAAATAAATAGTTGGTTAAAACTTTAAATTGCAGTACCCTTGGTAGGCTTTCATTCCATAGATATCAACAGATCACAGAGTGAACCCAATGAAAACTTAACTAAAGTCCACAGACAAAAACCAGCCTCTTCCAAATGTTTGTTGCATTAGGTGCCCCCAGAGGATTTAGAAAGGGACTTAGTCGTTGTTAGGGATCTTTTTTTAAACCCCACCACATCACATATAGTAGCAACAGGAATAAACAGCTCCTTATATAAGAAATAAAGATTATATTTCTTCCATCTCTTCATGGTCTGAAGAACTTAAAAACGAAACTGCTTGAAATACCACAGGCTGGCTTCTGTTTAAAAGCTTTTAATGTCAATTCTTAACCTTGAACCCTACTCCAGCAAACATGGACAGCAGCAGTTTGGCTACTTTTCTTGTTTAAAAAAAATAACAATACCACCCCTAAAGTTTTGTTTTGGAAGAGAAAAAAGAGCAGAAATACTAAAAAGAACTGCAAAATTTTAAAATTCATTCCTGAAAGTGACACTGCCTTTCATTTACTTCGGATTGTCCACAGTTGCAATAGCAAAGTTAATACAACTTGTATGTGGATATCAACACTTACCTTTCATACAAGTCACCTTTAAAAATGTATTTATAGATTTTGATATACAAGTTGACTTTGATTGTTAACAAAAGAAAATATACATTTTTATGTGTTCTTTTAGAAAATACTTTTTAAGATAAAATAAAGGCAAATACATTGTTCACCTGAACATTGCACACAAAACCTACTATCCATAAACACAAGATGGTGTTATTTTCCCACTAATCCTTGTCATAACCACCAACCAGACTGAGTAAACTAGTTACTTTCTAATTATTTATAAAAATATTGATTAGTGTTACTGCTTTTAGACTCAGACAGAAAATCAGACATATTTTTTAGCTAGAACAAAGATTCAACAACTTTGGATCAAACCAAGATGGAAGTGTTTGTTTAGTGACAAAAGCTACCTTCTCTTCAAGGTGTTCTGCTGGTATGAGGGTAGGCTACAAATGTGAGACATTGTCAAGACACTGAAATTTAAGACTACTATTTTTAATGTAACTACATATCTGATAGGAGTTAGAAGTGTAAGCAATATTAGAACAGAATAAGCCTTGTCATTCCATCTGACAAATTATTGATGTAACGAATGTTTTATATGGATCCTTGAAACTGGTTTTAAATTATAAGCAGCTCAGGACAGTATATCACATTACTATTTTAAGACAAAGAAATTTAAAGTGATCAGGTTTCTAAGCTAAAAAGCTTCATAGGCTAGCTTTAACATTTTAATATTTGCATTAACATCAAACTGCAAGCACCAAGACAAACAGGCTATGAAAGTGTGAAAACTCCCCTGCCCACAGTCATGCAGAGAAACCCATGAAAATAGAAGGATATCAAAACATTTACTTGGGTCAAGGACATAAAAGATACTCTTGGCCAACCAGATTTAACAGTTGAGCACTATAAACCAAGAAGCACAGAGTTGTATGACCTCCAGCACAGGACTGTAGGTGGTAAAAAAAACGTGAAACCCAAACTAAAACCACTCCTGCATCATTTCTGCCACAGATCTGCTGTGACCTTGAGCATGTCACATTGCCTGGCCCAGCCCATCTTATCCAAATGTAGCTTGTGATTTGTATAAAGGATATTTTCCCAACTTTTATTGATACAGAGCCTTACAGAACGGGACTGCAATCTCAATCAAGACATAAAAAACAACTCCAGAGTAAAACAACAGTATATATTTATAATTTTAGATAAATTGGGATTTAAATATATTTCACCTTTGTAAGAATGACACCATAATATACATTTATAAATAATTAATTTGTTACTATGTATTTTTAAACTTCTGCTAAACCATTTTTAAAGGAGAGGCAAACTGGAAGTTACCTGGGGGTTGCTTAGTCACAGTACAGGACTACTTTGAATAACCCTTCAGATGCTTCAGAAAAATGGAACAGTAGGTGCAGCCTCTCATGATGTGGAGTTAAGTCCCCATGGTAAGCTGCACCATTCCTGAGCGTGAATTTTAAGAGTGCCAACATGACGGACTTTTATAGATTGTTGAAAATCTCAGTGAGACAAAGCTACCACCGTAAAAACTACTTTTCTTCTTAAAAAAATCAGTAATTTTATATATTAGTTAATTATTGGGACGTATTATTACCAACAGACTATATCAGTGTTCATAAATACCCACTAATTATACACAGAAATGAGGCTGCGCGATCAAGCCAGGGGTGGGGGAAGGAATTCTGATGTAGCTGCTAAAAGCCACCACTCCTTCAGCTAGAGCACTACTGAATTAAATGGGCCTTGGGTACAGTACTAAAAAATTCAGAACCATACAAAATATATTTTAAGAGATGAATATTTGGATGGAATGTCATACAATGCAAAGAAAAAAATGGTGAAAACTGCTGAACACCTTGTTCTAAATACTCTACTGTCTTTGTCGAAACAGGCTGATTTTCAAGCTGTCAGAGTTGTATTAAATTAAATGCTTGGACAAGAAAAACGTTTTACAAAAATTTATTGCAACCATCAAATACTTAAAGGCATTCTGCATGAAATACACTATTAACTTCTTAATAAACAAAACTACTGCAAACATATTAAACAGTACCATTTAAAAGATCAGAAGGATCAATAATAGATAATTACACAACATAAGATGAAAACATACAGCACTCGTATGTCATATTATGACCCACTTGGATATTGCATTTTGGCAAAGATGATTTCAAGACTATTAATATTCATGTCATGCACATCCCCAGGTAAGCAAATAACAGAAGAGCTAAACTAGAGGCTTGCAAACGTGAGAGTTGCCACGCTACAAACACCTTGTGGGTACCATGTACCCTCCGTGGCATGGATGGAAACAGGCAATGTATCTGAACAGCCGGTTCACTATTTAAACACTTCGTATTGAGTGAACACAGAACAAGTTTTTAACTTCTTGAAATGTCTTCCACCTTTTTACATTTTATATATCTGATTTTGGTGCCAAGTACAATGCATGATGAATCTAAAACTAGACTGCAGTTAGCAGTTAACATGTCTGAAGTTTGACAAAACTGTTTATTGACGAAATAACTCCCCAGCTCATAAATATATATTCAAAATATTCCCTAAATAAACACTTCAATGAAGATTGAGATTAAAAACAAAGTACAGAAACTGTTTTTTAAACCTCAAAATCATACTACTGGCTTGCTTGTTATCCATTGGGTTAACTCATCGTCTGAGACAGCTCTTAAACTGACCATGATGATCTCAGAGGTCCTTTCCAACCTTGTGATACTATGATTATTATCTGTCAGTGACCTTTGCTGGGTAAGCACTGACCTTTGACAAAAGCCTAGTGGCTTAGTTATCGACCAGAAACACTTCAGGAACAAACAAAAAATAAGGAAAAAATAATCAAACCAAAACAGAAATTAAACTATCATTTAAGAACACTCGTATCATAAATGTTTACATGCTCTGCTTATGACTCTGTGCTGTCAAGTCCCTAAAGAGCATCTTTCTTTAGAAGCTGAATAACTTGGTTAAATTCAATGCCTGAAAACAAGCAAGAACTACATCAGCAGCAACATTTTGATGCCAAACTGAGGTCCATAAAGGATATAAAAGTGTTCTTAAAATTCACTTCAGCTACAGATCAAAACATACAACTGTGAAATAAAGATACCATGTTCTAAACTACTAAGGCTCAGAAGCAGAGACTCCAGAAGCAACTGTGCAGCTACAAAGCTGGTCCCACACACATCCTACGTGGCAAAAAAATCAGTTTCTGAAATACTGTATAAAAATTTATTGAACAACTCTTTAGTCTAACTACAATAACTTTCAAAAAGAAACTGTGGCTCTTAATTAAGCAATATTTTATATTGTGCATTCACTCATTAGGAAGTAAAGCTTTTAAATTTCCTACCCAAGCTAACTGTGATAGCTACAATGGTACTGGTAAAATATGATGTGTTTTAACTAACTATATCTTACATAGATTCATTTTTATTGAACTGCAAACTGAAGCAAAACATATAAGCCACAATTCTGCAAATATCTATGCAAAGGCTTAAAATTTATATGCATAATAAGTCTCCTTGATATCAATTGAATCTACACACAGTGCTTGTAGAATCAGGGCCTTAACTATTACATTAGTCACTTCAGGCATTCTTCAGTGGATTAAAACTCAGTGTAATTAACAGCTGAAAATATCTAATACTGTTTTCACCACATCTGTATTTTCCCTTTATTGTGAAAATGTGTTTCAATTAAAAAAGCAAATTATGTAACAGTAACAACCAAGTTCAATCTGAAAATATTCCAGCACTGCATATTGCAGAGATGCAGATTTTTACCCTCTGTTCATAGAACTCGCTGAAATTCACATTGATCAGAAGTAGGTTTCTACCTGACTCAATGAAATATTCGTCACAAACCTCACACTTTCAACGGGAATGTAAAATGGACAGAGCTGCTGCGCATTTATAACACACCCTATGCAAGGTGTGTTAGTTAACACTTCTAAATACTTTCTTTGCCTTTCTGGATTTTGGCCTCTGTTTTCTGGCCCCTTGTTCAAACTTGCGGGAAGCCCGTGAGCGAGTCTTTACAAGGCAGGCAGTCGCGGTTTTTACAACCTGCTTGCTCTTCCGTTGTGCCGGTTTGCGCCCACGCCTAGGGTGTGTTATAACCTTTTTTAAGTCCTTACGGATGGTATCATACCTATTCTCAGGATCGTCATCATCATCATCTTCCTCCTCCTCCATTGGAACAGCCTTTGATTTAGTCTCTCCCTCATCTCCTGGGGAGGAAGGGGAAACAAAAAAAAAGTAAACATGAACCTTTAATACACGTAAAATCAGCAATAAATAACACAGCACATGAACTATTGTCTCTATCAAGAAACCCCATATAGAAACAGCTTGGTAATATCACCACTTTTCTACTAGCAAACAAAAATGCCAGTTTCCTGTCCTGACACATAAAAATAAGTATTTTTATTAATAAAAGTATCTAGTTTTTCAAGCAGCACTTATATCCACGTTATGCTCACTACTACACACAACTTGCAATTCTCTCCTTATTAATTACTGCAAAATTTGGGTGTTTACACCAACATATAGTGTGAGTTGAAAAGAAGGCCCAAATATATTACAGAGTCACTTGCCAAACTTACCAGCTACCCTGCTGCCATTAAGAAGTACTTGAGAACAATAATCTTTGCTTATTTTCGCTTCAGAGTATCAAATAAAACACATGTGCATTTGCTGTATATATGCGAAGACTTATGTTTTGAAAACTGCACAACTGCAACATCAAAACTCATCTGCACTATATGGATAGTGTCTCATATGGAAAGCACATCAAAATCAACAGTATGGGACACATAACAGAGGAAGAATAACACAGCATGATACCTGCATTTAAGCTCCTCTCTACTCTCCTGGCTGAACAGAGAGGAATTCTGATTATTTCTAGCTCCTTTCTTTTCGCTCATTCTTCTGACCCACATATAAGTCAGTCAAATCTTCAAGTCAGTAAAATTAAGCTTAGGAGAAGAGGCCTCAAAATTCCAATGAACTGAGACCCTCTCATTCATAATTTCAACTCTATTTTCTGCCTGTTGGGACTGGACTTAAACTCGGCTGCGAGAGGCTTGCTCCCAGTTGTTTTAATGTACACTTGTCCTGGAATCCCCACAGACAGATGTCTGACAGGACTGTGTAAGAGCGGATCACAGAAAGTCCCTCACTCCTGGGCTTAGTTAAAAACAAGTATCCTCTTGGTTAAACCAGATTCTAAGTCTTATTCAATAATCAACCTTCATTACCTGTTCAGACACAGAAAAAGACTCCTTTATTTATTCACCTATTAAGCCAAAAGCAAACTGAAGAGAAAGGGCAAGTTTGCCTCCTCTTAAAATGACCATCAGAAAGGCAGATTCTCATAGACTCACATATAACTAATGTTGGAAGAGATCTCTGGACATCTCCATCCATCTCCACCCTCAAAGTAAAGCTAACTCCAAAGTGAGGTCAGTTTCCTCAGAGCCTCAGCCAGTCAAGTTTTGACAGTCCCAAGGACAGGGTTTAAAAGTCTGAAGGGCAATCACGTTCTGGCTTTGACCATACTCCGCGTGAAGAATTTTATCCTACTGTGTAATCAGTTTTCCTTGCCAAAACTTGTACCCACGGCCTCTTATCCTTTCATCATGCATCTGGCTCAGTCTTCTCCCCTAACTACCCATTAGGGGATTACAAGCAATTACGACTCTCAATTTTTAGCATTCTCTCTCCAGGCTAAACCAACCCACTTCTCTCTCAATTTAACTCTATTATCAATCATTCCACATCACAATCTCATTTTTCCAATTTGTACACTGCTATCTGTCTCTCCCATCCAATAATTGTTCAATCTTTCCACTTGTGACTTTTAAATAAAAGTCACTCCTACTGCCTCAGACACTTTGTGATACATTACAGCCACATGTTTTCTCCTGGGCCGTTTCAATACCAAGTCTGAACACACACTGTTCATGAGCAAATTTATTTGTGAAGTATTTTTCTTTGATGGCCCAGCGATGCCAAGAACTGTTGCACATGGGTTACTGTCACAGAGTACGATCAGTTTTCTCACTATAGGGAGTGTTTGAACAGCCGCAGGAGCTACCACAGCAAGACAATACTTCATTACTATGCAAACCATTCATTATTTGCAATCCCCCTCAGCAGTGGCATCACTGGGGAAAGCATTGTTTTGGCAGCCACCAAGGGAAAGTCCTAGTATTGCACGCACAAAGACACAACTAAACCTACTTCATCGTGAAAAACAAACATTACAGGGCTGTATAACATGCAGAATAAGAAACTTACTTTCCAACTATTACTCTACAATGATGCAAAACATTGTTAATCAGACTTTGCTTTCTTCCAGGGCTCTCAATGCAAACAAGTGCAGCATCTGTGAAAAGTAGCCTTTGCATCTGCAAAGATTAGCAGCTCTCCAGAAACTAAACTGCATTAGTGTCTGCCTACAAGGGCTTTTCCGAAAAGCCAAAATGCAACTACGTGCCTTCTGCTACCTTCATTAACAAATTGCTGGTTTATTCACTTTTGGTTTAGTTGCAGCTTTGCAAACTACTGCATCTGAGCCAACAGTTACAGTGAAGTCATGTACAGAAAGTTCTATGAAACATAATTTGAAGCAAACAAAAAGGAAACAATTTACCTGTCACAGGAATTAGAACAGCAATCAGATTTTACTTTTTCTAGCTGAAAATTAACATATTACAAACGTGTGCTGTCTATGCGATGTGAGAACTACTCTTCCTTTTTATGTTCTTTAAAACCAAGTGTTCAAATTCAACACTACTGAATTTCTTTCTAATTTCCTGGAGACATAAATACTGATGCAGTCTTAGGTTGCTGAAAAAATAATTGCTATTTTTGTCATTGTAACTGTGATGCTTATTTTGGATTAAACCGTTATTTAATGGCATCCATGCAGTTATACCATTTGAAAGCACATAATTCGCTCTACATTTTTGTGCTAAAGGTTTTGTTTTCGCAGTTTATTCTTTTTTATATTACGCTGTGAAATTAAAAATGGAAAAAACCCCAAATTTGACCAATTTTGTTGTCTAAGTTCAAAGATGGGATAACGTAGCGGAAGCTGTTGCAATATGACCCAAGCATTTGGCCAAGGGACTATCAATGAACCCACAAGCTCAACACTGCTTCCAAACAACCAAATTCTGTAATGGGAACGAGTGTCTTGAAGCTGAGGAGGGTCTCGCACATCCTTCTGTGACAGATGACTACCTACTCAGGGCCAGGATTGAAACAGACCCATGCGCAACAACTCAAGAAGTTGCAGAACTCTGTGTTGACCATTCAACATTTGTCCAACATTTGCACCAAAGCGAACATCGAAAAAGCTCCACAAACGGGTGCTGCATGAGCTGAACGGAAATCAAACAAATCACAGTTACAAAGCCTGCTCTGTGCTTCTTTTGCATAACAAAACTGACCCAATTCTTGATCACGTTGTGACATATGACAGAAATGGGTTCTATGTGACAACCGATGGCATCTCACACAGTAGCTGGACTGAGGGGAAGCATCAAAACACCTCCAAGAAGGTTATGGACTCTGGTGGTCGGCAAGTGGAATCATCTACTACAATGTCTTGAATCCTGGTGAAACCATCACAGCAGAGAAGACTCACCAGGAAGTTGACAAAACGCACCAAGAACTGCAGCGTTTGCATCCAGCATTGGTCAACAGAAAAGGAGCAGTTCTCCATGACAGTGCCTGACCGCATGTCTCACCAATGACTCTGCAGACGCTGCATGAACTTGGCTACGACACTCAATCTCATCCAGCTGACGTTCACAGCTCTCTCCCACCAATGACCACATTTTCAGGCATCCTGACAACTCCCTCCAAGAGAAGGTTTTGCACAGCCAAGCAGTAGCTCAAAACGCCTTCCAAGAATTCATCAGTTCCAGGACTGCACAATTCCATGCTACCGGAATAAAGAGACTTGTGTCTTGCTGGTAGAAACATGTAGATTCTAATCGTTCTTATTTCATCTCTAAATTTTATTCCAAGCTGAGATATACAGCTTTAAATTTGATAGGTAAAAACAGCAATTATTTTTGCACTGATCTAATAGTTCTATTTTGGCAAGAAAAAGACTCATTGCTACTGACCCTACTATGAAAACAATAAGCAACAACAGATTCCTGTTAACTGACAGCAGCTGCTCTAAGGCTGTATCAGTCTCACAAGGCCCAATGATCACCTGCTTTATTTTTAAAATGTGTACTACAATGCCACAAGTTTCAGAGTCATCTCTAGTGCACAACCACAGGCTCACAAGTTAAAGCTCACTAGATACCTACTGCTTAAAACCAGCTTTTTCTAAATAGTACCAGGGTAGCCAAAGCGAGGGACAGGCTATAGAAAGCTGTGCTGTGACATAATACCTGCTGGAATTATAGGCTGTAGCTTCTCCAGTCTCTCCACTTACAGTGACATCCTTTTTCCCACAAGTGGAAAGCTGCACAAATTGAAATAGGTGCTTCCAAGTCAGCATCAAAAAACCTAACTGACTGCAAAATGTCTTAAGGTATAACTACCTACTTATTAATATTTTTACTTCTAGATTATGAAATGTTACCCAAATCTTACAAGTTACCTCTATCAGTAATTATTCTATTAATCTTATGTGTACATGAACATCTTGTGCACACCTGATGATTGACAAAATCCTGTACCAGTAGACAGCACCAAGTTTTCAGTCACTGGCATAATCTTCTGCTCATCACTGCTTCCGTCACCTGTTGAATTCTGTTCATCATTTTCTTCCTCATCAGATGAGGAAGAGGAAGTGACAACCACCTTCTTTTTTGACACTTTCTTTTTTAAGTTACTCTTTTTACTTTCTTTCATTGACCCTCTTTTGGTCTTTTTCTTACTGTCTTCATAAGACTCCTCATCAGAAGAGGACGATGAGTCATTCTGTTCCTTCTTGGAAATTTTCTTTTTATGACTTAATTTTTTCTTTTCTTTTGTTTCAGTTTGTTTTTTACTCCGCACAGCATCTTCAGAAGAACTCTCCTCTTTTAGGGCTGACTTCTCAGTATCAGAGAATAAATTAATCTGCAGTCTTTCAGATACTCTCTCTCTTAAATTCCTCCTTTTCTTTTCTTTAAGTACTGGCTCGTTTTTAGTTTTGTCATTTTCAGATGAATTGCAGCTTCCTTTCTCTGGAGATGACTTTTCCAAATCAGAAGAGGAATCATCTTGTTCCTTCTTGTGACCTTCCTTTTTCAATTTTTCACATTTCTCTGCTTTGCTTTCTGATCCTTTTTTATTCTTGAGCCTGTCTTTTGAAGAATCAGAATTGTGCTCTTTCTTTATAGATTTAACAGTGCTCTCTGAAGAAGAATCTTCGTGTGCCTTTTTCTTTTTCAAATCCTTGCTCTTCCTACTTTCAGTTTGCTTTCCACCTTTAGGGCAAGTCTCCTCTTTCTCCAGTAAGGACTTCTCAACATCAGAAGACTCATCATGCTTTCCCTTTGCAGTTTTTTCTTTTAGGTCTCTATTTGTCTTTTCCTTTGCAACCGACCCCTTACCAACTTTTTTATCTTTAGCAGAATGATTAACCTCCTTCTCTGGGCAAGACCTTTCAGCATCATCATCTTCTGAAGTTTTATTTCTCTTTTTCCTCAAATTTATCTTTCTCTTATTTACTTTTTTCCTCTGCTCTTCTTCAGAGGAATCATAACTCTCGTCTTTTCGCAAGTACTTTTTCTTAGCTTTTTTTGCAGACTCAATTTTACTCAAAATTTTTATTTCTTTTTCTAACTCAGAATCATAATTTGAAGAATCTGAATAGTTTTGTCGTTTCTTTTTAGCAGCAGCGGAATTTCTGGCTAATTTGCCTCTTTTAGCATCTAAATCTGAACCAGAACTGGAATTTTTTCTTTTTCGCTTTCCATTTTCATCCTTTACTGGTTGATTCTTTAGAAGATCTGAAGTCTTCTGATCATTTGTTTGTGCTTCACTATTGCTTTCAATATCTGAAGAACTGCGACTCATCATAGCTGCTTCTTTAAGAACAGCTGGCATCTCATCAGAATCTGAGCTATGATCCAATACATATGGCTTTTTTGATTTAGAAAGTTTATCAGGGCTAGGACCATCAACAGCACTGTCAGAATTTCTCTTATCATTTTTCCTCCTTGGTTGTTTCGATGATTTTCTCTTCGGTTTTTCATTACATGTGTCATTGCTATCTTCTTCTGAATTTGATGTTAATGGACTGACGTCTGTTTGGCGCCTCAGAGGCGTGGTCTTCACACGTGGTGACCTCCTGAGATCAGACTCCTCTAGATGTGAGCCGGTTTCGTCCTCCATGGAAGGTTTACTGCCAGCTTTATGATTTTGTTTCACAGAAACACAGTTTTCAGCTTTTACATCAACATCCTTGCTTTCCTTTTCTACACTGTGGTCCTGATCTTCAGCTTTAACTGCACACTCAGAAAGAGAAACAGGAGTCAATTTTACAATCAATTCTTTTGTTCCTTTAGCTGATGATTTTAACTTAGTGCCTCCTTTGGTATCTTTCACAGCAGGGTTCGATTTTGTATTTGAATTTGGAGTCTCATGATCTGTTCCCATATTTCCACTGTCTTGCTCATCCGACGGAACCTGAATCTCCATAGCAGATTCTAGAGTCTCAAAAATATCTTCAGGAACAGATGAGGGGATGGAAACTATATCCATGTCCAAAGCCTCTGTACTATTAGGTTCGTACTGAGGTTCTTCATTCCTGCCAGACTTTTTACCTTCATCAGAAGCAGGCTTTTTATCTGTTTGTTCCATTGTAGGAACACTTTGATCCATGGGCTCACTGTCAGGCTGTTCCAATACAACTTTCTTCTCTGTCTTTACGGTGTCATCTTCTTTTAATGACAAATGTTCCTTTCCTTCATCTTTTTTCTCCTCGTTTTTTTCTGATCTAGCATCAGGTTTTTTCTCTTTGGTATTTTTATCTTTGATTTTATCACTCAAAGCTTGAATCTCCAGGTTCAGACCTTCTTCTAGTGCCAGATGAGTTTTTTTCATGTCATTCAACACAGATTTAAAAGCTTTCAGCTGACAAAGTTGCACAGTTGGGCTTATTTCCACATTTTCTGCAGCATTTTTCAAAAAGCTTACAAAGCTAGAATTCAGGTTTGCTGTAGTTTCAACCAGCTTTTTTGTTTTCTTAACCAAGTCTTTTGGCACCATTAGTGCTTTATAAGAATACGTTACTGAACCTGAATATGAATCATCTAGTTTTTTTTCTTCACCATTACAGTTTGCATTATTTCTCTTTGGAGAAAACTTGACTGTATGGTCATATATTTTACTTTTTTCACTGTCAACTCTGATCTTTTTTTTGTTTTGCTGCAGTAACTGTTCCAAGTTTTCAAAGACACTGTCACATGCAGTGACCAAGTCCAACAAAGGCTCTGGATGGCAAATATAGCAGTGCCACTGGTTATTTTCATCCAGTATAGTCGATAGCTCCTTTCGACCCAGGTTTCTCAAAATGCACTTTTTACAGAAGGCGTTATGGCAAAAGTCACAGCAAATCAGATTTCCACCTTCAGCACACCACCTGTAATGAGACATAAGAAAAGAAGTCATATATCCAGATCAACAAGGTGACCAATTTGAGAAGTTTACATATTTTTCACTATTTGATAAAGAAACTGAATTTTAATCATTGAGGTGATAAACAGATATCCATTAATCGAAAGAGTTATTAAAAGTATGACTGAAAAGCACTCAGCTGATATTTGGAAAGTCAGAAAATTAAGGTATTAGATTAACAGTTCACAAAACTGAAATGGTCAGTACTTTCCAAACACAATTTCAGCATCGATTTTAAATCAGAGAAAAACCAAATTAACTTTCAGTTTTTAAAAATTCTCAGAAGAAACATGAAGTTATTTATTGTACAATAAAATGGATTATAGCTTAAATCTTTCTGGCCTTAACTGCTATATTACTACTGTAGGCATGGATGAAAAAAAGAAACCTTTTTTTATCTATGCCTAGATTGCATAGTTTTTGATGAAAATCTGAAAAGTGGCTGACAAGTAAGATCACAGGCATCAGACTGCACAATTCTGACTGGATTATACGTTCAGTTATTTGACATAAGGACACAGAAGTACTTCAAAAGTGGGAGATCCAACTGAAAAAATAAGTTTCTGTGGCTCACAAGGTTTAGAATGTCAGATTGTATCCTCACCTTTAGAGTGTTTTTAAGGTGGTATGCTATTTCATTGAAAATGTGATGTCTTACAAGTGTTTGCTATTGAATTTCTTTATTAAATGTTTTCCTCTAATTACTAAAATAACAACCAATTATTTAGAAAAACTCTGGGGTGGAGCATTTCTCGGTGAGAAACAGGAACTGATTAAGCTCTTATGTACTGGTCTTTATCTGTCAATAATTTAATTATTGCAAGAAAAAAAAAAACAAAACAAACCAAAACAAAAGCAGAAGAGCTGTGGGTGTTATTTCAGTTTCTGTGCACCTACCTACACTGTTCATCCATCCCATCTGAATCACGGCTGATATCATCGCTCATGTAATACTTGTAGCAAGTCTGTCAAGAAAGAGATAGGACAAGGAGTTTCTTACTAAATCTCAACTGGACTTGAGTAATTCATGTTTCTAGCATATATTAGAAGCAAGACATTAAAAGTAGCAACTGTAAAGTCTTCAGCATTCCAACCCTTTTACATTTGTGTTGATCTAAAAACCATCATCCATAGATACAACAGGTTCTAAACTGATTTAGATGGCTCAAGGTTTATTTGAAAATTAAACGGGCTTTTGTTTGATGGCTGCATATTCACATATTTTAGAACATCAACTGAATGTTTCTCTTCAAATCTGTACGTTTCTTCTATCTGCTTCCTAGGTAAATCAACTCCACATCTGATGCAATTAATCCTACATAAACTACAATTTTCAGCTGGATGCTGTTTATGTATGCAATTGATCCCATAAGACTTTAAACAAAAAGGTTTCCAGTATTTATCCGGATTTTAACACCCAAGGTTTCAATTTCCAGTGGAAAATCAAGTACTTTCATTGAAAAATTGGTATTACTTAGAAAAAAACCCACACAATCCAGCCAGTAGTAACAGTGGCCAAATTTTGAAGGTTTGGGTTATTTTCCAGTTGCTAGTCAGCAACTCCTGATTCTACTTTAAATAGCGGCTAATAAAAGCTATTAGCTAAATTCTGTCATTTTACTCAGCAACCAGTGAATTCAGAATCCAGAAGCAGCTTCAGCGCTTGAATTCAAAATTATGGTGCCCCTTTATCTGGAGCAGAGTTATACATTTGTTCAACTGAACTAAACTACACAAACACACACACACTTAAAAAAAAAAACCCAGTAAAAACTGATGTTTAGACACTTGACAGAACACTTATGCTCAAAGAAAAAGAGCTTCTCAAGTCTGGGACTGTTTAGCTAGGCAGGAGAAAAATAAGGAAAGAGCTTGGCACAGAAGGTAATGGAAGACATGGAGTAAGCAAATCATGGACTTCCATCCCCTCTCTCACATTAACATGAGGCCATGTTCACTTAAGTAAAGATACACAAAATTTATGGGAAACAACAGGTAACAGAATAACCTCGCAGAGCTCACAGCCAAGAGCTGCTACTGAACCCAACATCCTAATCAAGTTTAAAAAATGTACCATGTAGCTTGCATGTGTGGCAATAACATGTACAGCTACAGGTTAAGTATTTTCAAGTCTAGGAACAAGAGTTAGGACTCCAATGAAGGTCATCTTGTAAGCTGATTTTTCTAAATCACATTTTACAAAAGAAATAAGTCAGAATGAATAGAAAAAATGAGCCAGAACATGAGAGCAGACGGATATGCCTGAGAGTATACTGGCCAAATTCATAACATTAATTGGAAACTGGGCGAGAAGCAGAAGGAGAGAAGGTGAATGCTAAATGTGCATTGCATCACAGACCTGTATCTCTCTGTCTTTAAGAGGTATCTTTCTCAACACAGAATCTCTACAGCAACAGAGATATGGAGAGAGGTATTTCTAATAGCTCTTTGAATACTAGACGAGGTCTCTAGAACAGGAGGTAAAGATGTTTCCTTCCCCCCATTCCCCACCTCTTCCCGTTGCAGGAAACTTGGGGCCTAACGTGAAACCATGTAGCTGAAGACTTGATGCTGGTTTTGGGTTATACATTAAACCATTGTTACAGAGCCTGCCATAAATCACAACAGTCCAGAAGCTGTACATAAGTGAAGCTTTTCTGCTCCTTATTCCGTGGTTATTTTACACACAATGCTTTACCAGGAGACACAGAATTGAATCTGCTCTTACAGTACATTCTAAGTAGGCAGACATTTCAGACAGATCATTTAACATAAAAAGATTCACTAAAATTATAACCTTTAAATTTTAAAAACAAAACACAAAGAAACCACAAAGAGTTAAACTGAGGTATAAGAAAATAGGAAGATAAATCTGTAAGCTGTATCTGCCTTTTTGGTTTCTACTTTTAGTTTCCTTAACTGTAACAGTTAATGACTGAAAACTGTATTGACTAATAAACAAGAACGACTCTCACAAAAATCCCACCCAAATCAACTAATATGACATTTCAAACAAAACCAAACAATACAAATTGTGCAACTGTTTACCACATACCTTACAAATAAGAACTTTCAGCGTAGGATGTCTATAGATTGAATCCTTTTGAAAATGGTTCACCTGTTGCCCACAAGCTGTACAGCTGACAATTCCATGCAGTCCTTCCTCTACAGGGAGGATTAAAAGCCACACATTAATTTTTTTTTATTTTATTTTAAGAAATCTGTATACACCTATTTCATTTTCTTACACTGTTTTGGCCTGTTAGGTTTTTCATGTGCCTTTATTATTCCACCACCCAGCATTACAGAAATCTTTCTGTAACCACTCACCATTTAAAGACTGAAAGAATTTTCCTCTAATTTCTACACTCAACACGGGGCCAAAATACAATTTTTTTTCCTTTGAGAGATTTAATTTGGATTAACTGGTCTCCTCATGAGAATACACCTAAGGAAGTCATCACTAAAACTCTTTCAAAGCAGCCTAGATATTCTGTTCAACCTTCCTCATTTATTCTTTGTTCACAAAATACCATTTTAATTCACATATTATGATATTTCTTTCAAGCACAGTTTTAGTTTCTCAAAGAAAAACATGGGAAACTGCTAAAAACTGTTGAGAAGATGCATGAAATCCTTACAATAGTGCCTGAAAAATCTTTTTTCAGTGTTCGATCCCTTGTTGATGGTGTGGGGTTGGGTTGGCTTTTTTTGACACCACAATTTTGCGATATAACATGTGTGTTCTCCCCATCTTGCTGATGGCTCCCACACATTGTGCATCACTACTGCTGTATCTACATTCAGCCAAATAAGCATTTTTTTCATGTCACTTCCCCAATTTACTTTGAAAGGTGGGGCTTTGAATGTGGGGCTGAGAGGCTCACTACGTGCCAGGCTGCTACACCAACTAATTAATAAATAATACAAGATCATTTTGCTTTCAACAGCAGTGATGATTTCAAGAAAAAGGAAAGTAATTTGTAAAAGCTCATAAACTCAGCTAATACATTTAAAAAAAAATTTGGGATTAAGAAAATAGAGGTTTGACATGGGAAGAGTTAACTGTGACTTGTTCTTTGCTCTCATGTTCAGTAAGTAGTATAAAGAAATAAGTTTGTCATTTGAGTTTTACTAATTGGTTACAGCCTGAGTACAGACCAAGACTACATATATATATAAAAAAAATAATCTCTACCACAGAATTACAACCAACCACCAACACCGCAGTGTTAAGGAACTGAATGAACATTACCAAAACATAATGCAAGCTACCAGCAATTTCCTACTGCAGTGCAATCTCAAATAGTTTGCAGACCAGTAAGAATTGCTAACACACCCTTACAATACAGTGCAAATAGCAGGTCTGAAATTCTGAATGCAGAATTCTGTTTTCAACCTCAGTGCCTGTGTGACTACATGCACAGCAGAGCTTGTGGACTTGCAAAGCACCTCTTACGACCCAAACCCAGCTCGAATGACTGTTTCAAACCCTCCTGGTAAATCTGGAATAAATGCATCCATCGTATCGTACTACTTGGAAGAGAACATCACATCCTATTACACCAAGCAGCACAGAAGCCCAACCAGGCTTTCCCAAACATTGCAGTCCTTAAATGGGCCTAAGAACCAAAGAAGATAACAGCCAAGGGAGGGAGAATGAGCAACTCCCCCCTCTCTACAACTCCCTAGGGAAGCATTACTGCCTCCTTCCTAAAATCTGCATGCTGGCCACGGAAAAAAAGACATTATAATTTATGAGGCAAACCTTTGTAAACCACATTACTACTATAAATAATGATCCAAAGAAATTAAATAACTGCTAATTCATTGTAACTGAGAAAATACTAACTTAAAAAACATTCCTAACTCTGAGTTTATTAGCAAGACAACAACCGTAACCATTCTGCAGATGCAAAACTTGAAAATAAGGACTGACACAATGCCTCTTACAGTCTTGGACAAGAGCATTTGGATGCTAGAAAGGTAAGAGTTCTATTACTACTATTTCTAATATAAACAGGATGTATAACTCCTAATAAAAATGCAAAGATGCACTCTGCAAAGAATATGTGGGACTGGCACTTCTTATTTTATTGTTATTATTTATTTACTTGCCGTGCATAGGATACAGGATCTCAAGTAGTTGCAGCTACACACTTACCTGCTTAAACTAGTGATGCTCAACTCTGTATGTGCAGAGACTGGGCACCTCATTCCAGTAGCAAGAGAAAGGTAAGAGCCATTTCCTGTCACTATACTTGCCACACACAGGTGTGGAATGAATGGATCTGCGGTACGTCTTCTGGGCATGTCACAAACTGGAACTGGTTTGATAGATTCCTAAACCAGCTGCTCTCGAGGTAGTCTGCAGTCACGTCCCTTGCCTGGCTACCTTTCCTGGTCTGGAAATCGGGAACACACAGAGGCAGGCAGTACCCATTCCACTCCCAGAGAGTCGACTGGAGCTTAACGCATGTACTGGACAGCTTTAAAATCAAGTCAAAGAATGTCAGTCAGGAGACAGATACAGCTGAGCTCACCCTGGATAAAGGTACGGCTCAAACAAACTCTCAAGGTCCCTTCCAGAACTATTATGTCAGACACCAGTACATGAGCAACCAGTCCAGATAGAATCACAGAATCGTTTAGATTGGAAAAGACCTTCAAGATCACTGAGTCCAACCCTTAACCTATCACTGCTCAGCCACCACTAAACCGTGTCCCTAAGCACCACATCCACACATCTTTTAAGCACCTCCAGGGATGGGGACTCCACCATTTCCCTTGGCAGCCTGTTCACAATCCTTTCCATAAATAAATTCTTCCAATATCCAATCTAAATCTCCCCTGGCACAACTTGAGGCCATTTCCTCTCGTCCTATCACTTGTTAGTTGGGAGAAGAGACCATCACCCATCTCGCTCCAACCTCCTTTCCGGGAGCTGCAGAGAGCGATGAGGTCTCCCCTCAGCCTCCTCTTCTCCAGGCTAAACAGCCCCAGGGCCCTCAACCACTCCCAGAACCCCTGTTCTCCAGACCCTTCCACAGCTCCGTTCCCTTCTCCGGAGGCGCTCCAGCCCCTCAATGTCTTTCCTGCACTGAGGGGCCCAAAACTGAACCCAGGATTCGAGGTGCAGCCTCACCAGTGCCAAGTGCAGGGGGGAGATCCCTTCCCTGATCCTGCTGGCCACACCAAGGCTGATCCAAGCCAGGATGCTGGTGGCCTTCTTGGCCACCTGGGCCACTGCTGGCTCACATTCAGCCACTGTCAACCAACACCCCCAGGTGATGCCAGCTTTCCAGTTGCTCTTCCCCAAGCCTGGAGCGTTGCATGAGTTTGTTGTGACCCAACTGCAGGACCTGGCACTCGGCCTTGTTGATCCCCATACATTGGCCTCAGCCCATGAATCCATCCTGTCCAGATCCCTCTGCAGAGCCTTCCTGCCCTCAAGCACATCGGCACTTCCGCCCAATTTGGTGTCATCTGCAAACTCACTGAGGGAGCACTTGATCTTCTCATCCAGATCATGGATAAAGATACTAAACAGAACCAGTCCAACTAAACAGAACCAGTCCAACATCAAACCCTGGGGACCATCACTTGTGATCACCTGCCAACTGGACCCAACTCTGTTCACTACAACTGGGTTTGGCCATCTAGCCCATTTTTTACTGAGTGTAGAGTACACCCATCCAAGCCATGAGCCCAGTTTCTCCAGGAGAATGTTGTGGGAAACGGTGTCAAAGGCTGTTCTAAAGTCCAGGCAGACAACATCCACAGCCTTTCCCTCACCCACTACATGGGTCACCTAATAATCATCAGACTTCCCCCAACTGTTTACATAATATTTCATCTGCTTCTTCAACCCGGTTGGGTGGTCTGCTGCTGCCTCCCGCCATGATATCTGCCTTGTTGGCCTTCTCCCTGATTCTTACCCATAAACATCCAACTCTTATCATCACCATAACTGAGGTCTAGACGGTCAAAACACTCCCTAACACACAGGGCTACCCCACTACCTCTCCTTCTCTCCTTCCTTGCCTGTCCCTTCTGAAGGAAGAGTTTGTAGCCATCCATCGCAGCCCTACAGTTGTGGGAGTCATCCCACTATGTTTCTGTGATGACAACTATCTCATAGCTGTCTTGCTGCACATTAGATTTCAGCTCCTCTTGTTTGTTGCCCATGATGTCTGCATTGGTGTAGAGGCATTTCATCTGGACTAGTGATCCCACTACCTTTTGGGGGGAAGAAGTCCTAATTCCTACCTGACCATTCTCAGGCGCTTCCACAGTTTCTAAAACATCAATAATCCTTGGGTCTTTGCTGCTGCATTAATCTCCATCCCTTCCCTCCACAGAGATGGCAGACCAAAGGACCTCACTAGCACATCATCCCTCAAACACTGTCCATACAGAAAGAAAGGCCTGCAAATTCTCCAAGGATGGAGAAAATAAACTGGAAGGCAAGTCATATGAGTTGTCCTGGGGATGCAGATGCTGGCCACAAAGCTCAAGCAGACAAGTCCTATCTTTTTTAACAGTACATCCCTGAAGATTTATGTTGGACCTCTTGTGAAATGGTTGTCAACACAAATGGAAAAAGCATTCCTAGATGCTGAACAGGGTATCTTGCATGAAAAGAACAGAACTGAACTTCACAGATAAATAATTTAGAGAAGACGTCAATGCTCAAAATGTGACTAAAATCATGCATGAGCCCGGTACGTATGCACAAGCTCCTCTTCAACCACAGATGGAGAAATAGCTTATTAAATTACAATAATGCTTTAAAAGAGAGCAAGTATCTCAAATTATGCAACGGGAAGAATGAATAGTGTGTACAAGAGCTGCCTGTCTGAATACACCTACTGCTGTAGGTGTGTGAATTAAGATATTGCCAGTAGTATTAACGAACACATCTGCCGTCTTATTGGCCACTTTATACATAATCCTGCCTCTCCTTAACTTTTTGGAAAAAAATGAGAGAGACTAGTTTCCATTATCACTATTATCTACCTAACTTCTCCTCAGTTTCATCAGTGGTCTATGGAAAACCAGCTGACAGAGTGGCTTTTCAGAGATAATCCTTAGAAGGGTCCACTGGTAGGAAATTGCCCACAATTTAAAAACAAAACAAAAAAGTCTTTGAATTGTTAGAGGTTTGAGATTTCTTGTTAGCTCACCAACTGGCAATATGCCTTGGTCAGTCAGTGAATGTTCCCCTATCAATGATGTTCCAATATAATCCTTTAACAAAGGAACACCTGTAACACACGATCACAACCAAGCAACTGTTCTGAATACAAAAAGGGTCCATATGGAGCACCTAATGATGCACCCTATAGCTACTGAAAATAAGAACTAATCTTAGCTTTCACTGCTGCGTTTGAGGGGCAGCAATGGAGGCTAATTTCAGCCAGCTAGAACCCTTAATGGAAAAAAAAGCCAGAAGAGTGGAGGTATTTTTAGGATAATTTATCAGAAATATGAACAATTTTTAGATGTACCAAATGTGGTCGTAAACAACAATTTAAACCCATTTTAATAAATGTCTTAAGTATTTACCTCCACGCTTTTTGGGAGCTTCGGGTTTCATTTTAACGGTATTTCTGCTTCTAAATTCAGGCCCTTTAAAATCATCTTTGTCTTCATTCAGCACTGGCTCAGGCTGTACAACCACTGTACCTAGAATAATTTCATTTAGAAATTGGAAACCATTACACATCCAAATGAAGCACAAAAGTCCTGTTTACATAAAAGCCAACATAGTACCTTAAAAGAAACAGAACTGCAATCTGTTGACTAAAACTCAGCAGTTTTTAATGCACAGATGTTCACAGAAAAACAAAAACACCACACACTTCAAACTACGTCTGTTTCACAGTTGTAGGACAAAAGTCAAAGCCTGAATGGACTACGAGAGCAAATTCTACTCCCTCTGCCCTGATGTGGTACGTGCAGAACAGGACTGTCAAGGCTGCGTGTATGTAGTACAGGAATTTGCAGTGCAATGCTACAAGCTAAAGGACTTGGGTCAGGTCACTGAAATCTATCAAAGGCTTTAGAGTAACTACTCCTTCCTCTCTCTTTTCATGCTTCTATCCAGCTAATAAATGAAAAAGCAATAGAATAAAACCTGTTTTGTCTTTAACAAAATCCAGGACTTCACTTTTTTATTTAAATAGCGAAGAATACTCATAAAAATTATGTGAATTAAAAACTAGCTTTCCTACTGAAGAGCTCAGCTCTAATACTTTCTACGTTGGAAATAATCTAACATTCTGAAAGAATAATTTCAAAGTGAATGCTGTAAATAATGCTACTCATGCAGTAAAGAGCAGCAGTCCCTCCAGTTTTTACTGTAACTTTCCTAGGTAAGAAATGGAAGAGATTAATCAAACTCACAGTATAGTTAACAAGGGCAGGGTGTAGACTTATAGGATTAACTGTTTTAAAAGAGTGCTTAAAAATAGATCCAATAATGACATTTCCCCCAGATTTAGTTTTGCTTTTGTTGCTGTAATTGTTAGCAACCTCAAAGACAGAACAGTAAAATAAGTAAGACTTGCAAGTGACAGTTCGAGTCTTCTACAAAAGAACAGAAATCATTTATTTCCCGTTTCACGTTGGTTTTATTCAGATGTCAGTAGACATTTGGAATTAATCCACCAGCACATCCTGGTGGACCCTCAGATTAAAGTATGCTGGGTTCTAAACTAAAGGTGCTTGGTTTCCTCTCTTAAATGTGAGTGCAAAGGGGGCGGGGGCTGTTTGTGTAGTAGTGTGTGTGTCTATATACAAAAGCCAACAGGACCTCAGACAGGCATTGCACCAATACATGTGCATTCCAGTCAATTATTTATGTTTGCACCATAATCTTGCCTTATTCACTGAATTCAGAAACAAAGACAGACATGAACTACCTTTAGGCAAGCTTTTCATATCAACATCGTTTTCCGAGTTTTCATTTGAAATATCTTCATTTACAGTTTCATCCACGACTTGTTCATCATCTGATCCAACATATTTTGTTACAAATATAGGTTTCCTGCATAGACAGAAAAAACCGCACACCATGACAAATATAAAATATAGCAATACAGGTGAGCCCAGCTCTTTGCAGGAAAAAGGAACTAATTCAGGAAACTCATGTTCTTTTTAAATTCATTTAAGATATTATGAGGTGGGATGTTCTAGGCTATTAGAATAAGTAAGCTGTAGGCTAATTTTCTTGTTAGGAACAGGAATTCTCCCCTCCTATGTGAGATAAAAAGATACACTAATTAAGTTCAGGTTTTCTTTCACAGCCTTGCTGTATTTTTTTTTGTCAAATCAAAGCTTGATGGTTTTAAGAAGGTATGGAGGAAAGTCATGTTTATAGAAAAAAAGCCTGAATGAAACACAGGTTAATGTCTGCTCAGACATTTTACACATCATTCTAAGCTTAACAGGCAGGGCAAAAAGAACACAGGGATATTTGTAAAAAGAACCTTGGCAGAAAAGATGCTTGCAAGGAAATAAAAGCAATGCAAACAGAAATTAAAAAGCTGACTGTTGAATAAAAAGACCAGCTGCCAGAACTTCACACAAACATGATTTACCACTGAATCCGTCAAAATTACTGCGCCAGGGCAGGGAGAAAAAGAAAAAAGAAAAGAACAAATAAAGCACGTTGAGCACGATTTTCAGTAGTCTGAAAGTAACACATGATCTACTGCAGGATACCGGTTTCCAGAGAATCATAGAATGGTTCGGGTTGGAAGGGACCTTAAAGTCCATCCATGGGGAGGGACAACTCCCACCAGAGCAGTATCAAGCACAGCATGATAAATGTACGAGTGAAAATACCTTTAGCAATGGACACAAAGCAAAAAAACAAGACTGTAAAAATTATATAAATGAAAAAGAGTTCAACAGGACACTGGATTCAGAAGATGTGGGAGAAGTCAAAACCAGACTTGCAAATATGGAACCAAAGCAAACAGAAAAGGGAGAATATTATTTAATTCCAGCAAATGTGATAAAATAAACAAAACTGGACAAAAGGGAGAGTGAAAACAGATATACAACACTTTTAAAGAGCAGTAAGAGGGCAGCTCTTGAAATTGTGCATTTATAGGCACTCACCTATCTGCACAGTATACAGGATTTAAAAAAAATCATGAAGGATGTAACTTGAATGAGCATCAGTCAAGAGCAAAAGGTGAGAAGGAGTTTTACTAGAATAAGTCTGCTGTTACTTAGGTCACAAATAATTCGTGTCTTGTAGGTTCAAACTGGTTGGTAAACAGTTAATGCCAGACTTCTCAAAACCAAAATGCTAAAAAGGATTAAGCAGAGATACAGCAAACGGCAGATTCTGCACAGGAAACTTAACTGCACAGTTTGACTCCACAGCCTCCCAAGAGGAAGGTACAAAATCCTTTTTCCCTCATGACCCAATTTACATTTTTTGAAGAATCCTGCTTGTAGAAATACCAAGCGTGAAGGAACAATTGTATAAACAGTTCTGTCCTGAATACAGGATAATCTTCTTGTCTTTGTTAATAAAAATCAAGCTTTATGATCTTTACCTTTAACCCTGAACGACGGTTTGAATTTTAAGTGCATTATGAGGCATTTATTTTACAGTAAACTAGTTTTACCAGCTAACTCTGTGGATTTATACTGGTGTATACTAAAGGTATCTGGCATCGTGCATGGGCTTTTCTATACTTTCACATGCCAAAAAGTAATTTATGTATTTATTTTTTCAAACCAACCTTTTTGAACGTGATGATCCTAAGGATTTGTTTCTTTCTGAAGAACTACTGCCCTAAAACCAAGAAAAATTAAGAAGTCAGCACATTTATAACCAAGTGACCTGTCAACCAAAACAAGTTCTTCAATTAACCAGAACACATCTCAGAAGTCAACAGTGCTCTTACCAAAAAAAAACACTAAGGAAAAGCATTAACAAAAAGTGACCATTTCAGTAGTCATGTCAGTTCAGTTAAACTAAATCTATGGAATTTCAGAGCAGCAGTAAGACTCCAAGAAGTCATTATTCTTAAGCTTCCCATGCATATATCTTAAAATAAATCAAGAGAAAGCACTGTTATGAGTTGAGACATTCGGAGAGGAACACTGCATGCATCTCGAGCACTGAGCCTTCATGACACTGAGGAAATTCTCTCCTTGCAGTTTTCCACTTGCAATCCCTGTTGAGGTTCTCCCAGGTTTCTGGAGAAGGGACAAAATGGCTCACAATCACCAGTTGGTCCTAAGCACGAGGCTCCGGGTCCCCCTGGTCTGTGCATCTTCACAGCAATGTCACCTTGTAGGACTGGCACAGGGTGGAAGGGTCCGACTCACCCACCCAGCTGCCCTCGTATAGCTGTGCAAGTGCACTTCTTCACAGCTCAGTGGGATTCCTCACCACACTTTGTGCTGCAGTGGCTCATGCAGCTCTAGGAATGGTTTTCATACTATGTGGAACAAACATCATCCTTTCTGACATGCAAATATGGAGGGTTCTTGAAGGCTAGAACAAGGGAGCCACCACTCGTGTGCACTCAGGAATTGCCAGCAGAACACAGACACTTGTTACCTGGCTTGCAAACTAGAAAGGCCTGACTCTCTTAATAGGAAAATTGATTGTTCAGAGGTTTGTGCACACGTATCTTAACCAGGTTTGGGCAGTATCAAATAAATACCTGAATTTACTGCAACAAAGGCAAACTAAGGCAGGACACTGGCACTTGTGCTTTCTCTACATATTAAGACATCGTCAACCAGAAAGCTTGCAACAGGAGTGTAGATATCAGTAAGACATACCACGTGAAACATGTCTCTGATGACACTACAGAAGAAATATGCTCATGTTTAATAAAGATGCTGTATCTCCATCTTTTTCCTATTTTAAAAAAGGAAGCATATTTGCCTAAAAGGACAACTAAGTACTTACTGTATCTGAGTAACAGGGTACGAGTGTAAATATGGGGTAAAGATCAAGCATTTTAAACCAAAAATAAGTAAGAGCTTGTTTAAGCATAAACCAAAGAACGGGATAAGGATAAAAGAATATTAACTGAGTTTCTTTAAAAAGAAAACTCACTTTGCAACATAATCAATCTGAATCAATTAACAACACTTTGCACTCATTAACAAAAACGCAATGCATACCTCAGGCAAGGAAAACGTAACTCTGATCTGTGTTAGAGACATTTTTCCCAGGAATTATTGTGCATCAGAAAGACAATGATGCTGTCCAAGTAAATTAGCATATTTCAATGATTTAGAAATGATGGGTGGGGGAAAATTACTTCCATATGCCTAAATCAAAATGAGCATCATCCAAAATTTAACATTTAATTTTATTCTGAAGTATTTTACAGCACATGTTGCAATTCAACAGATAGGATGACATTTAACACAGGGTTCTGACAATATTCAGTATTGTAAAAGCAACAAAGCAAACTCAGTAGTTGCTTATACCAGCCATGCACTAGTCATGCAATGCCAATTCACAAACATTTTTGTTCCTACCTCTTCTCTATTGTTCTCCATTGAAGCTGGACTACTTTTAGGTTCTCTGTTTTTACCTATGGAGAGAAATTATAGTCCACTGAAATTCAAGAAATACTAAAAGTTCTTCACATTGTACGTCACTGTTTATGTTTCACCAGTGTGAACAAAGACAACTGCATGACTTTCAGAGAAAAACTGTTGCACAACACAACACAGCCAACTATATGGCACACTTTTTAGAGAAATCATTTAGAAATTAGTTTCAGCTAAGCTGCTGGCAGTGACAGCCAGCCTTTCCATGGGTGAAGAAATACTGAAGAAATGAAAGCGCAACTGCATTTGCAGGAATTATATATTTAGTGCATTATTTTAACCTCTAAGAAGTTACTAAAGTATTTTATCTTACACATCTTGACATTAAAAACACAATATTAACTCTGGGACTAGGAAGCCACAGACAAAATTCCCATTTTATCCTGCGTATGTGTGAAGAGAATCCCCATTTCTCAATCTTGGGAACTGTGGAATATAAAACCTAAAGTCATGCAATCTATTAGTATCTGTTCCATCCACACCAGTCCAGGTATTGGAAGGGAAAGTTTCCAGTTCCATGATTCAATGATACTTGCATGAAGTTGCTCAAAAGGCTTAGTAATAGCAGTATTTTAATAGATGCACTACTGAGAAACAGGCAGTGACAGTGTAATTTAATTATAGGATTCATAACATGACCATTGGTGATTTTAACTTAAGACTGTGAGCTCTGCAACTTACACTTCAGTCTCGGGAAAAACAAACAATTTTCTTTTACACTTTAAAATATATTTAATCACTTTCACTAGAAAATTTAATGCTAGGTATTCAACCTAGGCTGAATTGTTTGGGTAAATTTTGGCCAAAATTATCCAGTCATTTCTGTATATAAAGCCCAGATAGTGTGGAACAAAAAAATAGAAACAGACAATGTTTTGGCTCTTTTATGTACCTGAAATTTCTAGACTATTACAGACATTCCTTCATTCTGAGGCAAGAACCTAGAATTTGGAAGAAGGGTGACATGTCTTCTAAAGACCAGATGCTTCTACTCTTGACCAATTCTGCCCCATAAATCCATGAAAAATATCAGTTTGTACATGCTCAGCGGAGATTTCTTTGCTGCTGGCAGCTACAACCTCTGCAGGTTCTGCCTTCAGACTGCTAACCAGACTGCACACATTGGTACCAAAAGCAGCTGAGCGTGCTCCACCACCAGTTTCGACCTGTGACTGGGCTGCATGTGTGCCAACACCCCTGTACACACTGCACACACCCCCCCCATCTCCTAGAGCTGACCCTCCTGCACTGATCCTTCCACCCCAGGGCTGTGAGTACACAGGATTCCCCCGTGACTCCTGCTCCAGGGCAGGGGCTGAGCACTTGGAACAGAGCAGGAAGTCAGGCTCTCCTACACCCTCAGCAACTCTCCTGCCAGCACCACAATTCAAATGCAGAGAGGATAATGAAACATTATTAAGGCTGTAAAATGAAGTACTCAAAAATCAAGAAAATACAGAATGAAAGTTAGTGGTGCAATTTGCCTTTACTTCTCATTCCTAGCACACATGCACGATGGTGCAGCTCAGCTCCCCAGCGTTGCACAGGACAGGAGTACTCAGTGAGCAACTGCTTCATATTTTATTGGACCTATGTGTGACAGGAATATAATCCAACTCTCTTGAGCAACACTTCACCATCTTCACCATTGCCTCCCTCCTCACAACACTCTACCTTGTAGTTCATATGCCTTCCAAATGTTGGGACAGAACACAATCCATTACCATATAAACCTGATTTGGCCCTAATCATGTCTATCACATGTGCACTGAAAGACCATCACGCAGACCAAAGAAAAACAGCACAGTTGCCCTCAACACTATTCAGTATGCACAGAAAGTTGGGAGAGGAAGTCAATTTGCTCAGTTAATTCTGGCATTTCCTAATATTTAAGTGCTCAATTCTTGACTTTTCAACTTTAATATGTTCTTTTTTAAGAAATAAAATCCAAGATCTCAAAAACAACACCAAAACACATCTGCTATTAATTACTAAGTGCACCTCTGTTTCAAAGCAAATCTGTATTTTAAGGCAAGGAGCCAAATTCTACTTCAAAACTACACAGGACAAAAGGAAAGGATTTATTTTTCCCACTATGCTCCTCAGCAAAACTTCACTTTGAGATGCATCTGCACCACAGTTTAGTTCATTACTCTGCAGAATTATCACACTAATATTTTTTTCCTATGTTACCAGTTCAGTTTGAGGCTGACACAAAGAAGTTAGCACCACATGGCAGCAGACTCAAGAAGAACATCACAAGATAATAACTGCACACCAGAAACCCACTGAAGTTTATTACTTGGGACAACAGGAGTTTGAAAATAAATTCCCTAACACAGCCAACACACTCTTATTCTCCTGTACCCTATCATTTCAGCACAACTTTCAGCTCATCAAACAGCAGAGATCAAAAGGCTTTGCACTTGCATACAGTCCCAATAAAACTAGGAAACAGATTTAACCTTGTGAAATTTGGGAACAAATCTTAGTGTTGTTATGAAATAATTTCACTTTTTATGACTGTGATCAAAACAAAGTGTTTAAAATTTGTCATGTATTTCTAACTCATAAGTAACAACTTCTAATACCAAATTTGACCTAGTTTTTAAGGGGTTTTTTAAGGGTCTTTTTTTCAAGGGTTTTTTTCTTTCAAGGGTTTTCAGAAGTATTAGCTTGTTTTCAGATGATGCCAGATTATAGACAGAAATTTTTTTCAAATAATTATGCAAGCATAAACTTTGGAACTTCTTCCATAACTACAAGGACTGCAAAAGCTTTACTTCAGCAGAAAAAAAACCAAGATACTGCACTTATACATGCAGGAAAACTGAACAAGGAATGCCTAGCACAGCAAATAGATGCATGTCTGCCATCTCCTGTTTCATAGAAGACAAATTACCAGTAGGTTAGCTTTTTGTACATTTAGAAACGATTCAGACTGAAAGAAATATTGTATCAAAGCCCCATTGTATATTTATTAAGATATCACCCCCTAAAATCATATCAGGACTTTGCATAATTGCCCCAGTGAAGTGCAATACAGTGAAGTAACAACACAAAGTTATCTGACTTTAGAATCACATACATATGGAAATTAAAAACATAAAACATCATCGTACCTGCGGATTTGTTTTTAGATAATGCTGGTGGAGAGTTTGTGTCCTCAGATTCTTCTGATGAGTGAGCCAAGAAGTCATGAAGTTTCTGCACCAATGTATTCAACTTGCTTTCACTGTTAAAACACAAGCAAAATTTGAAGTTACCCACATATCTCACTCTAATCAGCAAGCTTGAAAGAATTATGTTTCAGCTCAATTAATACAAGCTCAAAAAAGAAACACAGCTATTGCTTAAAAATTTCCTTCTGGAAGGGAATATCAAAGCAAATAAAAACCATTTTGTTAAACCCTAAGTAAAATAATAGGTGCAGCCCTACTGACAAAAGAAAGCACTAAGAACTCTGTTAACAGTAATAACAAAAAGCCCATTTAAAATAGCTTTTACTGTTTAAAAATATTTACAAAATTCAAGAAAGTGTGAGTGGTGATGTTGCTATGACCTGAAGACAGAGAAAAAGAAATTTAAGATTCTATTTTGTCAGAAGCTGAACATGTAAAAATAATAAAATCTTTATTTTATTACCAAAAGTGTAACCTTTGAGGATAAAAACCACAAGAAATAATAGCAGAACTTCACCTATGACCTTAGAAACAAACAGGTCCATTGGCTATGGCAGCTCTAGATGCTTATGCAAAGTCCATAATATTATATCAGCCATGTACCTATGCACTGTGTATCCTGGATTAGTTTTGTCAAAAAACAACCATGTAGGATCAGATCATTTCTTGATCTGTTTGCATGAGTATTCATAATTGATTTATAACAAAATACTACCCTGAGTATTCTCACCAGGCAGTGTCAGACACCAGGAACTGTTAGTCTTGTATAAATACTCACTACAGTAAAAAAAAAAGGCAATCTGCTTCATCACCTACATGTTATTCCCTCTCATTTTATGTTTATTTCAGATTTTCTTCTCCCAAACCTTCCAGGATTTCCAGAGTCCAGAGCTTTGAGCAGGGGGCCCGAGGCCAAGGCCAGGCAGCCCCCTTCCACACCTCGGGTATCAAAAGCCACCGCTCAGCTCTTCCTCACCGCTGCTCTCCGGGAGCTCTCCCTCCTCTCCAACCTGCTAGCGGAGATGCCTGAGTCATCACACCTCATCTGCTGCTGGAGATGGGTTACAAACCGCTGAACTACCCCACCCCCTCCAGGAGCCAACCCAGGGACATCAGCTTCCATCGTCTCGCTCTTTGTCTCCCCTTTACTTTAAAAACAGTCTTCTCACAGCAAGAAGAAATAAGATTTTGTGTCCCTGTTTTACAAACTGTAGGAACTTCTGAATATTTATCAGAAGCTCAATCCACTCACCTTTACCATCTCTACGGTTTCCCTGAACATATCAATTTATTAACTTCTGACTTTCAATTTAACTCCTACAGCTAAAAAAAAAAAATCACCTGTTTTATGAGGACACACAGGTGAGTGCTCTTTCAAGCAATAAGTGAAAGGGTATCATCACATTAATGCAAACGACTATGTAAAACAGTGAAAATAACCACAGACAAAACAGCATAAAACATTCATTAAAAAAATAACCTGTAATTTCTTTAAGTCTTCAGAAGTACTCAAAATAAAACAAAATAGCATTGTAATGGAGAGATTTTCTGAATGAGTAAAGAGCACTTCTGAGACTCTGTGCACACCACCCATCACCCCTCTGAGTGTAACAAAGCCTGGCTTACTCTCAAGGGTATCTCAAGATTTGCCTCTCAATCTAAAAGTCTCCCCCTCCAACTACTGGGCTTGTGCTGTGCAAGCTGCCAGTCCCTAAACCTAGGGTTCCCTTGCTGGCAGGGACGGAGGGCACACTTGGAAAACAGTACAGTAGATAATGGTATGCTTCAGTTTTAACAGATTGCACATTCTGCTTTAGAGAGGAGATTTAACAACAATTTATTCACATTGAGTTAAAAAAAAATAGAGTTGTTCAGAATTATTTGATAGTAAAAGTGCATAAAGAGATTTTATATCCACTCCAGATGGTCTGAAGACCTAGTGCATGTTTAGAAAGGCCACAAAAAAGTACATTTGCGGCAATAAAAACAAAAAACCCACATGTGGAATTCTACTCATTCAGTTTATAAACAACTTGCTTTGGTAAGAGCATTTTAGAAAAGAAGATCTGAATTGAGGAGATACAATATTATTGTTCTCAATACAAACCAAATTCATGTGTATGCATGTGTCTTTGTGACTAATGCTTGGGACATTATCTACTACCATTTATTAACTCTTATCCTAACTAGCCTAAAACTGGAATTCGCAGAGCAAAATGTTCATGCTGACAAACAACAACCAAAACGAAATAACTCTCTACAAACTAACACTAAAAAGGCTTCTCAACTTGCTTTTCCTCTTGATCAGTCATCATGTTGTACCATAAGCCTGCATTAAGGAATACCAGGTCAAATGTAAGTAAGGGTGTTACACTTATTATACTTCACCACACAGACATTTTAATTTAGGGCAATGCTTTACCCGTTTTTGTACAAAGCAGTTTTATGCATTTATAGCGGAGAATATATTATCTACATTTTTTTAAAGCTTCTACTGAAAAATCCTTATTCTTTGAAATACATCAATAGGCTCATGCACTCTTAAATTGATCATAACCTGTAAAATACATGTTTTTTAAAAAAACATAGGAGTCTAAACATTTAGAACCATCTCAGAAGCACTAAGGAAAGCAAGCAGCCTCCCTCTACCCAACAGCCCCTAAACCAGTTACCTGTGTTTGCAGGCTTGCATGTTCTAAGCAAACTGCTTCACCATCCCTCCAGAACTATTTCAACACTGTTTCAGCCTAATTAAAACAGGAATGAAAGGAAAGGTGTCCTACTATTATTGGTTTGGCCATGAACCTGATTTGTGACCTTGGGAAACTATCTTGTAAGAATACCATTTCTCACCTAAATTCAGAGCAAGTGCTGCAATCTTAAACAGTAAATGCCTGGCCCTTACTTGGATAAACAAAAAGGACCTGTCAGGCAAACCAGAAATGAGGCTGAATGCTTCCAGAAGAAAGTGAAGGGAACAGGCAGTGTCCCAGTTTGGACACAACACACCCAGTCTGGCTGTTGTCTCCTGTCCCTTTGGACGTGCCTACCTGTATGGGTTTGTATGGCCAGGTTTTTGGCAACCGGGAGCTGCAGGGGTGGTTGCTGTGAAGAGATGTCAGAAGCTTCCCCCTGTCCAATAGGACCAATGCCAGCCAGCTCCAAGACGGACCTGAGGCTGGCCAAGGCTCAGCCCACCAGCAACAGCGGTAGTGCCTCTGGGATAACTGCACAACAGCAGCCAGACAGAGGAGTGAGCATACGTAGGATGAAAAACTCTGCAGACACCAAGGTCAGTGGAGAAGGAGGGGGAGGAGCAGAGATCCCTCTGCAGCCCATGGAGGACCCTACAGTGGAGCACAGAACACCCTACAGCTCAGGAAGGCCCCCATGCCAAAGCAGGGGGATGCCCACAGGAGGCTGTGATCCCATGTGAAGCCCACGCTGGAGCAGTCTGTTCCTAATGGACTGCACCCCGTGCAAAGGACCCACGGTGGAGCAGTGTGCAGTCTGTGGGAAGGACTCACACTGGAGATGTTCATGGAAGACAGTCTCTCACAGGAGGGACCCCACGGTGGAGCAACAGAAGAACATGAGGAAGGAGCAGCACAGACAACATGTGATGAATTCATTGCAACCCACATTCCCTCATTCCCTGCATCATTAAGGAGGAGGAGGCAGAGAAATTGGGAGTGAAGCTGAGCCTGGGAAGAAGGTGGGGTGGGGAGAAGGTGTTCTAAGATTTGGTTTTATTTCTCATTACTCTGATTTGATTGGCAACGAAATAAATTCATTTCCCCAAACGAAGTCTGCTTTGCCCGTGATGACAACTGCCCTTATCTCAACCCACAAGCTTCACACTACAAATTCTCCCCCTGTCCAGCTGAGGAGGGGCAGTGTTCGAGCAGTTGGTGCCCAGCCAAGGTGAACTCACCACATTACTTCATCCCCTGTGTTAGCTAACAACCACGCTTCTGCCAAGTGAGCCAAACTACCTTGGACAAATAACATTTTAAGCAACAGTTTTCCTTTGGATCTAACTTGCCACACACTCATGTGACTGCTCCCTCTGAATGCAGGTGAGGTGCTGAAAATTCACAGCCAGGGGAGGGCAAAGAGCACGACTGCCCCTTTCAGCAGCCAACCTGGGTCACCTTGCATTATACTGGGAAACTGCAGTGGAAAATCCATGTTACTGTGCTCAGCTTCTATCTACTTTCTTAAGACACTTCAAACATGGAGGTGGGGAATGTCCCAGTTCTTGTCAACATCTGGAAGGATAGTTTTAAAATGGTATTTTCTTCAAACCAATTAATTTCTCACTCTTCCACAGGATCCTACTAACTTTTAGCCTAAATAAGTGCCCCTCATCTGAATTTCAAGTGGCTCCTGAGAGTCAGGGAGGAAGGAGCGCTTTACAGCTTTTTCACCCATTTCAATGTTGATAAATACGCTTTTGCAGAAATTTTCCTATCTTAAGTACTCGCCTTCCTTAAGTTCAACACTTGTCTAAAGTTTTTCTGTGTTTAAGTTTTCAAATCAGTTCAAGGTCACACTTTTTAAAATTAATTTTTACAGTTGCTTCAAGTTAAGACTCGATCATTTTTCACTTTTGAAGCTGAAATGAAACACTGCAGAAAAACAAGCATTAAGGAGACAAAACTAAATGATCCTTAGGAGAAAAATAATTAAAAAAAAAATAATACCAGATGTGATTTTCATCTGCCAGTCTGTAGAACACAATTCTCTGCTGCAGACAGTAGCCCTATGTAAATGACAGAAATCCAACAGCCCACGGCAAAAGCCTGACTTTTTTAATTAAGACAGCAGGAAGAGGAGGGGAAAGAAAAAGACAATGTCTACATTAGAACACAGGATGGTTTGGTGCTGAGGACCCAATACCCATGCTACACACACTTCAGTAATTCAAAGTCAGTGTAGTCTGGTTCTGCAGACTGAACAAGCACCAGCAGCTGCAGCACAGAATGCTGAAGCACATCTCTCAGCTTAGTTCCACCCAGGAATCCAGTTTGGGCACTCCAAGCCCCCCCTCCACGTTATCAACAAAACTGGATAAGCAAGGACAATCTGAAGACTTCTTTTAAAAAATGCACTTCTTAATTCCAATGCTAATATGGATGCACATGAAGTTCTGAAGGAGATTTGAATATATTTTTCCACCTAGTGGCTGTTTTTTAACCCAACAGCTGTTTTCAAAGGCCAAAGCAAGATGATACTGTGCAGCCTAAATCAGACTAAAGTTTTGTAACTTATTTATACCAATGTACCAATTAGGTCAAAAAAGTGAGGCTTTATGATCAGATTCACACAATCTGTTCAAGTTGGAGTGAACCACCTCTACTGCCAAAGGACACAAATGCACATGCCCTGATGCCACTCACACTCTCAGGTGTTTCCTTTCTCCTCCTTTTCAGTACAAGCATTTGTTTTGACCTATGCACAGAAGCTGATACGTATAAAAGCAGTTATTTCTTCTACTGAATCTGAATAACTTCCCTAACCCAGCTTACTGCTCAGTGCCATGAGTGCTTCTGTATGCAGAGGTGATGACAGCCTGAACTGGGGAGGAAGGGACTGTAATTGCAATGGCAGCAATATGATACCCGAGCTTGAATCGTCACACAGCAGCAAAACCAGAGCTGGACAGTTAAATGACAGCAAGAAACACAGAATCATTTAGGTTGGAAGGGACCTTTGGAGATTGCGTAGTCCAACCCCAGTATGAGCAGAGAGAGCTACAGGTCACCCAGAAACACACACAGGCCCAGACACAGGCTGAAGAACCTCTCTGGGTGACCTGTTCCAGCATTTGACCATTCTCACAGTAAAAGTTCTCTTGTGTTTAGATGGAATTCTACCACATTAAACTTATTAAATCAGACACAGACAGAAAACACTTGAATATTGAAGGTCTGACTGAAATGAGATGCAGGCATCTAGCACTTCATCAAACTCAGACATTCTATGCTTAAGACTTCATTAACACAGATTCAATCTTTTACTTTGTTTAGAACTGACTTTAAACCCACAGAGGCTTAATCAAGGGATACCTAGTGCAGTCGAAGGCACTCAATGATGGGGATGAAGTAACTTCGGAGCTCAAGTACAGCATAACAGGCTCAGACAAGTAAACAGAACTATTTTCCTCCAGACACACAAGGGGAATGAGAAAGCAATGGTTCAAAGTCACTAAGAGACCCTTTATTATGATCAAGGAAGATTACACAATTTCTTTTTGTTGAGACGATATCCAAACAACCATGTTGGGTTTCAGCTGAGAGTTACCACGCTTCACTAAAACATGAAAAAATCTTTGGTTTCTAACCCGTTTCTTTAATAGGAGCTTCAAAAAAAAAGTAATAAGAAATAAAGCTAAGACAAACAATCTCATTGATTATTAGGTTGGCTTGAATCTCACACAGAAGTCTAACTTCACGGCAAAACAATCTGCAAGCTGGAGAAGACTGACTGAAGTCAGCCACTTGAAAATCTCAACACAGTATTTTTACCTTTATGAGACAAAAATCATGGCAAACTGAACAGCTGACTATATTAACTCAGGAAAGGAAGCTCAAACTAGCACACATAACACACAAAACAGAAAGCTGTATCTAAAAAGCTTGAACACACTTTGTTTAACAGGGAAAGAAGGGCTCTGCATCCAACAGCACCAGGCCCCTCTAACTCTCAAACTGCCTTCTCTCTTGCTTCATTTGCGTTCTGCTTCCTGGAGTTTATCATAGGTTCTCAACCAGGCATCATTCATTACAAACTCTGTTTAAGAACTAAAGCCCTTCCAGTCTCCCAGATATTCCCAGTCAGGTTTGCCACAGGTTTTAAGGGTTGTGGCTCTTCTTAAGTAGAGTTTTTCATTTTTCAAGATAAAAGTCAGCTCAGTTTGCCCCACCGCCAGACCTGAATTTATTACCTCATCTGGGGGGGGGTTGATTTACATGATAGACATACTTGCCTAACAAAGCTTCTACGGTTGAATCCATTAAGACCTACAGCTGGACCTACTAAAACAGAAATTTCTAACACCGTGCAGCTTTCAGACTTGCAAATGAAATGCCTGAATAGCACTGAAGTTGACACTGGTGAACAACCTGTGTAAAGGAAAAAAACCCAGCTCAATCCATCGATCATCCATCTTGAATGACAACTGCCTGGTGGCCAGAGGTTATAACAAATTAGGACAGCTTTATGCTCTTCCTTTAGTAAAACAGGGCGCTCTACCTACCATCTTTTAAGGTCAATATAAAACCTTCCTGTCACTGAATTTCTATTTTTTCTTTCCCCTCCTGACCCACCAATGCAACCACCTGCCACTGTCCTATCTGTGAACTGACTCATGTTTCCCAATCACCTGCAGGCACAAGCTGAGTTCCAGCAATACAAGATGTGATTCCATGAGGTTCAGCAGTATCCTTAGGCTTTCCTGTGCATAAAAGACACATCTACCAATCCAATCTAAATACGTACTTTGTCATAGGTTGCAGGCATTTGTTTACATAGTGAAAATAGCACATTTTAGTATTACTTTTGCTATTTTCTTTTGGTGAGGTATATCCACATAAAAAGCACCAACCTTTCCTCCCTTCAAGCAGAGGGTGTGAGTGCTCATCTACAACAGAACTGGGAATTTCAGGCTTCCATAATGTTCAGGCCCTCCTACCGCTGAGTTTGTGTTATGGACCCCTTCATTACAGCAAACTACTTCAGAGAAAACGAAGACACCTTCAGTTAAGCCCCACAGAGACACTGAGACAGAGTTTACAAAACCCTAATAGAGGCAGCATTGTAATAAAGCAGAAATAACAAAGCCACTGCAGTGAGTTCCTCTCTTAGGGAATTTCATTTAAGTACTGCAAACACACTGTCTCTGGGGCACATCTGGCACCAAAGGCAACAGCGAGCCTCAAGTTTTGATCTCCTTGGAGAAAGAGTCAAGGAATCTGCTTATGCCCATTCCATACGACTGTGTGAATGCCGGCAAGGGACAATGTACCTACAGAGAGTATGGCAGACTGCTATTGACTTACTCCCAATTAGATTAGTGTGGCATTAAATAACTCGCCTCAAAACAGCCTACAATACCACTCAGAACAAAGAAATCAAGTGACTCAAAAATGCAGAACTTTTAACCAAAATGTTAAGACCAAGTCACCAAAATATCATACTGGAAGTTGAAAAGTTTGAATCATTAAAAAAAAAAGTTTATTTTGCTAACTTAAAACCTAGTATCACTAAATTCATTGCCTACCAGACAGTTCAAGTGGGTAAGATTCTTTTTCTATTGTTGTGTTTATTTTGAACAATGTAAGAACTGATCAGGAGCAACAGGTTAGGTTGCTATGACAAAGATTTCTCCACTTTAAAAATATTTAAAAATCAAGTTTTCTGGGGCAAAAGTTGTAGAGAAATATTTATAAACACTTACAGAGGCAGCATTTCTTTTTAAAGTTTCTTAGTAAGTTACTCCAGTTTTCATCATGTTTTTCAGCACTCCAAACTTCTCATCCTGGACATGGGAGACTCCTAGGTTCTTAATATTAAATCAAAGTACCCCTTATACAAAAGCGTAAAACTTTGTAGCCAGCAGACTAGTACTGATTGCTTACTTTCCTTTTAAACATTGTAGTGTATCCTTCAAAATTGGTGGGAAAAATGTTTTCCATCCAAATCCTATTGTTTGTATATCTTCCAAAGAACTGTAATAACCACCTCCCAGCTTTATTTCTGTACACGTCCCACATGCGCAAAACTGCAGACAGCAGAGGGTGAAAGGAACGTGTGGGGTGACTGCACAGGGTGACAGAAATGCAAGCAGCTGACAGGCCAACAGGACTCGTGGGAAACGGCAACAAAAGAGAAATAGTGTATGTGTTTCTGTTTTTCTTTTCCCTCTCATTCTCTCCAACTCCAGTTTTAAGTAGAACTTGAACTGACAGAAAAGAAGACAAAGCCCATGCAATGTGTTCCTCACCTTACACCCCTGGAAGCAGGAACACTACAGCACCAGGCGTGGCTCCTGACATGGAGCTGCTCTTGTAGAATAAACCTAAACTGTTTAAGGTGAGCTCTACGTGCAATGAGAATAATAAAAATCACGTAGACTCAACAATAACATGAACAGAAGGATCTGTCCCTGCTGACTACACGGGACAGATCCAGCCCCCAGGCCATCTCAAATCTATTCTGCACATACTTGATCTTCAAGACTGCAAATTACCTGAAACCACCGAAATTACCTTTCTGCCTGCAGGTAATCTGAAAACCTGCATGAAAAAGGTGTGAGCTTCTGTACCCTCTTCCACTAGGAGCACTAATTGCTGCTTGATTGTACAGATATACAAGAAAGTAAAAATCACACGTTGACTCCTGGTGTTCTTAGGTTCCCTCTCTGCCTTTCCTGCTCATCTTCCTCCTCCCCCCTTTCTCCCTCCCCTGTTGATTAAGTCATTCCTTAAGAATAAGACGACATAAGGACATGGAAAAGGTTAAGTACAAACTCTCATAACGTAGACCCAGGACTAAGTGGTTCAAAAAAGACAAGGCAGAATATGGGAAAACAGAGAACAAAACAAAACAGTCACAATAAAATAAAAGCAAAGCAGTCCAAAAGGAAGACCATTTTTCTTAATAAGTAATACTTATTAAGTAAAGCAATCAAGAAACATTAACAAGCAAAAAGATTTGGCTATACAAAAATCAAACTCTAACCTTGATTTTTCAGGGACTTGGGAGGAAGGAGGAGAAAGCACCTTAATTGGTATTTCAGCCAGCACACGAAATAATCAATGCAACACAAAAGTGGTTTAAGCTGTCAAAGTACTTTAAGAACACAGAGGAAGGGCGGAGGAGAGATGGACAACTCCTACATTACAAAATAAACAAGTGCAGAAGAAACCTCTAACTGTTGGGAAGTCAGGTACCAAATAACGGGTGTTTGCAATGCTCATGACTTACATCCAGCACGTGATCAACACCAACAACAAGGATAATCTTTTGGTGAGTTAGAAGCAGATCACACACGTGTTACCTCCTTGGAAATGCTAAGGCTTTAAAATCAAGCAGCACACAAGAAGAGGAAAGCCACCAGCCCTGTAACTTTTAGCCGACACTACAGGGCAGTGAAGAACTATGCAAATAAGCCCACGGCCGGGTGCTACAGACACAACTTTGCCCAAGGCTCCGTACTTGGACCGAATGACACCTCCCTTTCCTAACGGCCTGACTTTGAAGATGCACCCAACACCCGTGAGGGCCGTGACAACGCTTCATTGTCCACACAGCACTCCAGCACGTGGAGTATTTGTGGGTGATGGCCTGGAGATGCCAGCACAGTGAACGCACACAAAGCCAACTATTTATTATCCGTGTGATAGGGCTCTGCTCTGCACCCCGACCTTACCGGGGGGGCTGGTGCAGGGGGCAGGGGGCAGGGAAGCGTCTGGGAGACATCGGGAGCCCCGAGCCCCATGGGCACACGACAGTGCTCGCGGAACAGGAGATGCCTGAGGGTCAAGGACACCCAGCCCCGCGGGGACCGGACAGCGATGCGAGGTCGGGAAATGCCTGCGGAGGAGCGGGAGCACCGAGCCTAGAGGGCACCGGACAGCGCTCCCGGGACAGGAAGGAGCCTGCAGGAGCCTCAAGCCCTACGATGTACCGGGATATGGGCCGGGTGACCGGACGGTGCTGTAGTACAGGGAGGTGCCTGCGGGAAGCCCGAGCCCGGCGGGGGTACTGAACCCCGGATGCACCGGACGGGGCTCCGCGTCCGGGAGTCCCGAGGGGCGCAAGAACCGCACAGCGCTGCGGAGGCACCGAGGACCGCAGGGACCAAACAGCGCTGCGGGGGCCGGGGGCACCGAGGGCCCCGGTTCGCCGCCACGCGGGGCGGGACGGCTCGCGCTGCCCCCGCGGCCCCGCCCCTCGCGGCCTTCCCGCCGCGCGGAGCCGCCGCACCCCCCCCCCCCGCCCCCGCCCCGCCCGGGCCCGTCCCTGCTCCCCGCGCGGGCCGCACCTGCCGGACTCTGCGTTCATGTCTCCTCGCCGCTGCTCGGAGCGGCGGCCGGGCCCGGGCCGCGCTCAGGCGCTGTCAGGAGACAAAGCCGCCAGCGCCGCGATCGCCAGCGCCGCCGCCATCTTTCCGGGGGAGCCGGGGCCTTGCCGCCCGCCGCCCTCACCGCTCCCATTGGCTCCCGGCCGCGCGCAGTGATTTTCTCATTGGGTGGCTGTGTCGGGCGCTGTTGCTAGGGTCGGTGACGTCACCGACACTGCCGCCCGGGCTCTGATTGGTTGACAAGGCGGTGACATCACCGGCGGGGGCTGACGTCACACCCCGAGCCCCGTGACATCATTCCAAAACAAGGTGCAGTGACGCCTGTGCCCAGCAGGGGGCTCCCTCTTTGGACGCCCGGTGGCCTCGGCCATTGCCGCAGAGCGAGCACAGGGGACAGCAGCCAGGGCTGCTGTAGGACACCCAGCCACGAGCTCCAGGCAGCTCCGAAACCCCATACTGATCTGGATCAGTGTAGAATAACGACTGCTTAGAGCATCGTGCATCCTCGTGTGCTTGAGCTTGATCAAAAGAAAACAGCACTGATTGACCAGAACAGGCCAGCTGGAGACCAACCTTGAAGAAGGGACATGTTGCACAACACCACATCAAACACGGGTGTTCAACAGGCCAGCTCGACAAAAGGATACTTGGAAGCGATTCATAGAATCATGCAGTTGGAAAAGACCTCCAAGATCATTGAGTCCAATCATACCTGTCCACTACTAAACCAGATCCCTGAGCACCTCTTCTGCCCAGCTATTGAACACCTCAAGGGATGGTGACTCCACCACTTCCCTGCACAGCCCATTCCAGTGCCTGAGAACCCTTTCAGTGAAGGAATTTTTTTCTGATATCCAATCTAAACCTCCCCTGACACAACCTGAGGCCATTTCCTCTCATCCTCTTGCTTGTTACCTGGGAGAAGACGAACAGCACACACCTCACCACAACCTCCTTTCAGAGAGCTGTAGACAGTGATAAGGTCTCAGCCTCCTCTTCTCCAGGTTAAACAACCCCAGGTCCTTCAGCCACTCCCAGAACCCTGGCCTCCAGACCCTTCCCCAGCTCAGTTCCCCTTCTCTGGATGCGCTCCAGCTCCTCAGTGTCCTTGTAGTGAGGGCCTGAATCCCCCCAGAGAGACCCTAGTGGCAGAAATGCCAATTTGTAATGAGTGTGCCATTATTAAGATTAGTTCTGAGAACTAGTGTGAACATGTAAAGCCTTCCAAGAAATAAGATACAAACGCATGGAATGAGAAAATAAAAATCTCCAGTCCCAGTATGCGGGGTGCATGCCTTAGGAGGAGCTGATCCCCACACACCCAGCACTGAATTCAGAATGCCTGCTTTCTAAACGTCCAAAAAGAGTCTTCCAGAGATTTATTTTGACAAACATTACAATAATAGTTCAGCAACTGGATTCAACAACATTGAGTTAGTGATGGCAGCGGGACACACCAGCCACTCAAAGGGAACACTGCAGTACCAACCACACCAGAACACCCCTGATCCTCTGCAGGGAGCAGCCATCACATCCAATGCAGCCTGGGACATCAGCAGAGAAGCAAGCTTTGGGGGAGGTAGCTTCCCAAATACGCAACAAAAAGCGAGATATGAATAGCATAGGGAACACTGCGTGTTACTGAGGCTGAACTTGTTGAGCAGCACCCAAGTTCTATTGCCAGCTAGAGCTGCGCCTAAACCTAGCTTTGCTAGAACTTTTTTGGTTTAAAAGACAAATTTCTTCAGATAAGGAAACACATCCTTGGCAGCTCTATGTAAGTGTGCCAAGATGATTTTTCCCTGTTTCTACTAGCAGCTTCTACATTCCTCTTGGATGTTAAAGTCTGTATGAGAAAAGGATCAGAACACATCCCCACTGAGAGGGAAGGATGTCCCATGCTTTCAGCAGGAGGCTACAGAATTCCACTGCCTGGGGTTTTCATGGAAACTCTCTCTCCCCATGACCAAAGCAGAATGGTCGGTCAAATCAAGTCCAGCACCACAGAGAACTGGAAACAGTGACACAAGAACAATTCACATACAATCAAGATAACCAGTTTTGAAAATTAGTATCTTTTTCTGCAGGAATTTACAAAAATATGTAACAACTCACCTGTTTCATAACACAATGTGCAAAATACAAAAAAAAAGTCACGAGTGAAAGCCTTGTCATCATAGGTGTAACTACTCCCATCCCTGGAGGTGTCTAAGGCCAAGGTAGATGAGGCTTTAAGCACTCTGATCCAGTGGGAGGTGTCCCTGCCCATGGCAGGGGGGTTGGAATTGGATGGGCTTTAAGGTCCCTTCCAACCCAAACCACTCCATGATTCTATGGTTCTATGATACCTATTGCATTCTCAAAGGCAACAATAACATGATAAATAGTGAGTTTGCACTTCAGCACATGCAAGTTTACACAGCCCAGGGATGTTCTACAAACCAGTTGAAACAGAATTTGCTTTAGAAATTAACGTTTTACCCAAGATCTGCATCCTGTATTTGCTGAATTTTAGCAATAGCAAACAGCAGATTTAGTAACAGCTTTTTTAACAAATGCTATCTCATGGTCAATGCTCCAGTTTTAGACCAAAGCATCACCTCCCTTCTAGCTACATTATAAAATGAAAAAAAAAAAATCAGTGTTAACTGCCTGCTACAAATTCCATTAAGAAACTGCAAAAAGCCATTTGAATTTTTTTGCCGCTAGACAGATGAATTAAACCAGCAGCGTTACCTTTTTGCAGCTTTGCATTACTATTCCAATTGCGTGATTAAAATAAGAACACAAAATACTTATTTTTCTCTTCAAGGGATTCAGTCTGCGTTATGGACTACTATCCTAACAGTTTAGAATAACTACATAGTAAAAGAAAAATATTATAGAGTAATAAATACATCTATTTCCTTGGGAGATGGAAGGAGGTATTTGAAAGCACTTCAGAAAAACAAATTTAATTGCCTCCAAGTCATAACTTGTATCTAAAGCTGCACATAAAAAAAATCTTATTGTGAGAAAAAGTCAAGACAGAGTACGAATGGAAGTGTTCCCACCTCCCAACGATTACTCATGAGGTTGTCAAGAAACAGATTGTAGAAGCACACTGAAATCTGCACAAGGACAGATACTGCGTGCATGTGTGGAGGAACATTCTAACACATCTCACATACCTACAGTGAAGTTTCCCTGGCACACAGGAGCCCCACTGCTCTACTAGCAGGCACTGCCGGATGCTCCAATATTCCTGGAAGCAAGAGGATTTGGAGCTCAGTGTGCAAGACAAACCAAGAGCCACCTTAGAGTCTCAACACTGATTATTTTTCCACAATAATAATTAGTTTTCTTCAGTAAATGATAGCCTACTTTTAAGAGAAATGGCTGAAAGATACAGTTATCAATTGACAAGAGAGTAGTTTAATAACTTTACATGCTCCTGACCTAGAAATACAAACTACATATACATCTTTTTCAGATTATTTTTGATAAAAGTAGTACAAATAGTTCAGAGCAATAAAACACCATGGTTAAATTCATTTTATAGGAATGTGAAGATCTGAGCTTTTAAATTGCATAGGCTGTGTGCAAGGAAACTCATTCTTTGCTCAGAGCAAAAGCATGGTAAGAACAGAAGCCAGACGAACGCTGACTCCAGAGCCTGTGTTTGTTCCTTGTTTCACTGTTATTCTATTCCCCTTAGCGAATTTCAAAGTGATGGTGTGGAATCAGTTGACTTCTGGTTTGTATTTGATAATTAAAGCTTTTCAGCGTAAGAAAGCAGTAAACATCAAGGTCCAATACAGAAACCAAGTGCCAGACATTTTCCAAATTAATTTCTCATAGCAGATGAAAGCACTTAGAAATTTTAGTTTAAGTCTGATTTCAGGATGTGACTCTGTGTTACAGACAAGATAATTTTTAACACACACTATCAGAAACCATTAATAATTAACCATAAAGAAGCACTACAGCCCATTCTCCCAACAAAGTTTGTCTACAAGATGCCATCATCCAGCATAATCTGATGTCACAGGCAGTGTGTCCAACAAGGAATTCAAGCATCTGATTTTCTTTGACCCTTCTCAAGTGTTTAGAAAGTTAAGCAATTGACTTTCTTCAGTACTTCTAAAACATCTGCTTTATCAGGAATATAGATTAGGAATAAGAATTTATGGGTTTGCTTACTTTGACAATTTCTTAACAAGGCTCTGAATAAGCCTTGCTGTACATTTAGTCAAATGTCCCATAGTTGTGACCACAAAAGTATCCAATTGTTTCTCCTAATGCCTCCAGGCAGCCATCATCTCACCACATTCCCCAGACACGAAGGTTACCCCATTGCCTGCCAAAAGGTGTAACTTGCTGATGTCTGAATGTTCATCTCCATCACGTGACTGCATACACACACTCAGCCACACAAACATCACCAGTCATGGGACTAATTAAGGTTATTTGCCCAACCACCGAGCCACACACAACAGATGCAGAGCTGAGCACATCTTCCATGCTGCTGGGAGGACTAAGCAGGTCTGCCCCTGCAGAGTACCTGCTTAGGAGGCTCCTCTCTTAAAGGCATGAGTGCAGGAATGACTACTGGGCACCACCATTAAAACTGTGCTGAACACGAGTGGCCGAAGACAGGAACTTACAGTAAATTGCTAATAACGCAAACCGTTACCTAGATGAATCCAACTAGTTACAATCTCGCCTTGGATTTAGCTCAGAGACTCCCTAAACTATTTCTAGTTATTATCCCAAAACACTTTTAAATACACCACAGACCCTTCTCAAAAGCAGAAAATGCAGCATTGAGGCCAGTCACACTAACAAAACCACACTGTCCATTTTCAGCTACAGAATATGCCATTTCCTCCTTTTATTGTAAAAAGTGCTCTTTAAAGGTAAGCCTTTATAGCACTTCTGAGCCATTTATGCCTGCCTTTCTAAAGGAGATGGCCCCATCAACCCAGTTTTAGCATACCAGTTCCCAAATGCATTGCCTCTTCCACCTTTGTTCTACTGGTCCAGAACCATGTTATACTTACTTGTTAAGGAGATGCATGTGTCAATGGCCCCAGAGAACCACTCTGGGCATCAATCATGGCTGGCCAGTACGTCTCAACAGCTGCACAAGTCAAACCTTTCTAGAATTGCATGCTCTCTAAATCTGCAAGCGCTTAATCTTCTGCTCTACTACCACACTTCTTCTCTCCCCATGCACCTCAATTTCAGTCTGGAGAGCAGAAAAAAAATGATGGAAAAAGGTAAGCATTATTTTAGTTTCATATGTGAGCATGGAAAAAGAGGAAAATCCCAAACTCTCCACAAATATACCACCTTAAGTGGAAGGCCAACATGTTTCCACCATTCACCAGTGTGATATGCAACTGTTTGAAGTTACTGTGCAATTAGATCATTTTTAGAGACAAAAAATATGAACCCTGTCAGAAAAACTAGAAACAAGTCTGAAAGTCTAAGAAAAAACTACTTCTTTAGAATGAGACTGTAAGCCACATTCACCTGCACTGCTGATGACTGAAGTACACCCAACTTAAAAAGTCATTGGAAGCACTGTACCAACAGGGCAGGAAAATAAGCAGCAGGTAGAGAGTTGTTCCAGGCAATTCTATAGTGCTGACTCAATTCCACCTCCAGAACTGCTATTAAAAGGATCTGACCAGGACTGCAGGAAGCCAAGATTTTCACCACAGGACAGCTGTCAAAGACAAGTAAGAACCATGCAATCTTTGTGCTATTAGTTGGCTACACGAGATCACTAGTATTGACATTTTGGGCTGTAATTTCCTGCATAAACACATAGATGCTGCTAATCCAGTTTACTCAGCCATACTCAGGTTATTTACCATACAAAGACATTTTTATTAACACATTGAAGCAATAGTGGAAGCAAAGAGGTTTGTTCTGTTTTATATTAAAGTTGAAAAGACACAGGAGCATGGATTAGACCAAAAAATTTTATTGAAACTTGTCCAAAATCCAGTCAGGCACAAAATTTATTCATTCTTCTAACACTTGTCATTCTGTATGGCATAGAAAAATGCATCTCAACAAACTGAAATGGCAATCAACTAAGTTAGTGAAGTTAAGGCACTTGAGATGCATGTTAATCTAGCAAAATTCTTATTGCATAAGAATAATATTCTACTCGGAATTATGTAGTTCTTCCTGAACTTCCATCTAAAGCAAATTCTGTAACTCCTTGAGATACGGGAGAGGCAGAAGCAGGAGACAGAATTCTCACCGTGTTTTCCTGACTAGTGACCTCCAAGGCCACCCCAGCCTATGGAACAAAGTACTACTGAATCAGGCCACAAAGATTTCCTGTAGTACAAGTGCTGAACTACACAGCAGTTTGGGTTGAGGCACAATGTCTTCCACTCAAGAATCCTTAAGGCAAAGTATCTTTGTGAAATGAGAGAGCAAAAACCACATGCATTCAATTCTAAGTGTAAACTGGGGTAACAATATTTATCCTGGGATTGAGTTTTATCTTTGCCCACTCCCATATGCTCACCCAGGATAAAAACTTGGGGAAAATACCCGGAGAATGCAAGAACTTACACAGTGACCAACAATTTGACACCTGTTGGTTTGTCAGGGCACTGAGCAGTAACATGAAAGCCAGGCAGCAGCCTTTAATTCACGTTACAGATCATCAGTTAGCTTTGCAGTTTTGGGTTGTATTTTTGAGAGCATTGAGTGTTCAGTATAAGAATATTTTTCCAGCTTTGAGCCAATGTTCACAACTTAAATGGTGCAGCTTCAGCATTTGGCAAAAAAAAAAGTTTTTAATGAATAACTGAATTAACAACTGAGTTCTACCTATTGAAAATTCTCCCTTCATCTGTGAAACAACCTCTTGCATCATACAGCAGTTAAATACTTGTCTCAAAAATGAGACACAGCTCCAGGATATGCACATTCCACACTGGAATTCGGAGTATGGTCCAAGGGTCACACACAGACTGAAGGAAAAGATTTCCAAGTACACGAAGAGGTTTTCTCAAGGCATGACAGAGAAGCCACTGTCAGTTGCTATGCACAAACAGGAAACTGATAAATATCTGGGGGAAAAATAAACATATGGAAAACAAATAATCCAATTGAATTTAAAGTACTGTTTCTGGTTAGTCTATGGAATGTATTTCTAAGCATTACGTTCTGAATTTCACTAAAAGAAAAGTTGATTAAGAAGATGTAAAGCTTATGAAAAGGAGATTGCGTCTTAATACTCTGTGTCCTTCAGAGCAAATTGTTATATTTAAGGCACTACACATTGTCTTTGGTTCAGTGTTTAACTATCTCATTCAGTGTAAAGAGAGGTAGCACGAACCATACGCATTTAGCTCTTCCATTATACACAATTTCAGAGTTGCCACCTTTCTGATGTTACAGGTTCTGGAATCCTTTAACTCATCAGGAAACTGCAGGAACAAAACAACAAACATTCTTATTAATTTTATAAGAAACAAAAGGTGTGCAACACTCCACTTAGCTTTCATTTATGTCAAGAAAATCAGAATGAGAAACTGGGCCTGATGCAACTATGACATTAAGTAGCTGTGGAGAAGCCACTTAAAAGTGAGTCTTCTAGTAAATCAAAAGCCAAGACAACCACATCTTACCTACAAAGTTAGCAGAAGCACATAAGACCATTGAATAGACCTGAATAAAAACTGACCAGTTGTTAAACAGGGAATAAGTTCAGCCCTCTTCTGCTCTCAAGTCTTTACAAAATAAAGTTTTCTTCTGTAGATATTTTAAAATAAGAGCTAACTTCTCATAGAAAAGGGACAACATTTGCTTATGGGATTAGTTTTCCAGACAAATTAAACTCCTTGCAGAAGCTGAGATGGTTAGAAGCTGGTCCTCAACATTTATTTATTCCTTCGAAATAATAAAACTTAATAAAAACACCCAAGAAATCTATACCCAATATATATATTACGCAGTGAATGGTGCTAGACTCTACAGAAACATTTCCAAAATGTACACATCTTTAAAGCATCCTCCTTGTCCTCTCCAATAAGGATTAGTAATCAAGATGTATGAATATGAAGGAAGAGAAAAGTGTGGGGGGAAGTTTTCAGTTTAAGCTGGTCACGGCATCACTATGCAAACAGAAGCATTTTAATATGTACTGGCATGAAAAGGAGAGTACCACAATCCTTCCTTTGGCAAGGCTGAAAAATCATCATATCCACTAAATACCATTAGTTCTGGTGACTACATCAACCAATATTGCCACTCTGAGAAGCAAGCAGAGCATTTCTTTTCAGAAAATAGGTCCTTTGCCTGTTTCTCCATTCCGATTCAGATTAAGATTACCAGATAAGGAAATACCAGTGAGCAGGAACAGATTCATTCCTGAGCATACAGTCCAGATTAAAAAAAAGACCAAACAGATTGAGAGTGGTACTAGAAGTCCTCATTTGTGTTTCCCTATTTCATTCAAAGAAGCCTATTGTGTTGTAAGCAATGCACAAAAAATAACTGAAGCAGCAGAAAAAAACGTACCTGTACGGGTAGCCATGGTACTTAGATCTGAAGACAGAGAGCAGCCAGCTGAAGAACAGCACCACCAAGCCAATACCAGCAATACACATGACTGCAAGAGATACAGAGTAAGATTCTGGTAACGTGACAGCTGTCCCCAAAAACACCAGAGATTGGGTTTCTCAAAATCATTCTGTAGTATTTATAGGTACAGTCAGATGCGACCTCTGTTAGAGTTACCAAGAACAACTAGATTAATACCAATTTTCTTCCAAATTCCTACTGTAAATCAAATTTATACCATTGCTTCCAGAGAGAGCAAATCTCTTCTTCCCTCCCTTACTAGCAAAATCTTGCAAAGCATCTTTTTATCTCCCCTTCTCCCAAAAGAGCTTCGAGTTTATCTTGCAGTTTGCAAAGCAACTCCAAAAACCAAAACAATTCACTTCTTAGAGGTGGGAAGTTTAAAAAAACCCACAGTGCAAAAGCATTTCTATTAAATAGTGTATCAAAAATCCTTACTGAATATTCTTTCTCTTAGAGGGAAAAGCATTGGTACTTACTTTTTCTTTTCCCCACATCCATGTCAGAAGTAGCAGCTTCATGGAGCAGCACCATTCCTAAAGTAACACCACCATCTATAAACACTGTTTAAGGCTAAATCAACAAAATACAGTAGTCTCAATATGACACATATATTCCTAATCTCATACATTCAGCTCCCACACCATATGTGGGGGCATTAAAACTCACTGGAAAAATTAAAGACTTCCCAGACAAACCAGCAACTATGAGGGACAAAAAGCAACTGAAAGGCATTCATAATGTCAACTTTCAAGAGAAAACAAGTACAAAGTTTAAAATATAAAGTAGAAAGTATAGTAGGTCTTGACACAAAATTAAAAACATGCATTTGTTATCTCAGCTTGTAATGAAACAGCATTCCTTCCCAGAGAGCTCAGTCCACTCCTACTGCTGTTCTACTCCACTGGAAAAATTCCAAAAGGAATTAAACTCTTGCATTTTACTCAGCTAATACAATAAATAAAACGCATGCAATATTTATTCTAACAGGATGTCTTTCAAGTAGCAGTATCTCAGACTTTTCTAATTCTTCAGTTAAAAAGCAAAAATAAAGTTTGTGAAATTAAGGAAGCACAATTTAAAAGGCCTGGCATTTGCAAAGAGTGAATCCTAGCAAAGCCAAATAGCTGATCCAGTGGAACAAAAACACAGAACCACCCAAAGATTTCATTCCACGTCACTATAGATGTTCAGTCACAATCCTTCCCCTGAGAAAAGAAATACTTTGCATTGGCTGCAACGGGACCATTAAGAAATCTTTACATTTCAGATGGGGTCTACAAGAGAAAAGTGGTTTCAACCTACAGGAACGTTGCAGACTTCTGTCATTTTAAATGTCTCCGGCAACCAGTACGTTGGGTTCATCATGTGACGGATTGCAATAACACAAACAAACATCAACAAAAAGTTTCTAGGTTGAGTTTGACTGAGTGCATCCGAAGCGCAGTAGCAATGAGAAGATGATCAAAGTCTCCCTCCAAATGCGTGTTTCAAGTTCAAAAAATAACCTTTGATAATTAATACATAGCAAGAGAATAAAGATATTTTAACACCAGCATATTTAAATATCAATTGTTCACTTTATGTTATTTTATAATTGGGCTTTTGAATAGATAAAAAGAAGAGAAAAGTGAGAAATTAGCAAAAGCCATTCTGTTTAAGAACATTGCTGCTGCAATGGAAGAGATTTGTTAATGACTGTCAAGTAGTGAAAAAGACAGGTACTTCGAACGAAGTTTTGAAATTATGAGCCTGTGTGTATTTTATGTGCAGCATAAAATGTAAGTTGCAAGAAAAAAAAAAGACAAAATTAAATAAAATTAAGAGCCCTGAATAAAAGCTAAAAGAATGCACAGGCTGACACAGGTGATGAGACAAGGAGGAAAGGCTTGAGTCAGACTTGACTAAAGTTAGAGATGATGGATCAAAAAACATACCTGTGGGAACAGAATAAAACAACACCGAGCTCTAGAGTATTGTTATGACTCCAAAGAAACATTTTATACAAATGAGAAAGGCAAACAGAAATTTTGGAGCTTTTGCCTTTCTCGATGGTGTGGAAAAGTCCCGAATCGTTAGCGTGAGTTAGCGGTGAGATTAAAAGATAACCTAAGAAATAAAAGATGAAAGATGAGTGTTGAATTCCTTCCTGTATTACTAAGGCAACAACTAAGTCAGCGAGACTGAAAAGATAAGAGACATGCACAAGGAACAGGGGCTATCTTGGAGAAACCTGAGTCCACACAGATCCACATCTTTAATGCTCTATTCATTTCAATTTGTAAGTAAGGAAAAAGATGGTGAGAAAGCAATAAACAAATTTCTATTCAATCTAAAGATCACTGGCACAAGAAAATCATAGTCCTTAACACAGAAAGACTTTACAAGCTTCTGCATCAGTATGAGGAGACAGTTACAGGCCTTCACAAAGTATTCTCATAGAAAAGGCAGCAACATAAGCAAACAGAAAAGTCATCACCAACCACATGTTACTCAATGGGAAGGATACTAAACAGAAGAACAATGTGTGTTTCTGCCACAAATTGGGCTTGGCTGCTTCCATGGATATAGCTCTGTAAGAGACAAAGAGTAATTGAATTTAGAAAAGACTGGAGTCAACTTTGGCATGATTAGCAACAGCTACAGAGCTTGGAACTGGGCCTTGCACTGTCTCTTTCAGGAGACAGAAGTCAAGACCACTAGCAATTCCATCTGAGTTTTGGGGGGAGCTCTGTCAGCATCAAATCCCTCCTATTATGCACAATCAGCCCAAAATACCATTCAGATTCTAGTAAGCGCAAGTGCATCTACAACGTTCATGGTCCAGACCCCTATTCAGCAGGGCAAAATACCATAATTATGCCCTCCTGCACCCACTGTGATCCAAGTCTGATCCACTCCCTGACTTAGATTCCTAGGTTGTGTGTGTTGCTCCTCACTCTAGGGACAGTCTCTTCAATCTGCACCTGAACTCTGCTCACTTGGCTCCAGAACCGAGCATGTGTGAAATCTTTTTCAAGGCATACCACGAAAAGAAACATCACTGCCAATACCACTGAAGTTTTATTCTTCAGTCTCAAAGAGGTTTATAAATGATGTAAGCAGAAGAATCAAAAGGAAGAACTGCCACTCAGTAAGTTGACTCAGTTTTATTTACATTAACAGTTTATTATCTGTTACCCCATTTGTTTAATGAGATATTTAGAAAATGGGGTTTAATCCCTCATGGAAAGCTCTACATCCATATGGTTGTGATGTTATATCTAAGTAGAAAAAAACTTTTGATAAGCAGATTCACTTTCTATGGAAGAATACAGAGGGCCTGACCCACCGAATTGGGCACGAAAGGACATCACACAAAATCAATTCCCTTCCGAGTAAAACACATGAGAAAAGCCAATTCACGATATGTGGGTGCTTGAAGAGATGCAATGCTCTCAATACATTGTGACTACTTTTACAGTGTAAAATTTTGTATTACGTACAGAGCAGTGTATTTCAAGTGGTCTTAAAACTGATTTCGCAGGTCCACGGTCACTAGACGTGAATTTAACTCAAGAATCTTGAAGAAAGATGGTTTTATATGTAAGTCATTAGATGAGGGTTATGAGCTAAAAAGACCAGGTTATACGTGAAATTGGCAGGCTCAGGACTGTTGAGCATAAACACCTTTATTTAGAACTATGATGTCTCTTCACCATTAGAAATAAAATACATGTACAAGAAAAAGTAAAGCAAATGTTGCAGGTAAATAAACACTGAAAAGAAAACATGAAAACAAACAGGAATGGTTATAAGACACATAGGAGGTCAGAGAAATGGAAGAGATCTGCAATTTCAAATAATCTACCCTTAGAACCTAAGTAAAAAGGTATTGTCATTATGCTTTCTCCAAAATGTATCACTTTTGTTCATTTTTGCTCTTTGGAGAGATGGGGAACAACAGGAATGATGGATGAAAGAAATGTTTCCCTTAGGTTCCGAAGCAAGGGGAATCTGCCCACCCAAATAACTTGTTAGCAAATAGTTTCAGTTACCCTATATGTTATCCTCTATACCCTAGAGCATTCTTTTAGTACCCTCTCCGCTTCCTGTGATTACCAGAACTAGGAAAGCTTCTACACGCACAATATGACCTTGAACTCTCTAGGTGTTATATTGACACAACAAAACCAAACTCCAAGATAACACTTTTGAACCAGCATGTCCCATTGCCAGCAGAGTACTGTCCATACGGCTGCTGTCTAATGCTTATGGCATGGAAAGCACTAAGAGTAGTTTCTAACAAGAAAGAGAACATGCTGCTAGAGAGTAAATTAATCTTAGTATTTCTCTTCTGATCAAGAATTGCATTTCTTATTCTATCTCTTAAAAGCTTATTACTGAGCCCAGAAAGCAATGCACTTAAAAACCCTAAAGCGTTTGTCCTTACTCATAGAACATTACAGAAGTAAGACCACTATTCCTACCGAATTCATGAATCCCTGAACTAGAGACTGTAGGAATGACTCTCCTATCAAACTGCAGTTCTAAGTAACAGCTGAAGTTATCACACAGCAGAGTACTTGGTTTTGGATTAAGACCAGTATTTTGTGATTTCTCGGTAGTAAAGTACAAGTTTGCAAATAGCAATTCTTCTTCTATTTGAGCCAAGAAAAGGATAAAGCTAATTGGTAGAAAATCTAAACCTTGACTGGAGCTCTAACATACCTTCTGTTTCACACAAAACAAAACCACTCTTTCACAGGCGTTTTTAAGAGAAGACAGATGCTCTCTGAACTAATCAGCAGCTCTCTAATTCTCCATGCTCACTGCAGAAACAGGACTTAGGAAGAAAGAAGCCAGGAGCAGGATTTCAACTCTGATTCAACCTTATTCTGACGAAATAAACAGAAATACAGAAAAGAGAACAAAGAAAAGACTTACCACTTGTCCTGTATGGGGATTCTTGTGAGCATAGGGCGGACCCCTGATGTGGTTCCACATCTGGCCTGATGTCATTGCTAACACAAAACACTGAAAAGGAAAGAGGAAACACTGCTTAATGAGGATTTTTATTTGTTTAACCAATTTCTTTTCATTTCAAACCAAAAAGTAATAACTTGGAATACAAGCTGTAAGGCATGTCCTACAACTTTTCTTTGTATAAAAGGCATCTAATCAACCATTAGCCCAGCTGAAAAGACCAGGATCAAGTAATATTATCAAACTACCAAACAGGAAGACTAAATGCAATTCATTTTTCTCTACTGGGTTTAAGCATCTTTAAATATTAAAGCTTTTAAAAACTCAAAGTGTTACAAAACTCAGGACAACAGGCAGACAAAAGTTATAATTACTCACCAAAGCAGCAAATGCCCAGCCAGTTTTGTTATACAGAAAATCCAGGTTGCTTCCACGCAAATATACGAGGCCTGCGACGACAGCCAGCAGCAGTCCTAACATCAATGGTCCAGCATAGCTTGGTGGCCTTATCACACGAATCTAAAGAGAGGAAATTTAAAGTATTCTCCTCAATGGGATTGTACATTACATCTGCACTCCTGCTAACAAAACCCTCAATATCAACACAGAAACTTCTGTACAATACATCCGACTAGGGAAGTAAGGAATGCTTCTTTCCCCATTACTGTAACTGCAGTTGTATATACCCTTACCCTATGAAATAATTTAAAGACTGTTTTTCTTCTTGTCATGCTTTAGTCCCAGCTGGAAACTAAGCACCATGCAGCCACTCGCTCACTCCTCCTCCCCTGGTGGGGTGGGGAGGAGAACTGGAAAGAAAAAGGTAAAACCTGTGGGTTGCAATAAACAGTTTAACAGAACAGCAAAGGAAGAGGAAAATAACCATCATAATGATAAAACACAAAGCAAGTAACCATAGAATCCTAGAATCTTATGGTTGGAAAAGACCTGAGATCATCGAGTCCAACCGCACCCATCCTTCGCTAAACCATGTCTCTCAAAAACTCATCTATCCGTTTTTCAAACACCTCCACGGATGGTGACTCAACCACCTCCCTGGGCAGCTCTTCCAGTCCCTGAGAACCCTGTCAGTAAAGAAATTCTTCCCGACATCCAGTCTGAACCTCCCCTGGCACAACTTATGGCCATTTCCCCTTGTCCTATCACCTGTCACTTGAGAGCAGAGATCAACACTCGCTCTGTCACAGCCTCCTTTCAGGCAGCCGTAGACAGCGATGAGGTCTCCCCTCAGCCTCCTCTTCTCCAGTCTAAACAGCCCCAGTTCCCTCAGCCGTTCCTTACAGGACTTGTTCTCCAGCCCCTTCACCAGCCTCCTTCCCCTTCTCTGGATGCTCTCCAACACCTCAACATCCTTCTTATCCTGAGGGGCCCAGAACTGAACACAGCACTCGAGGTGTGGCCTCACCAGTGCCCTGTACAGGGGCACAATCACTGCCCTGGTCCTGCTGCCCACACTGTTTCTGATACAGGCAGAGATGCCATTGGCCCTCTTGACCACCTGGGCCACTCCTGGCTCATGTTCAGCCCCTGTCAACCAACACCCCCAGGTCCTTCTCCTCCACGCAGCTCTCCAGCCACACTTCCCCAAGCCTGTAACGCTGCACGGGGTGGTTGTGTCCCAGGTGCAGGACTTGGTACTTGGTCTTGTTAAAACTCATCCCGTTGGTCTCTGCCCATCAATCCAACCTGTCCAGATCTCTCTGCAGAGCCTCCCTTCCTTCAAACAGATCAACACTGCCACCCAGCTTGGTGTCATCTGCAAACTTGCTAAGGGTGCACTTGACCCCTTCGTCCAGATCATTAACAAAGATACTGAACAGTACTGGACCCAGCACTGAACCCTGGGGAACACCACTTGTGACTGGCCTCCAGTTGCATTTAACTCCATTCCCCACCACTCTCTAGGCCCGGACACCCAGTCAGTTTTTCACTCAGTAGAGGGTGTGTTGTCCAGGTCAATGGCACTCACTTTCTCAAACCGAATACTGTGAGAAACCATGTCAAAGGCTTTACAAAAGTCCAAGTACACCACATCCACAGCCTTTCCCTCGTCCACTAACCGAGTAACCTTGTCATAGAAGGAGCTCAGGTGGGTCTGGCAGGACCTGCCTTTCATAAACCCATGCTGACTGGATCTGATCACCTGGCTGTCCTGCACGTGCTGTGTGATAGCACTCGGTAAGACCTGCTCCATGACCTTCCCCGGGACCGAGGTCAAGCTGACAGGCCCATCATTTCCCACATCCTCTTTCCGATCCTTCCTGTAAACGGGCCTTACATTTGCCAGTGTCCAGTTGAGTGGCACTTCCCCAGTCAGCCAGGACTGTTGATACATGAGGGAAAGGGGTTTGGCAAGGACCTCCCCCAGCTCCCTTAATATCCTTGGGTGTATCCCATCCAGCCCCATCCACTTGTGGACGTCTAATTGGCCATCTAAGGCACAGAGCTCACCTCCCAGAAACTGATCCCCAGTCTGTTATTGAGCAGCTTTCCCACCCGCACCTCGGCCAAATCCCCTAAGTTCATTCGCTGAGTGTGACGTTGTACAGTTCGGAATAGCCCTTGGCCAGCCTGGGTCAGCTGTCCTGGCTGTGTCTGCCCCCAGTTCCACTTGCACTCCCCACCCTCTCTTGGCAGGCCAGCATGAGAAGATGAAGAGCATTAACTCTATCCCAGCCAAACCCATGACACTTCCTTAGGAACAGGAGAAGGAAGGAGATCAGTTTTACCATCTTATCAAATACAGAGTCACACAAAATATTGGAACACAGAATGTAAGGAAACCTGAGGTGCAGTTGGGTGCCCAAACTAGATTTTGTAGACAAGAAGCATTTGGAGAATCTAAGAGCAGATCAGAGATCACAAACAACATATTTCACAGCTGGAATTAGGTCATCGGGGAGCACTGCAGAGGTGGCAGTAGGGACACTCCACATATACTCACGTTGACATCCGTTCTGTCAGCCACCCAACGAGCAAGCTGTTCAGCCGCAAAGCCGCGCACCTGAAGTTCGTATGTGTCACCTCGCTTAGGCTTCCCTTTAGCAGGAAAGTTAATGAAGGTTGGAGCAGAATTCATGTTCAGCTGCATTTAGAAAAATTCATAAAAAGCACAGCATCGTGAAAGGTCTACTTAGTAACACAATTCTGTTCCGTTCCTATCTTGCAACATCATCACTTAACAAGCAGAAAAAGGTTCTATTCGATAAATCGATTCAATAAACTGACAGCGACAGCACACAGTAGCTTGCACTTCTGTGTTCCATAAAAGTGTACTCCCACAATTTCCCTTGTGTTCCACGCTGCTTTCTTCCCCTTAATACAAACAAACTATTTTTTTTAGCTCGGTCACTGGTTGTTATGGATGTCTTAGAAAACAACTGCTATTTCTAGGAACACTTTTGTGTTTCAAAACACAACCGAGCACGCTTTCTAAAGTGCCTGGTATTTCTTTGTTGGCACTCAGAGCTATAGCTACTGATTCAAAAGATTCAGACCAGTTAAGAGGAGACTGTAAGATTTAAATAAAAGTAGTTGTGAGCCAAGATTTGCATGACTTGAAAGAACTACTAATATGATCTACAATTGCAAGTGCACGTGGAATGCTTTCGTATACTTGAAAATAAATCTGGTGATGTAATGTTAACAGAAGAGCAAAATGACTGCGTCCATGAAAAGCTGACCAATAATGAAAGCCTAATATATCCCTCTCTAGCACTCTAAAACCTGTAACAGCTATTCCATGCTTTCTATCTCCTTTGTGTATCATAGAAGAATTCCAATAGAAATTACACTATAAGTCACTAAAGGAGACAAACCCAGGAAAAAAAACCCCAGAGAATCCAGTGCACTCCCTGTGCCCATTCCAGATTAGTCGGTTCTTTTAATATTGCTGCCAACATGCTACTGTCCTGTGCTCTTCTCAGTTCTTCTGCGAGTGGCAGCTTTTAACTTTTCAATTCTCTCCTTAAACACTGTAACACTAGATTGTGTATTCATCATTATCTTCTTGCCCTCAGCCTCCAAAACCCAAGCTAAAAATAACAGTAGAAGACAAAAAGAAAGACATTACCATCTGAAACACATCTGAGCCTTCATCAAAATCTACCATAGCAAAAAAAATCTTATTGGTAAAGGCACTAGAATATCGCCAGGAGTTTGCCAGGATCTGGTATTCCTCATCAGCTTGCCTGTCAAAGACACAAAGGGAGATGCTGGATCACATCTGTCCAGAACGCAAGGTAAACACCTGAGGGAGCTGTAGCCACCCACCCATCCCACACACCCCTACGATAATTATCAAGTGTTAAAGTTTAAGGCCAGATGCTCATTTAACAATCAAGAGAAGCAGTTGCCACAAGGGGTTCTTTAAAACGCAAGAGCAAGTTTTGTTGAACCAGTTTTGTTGTGGAACCCAGCAGCTCATCATCTGCTACTTAACAGAGCACCAAAGCAACTTTTCTCCTTGTCAGAGGAGGGGGAAACAATTAATTTCAACTAACTAGGTATAAAAATCATCTTCACAGACCTCTGCCACCTCTGGATTAATAAAGGAAAGCCAGTACCTGAAGGGGGCCTACGAGAACACTGGGGAGGGACTTTTTAGAAGGGCAAGTAATGACAGAACCAGGGGGAAAGGCTTTAAACTGAAAGGTGGAAGATTTAGAGTAGACATTAGAAAGAAATTCTTCCCAATGAGGGCGGTGAGGCACTGCCACAGGCTGTGGCTGCCCCCTCCCTGCAGGTGTGGAACGCCAGGCTGGATGGGGCCTTGAGCAGCCTGAGCCAGTGGGAGGTGTCCCTGCCCACGGACACGGGGGTTGGAACTGGATGGCCTTTAAAGTCCCCTCCAACCCAAACCATTCTATGATTCTATATTATAATTGCAAGTAAGTGCTGATCAACAGACTAGTTAACAGCAACTTCTAGACTGCATGGCCAGCAGCCATTCTACAAACATTTCTTCAGCAGCTCACGCCAGGAAAGTTGAGTTTTCACTGTGTCTTTCTGAAAAAGCCTATCAGTGTGAACATTGTTTCTGCAAAGCAGAGATTATCTTAGGAGGAAGACAGGTAATAAAGGACTGTGTTGCCTTCTCACATACATATTACGCATCTATTCCCACACATTTCATTTCAAAGATAATCCTACTATAACATTCCCCAGCACCCTCCTCCCATGTACATGAAAGCTTTACCCCATTCTTAGATTTCACTTGTACAAAGCATACCATGACTTTCAAGTTCTAATTTAGGACTAAATTAAGCCCATACTTGCACACAACACATTGTCTGTGAGGCTGAAGAGCAGTGAACATCACAATCACCGAGTAATTTCTGGGCGGTGCCTTCACAAGGCGCCGAAATTTGTCACCATTCATTCGAATAACGGATCTTTTACTGGCCCACTCCATTAGCTGGTTCACTTTTTCTGATAACACCAGCTGAAAAAGAAGGCAGAGACATACTGTGGTTTTGGCCTGTTTTCCTAGTCTCACAGCAAATGTTGAAAGGTTTTAGATTTGATGTAACAAGTAGCTGCACTTTATTTCATAAGAACACCAACCACAGCGATCACAGATTGTCCGGAATTGAAAGGAACCCACGAGGACCATTAAGTCCAACTCCTGTCCCTGCACAGGACAACCCCAACATTCACACCGTGGGGCTGAGGGTGTTGGTCGAAAGCTTCTGGAATATTGTCAGGCTGTGACTGCTCCCCTGGGGAGCTGCTCCAGTGCTCCACCACCCTCTGGATAAAGAAGCTTCTCCTAAAGTCCAACCTAACCCTCTCCTGGCACATCTTCTCCCGTTTTCCCTAAGCAAACCGAGGGAAAACGTCTCCCCCTTTTCCCTAAGCAACCTGGGGGAAAGTGCCTCCCCCTTTTTCCTAAACAAACTGGCAAAAGCGTTTCCTTTTGACAATTTCTCTAATCTCAGGATTTTGTAATTTCTTTCAACACATCCAAGCACTACATTTATCATAAACTACTTCTCTACACATTACTAAAGAAAAATAAATGCTTTAGGGTAAATAAGAAACCACTCTCCCTTGACTCACAACTGACACAGCTCTATCCAGAAGGGTCTTTTCACACCCTAGGAGTCAAGTGCGTGGGAAGAAGCGACGCCTTTGTGCTTACAACCAAAGCCCACCCGTTGTCTGAAACATGGATCCACTCCTTGGTGTGCAGTAGCCAACCACTACATCACCCAGAGAGACACTGTTTATTCAGAGATTGTGCAAATTCTGGACATTTGGGGAGACAAACGGCCCAAACCCATCTTTATTCCCAACAAACCACGCAACGTGTTCCTTCTTTTTCCCAACAAACTGGGGAAAAGGGTCTCCCTCTGGCAGCCTGATAATGTCCTGATTTCTAACAACACCTCCAAATGCTATCGTTATCGTAAACTGCTATTGACACGTTATCAAATAAAGAGAAATGCTTCAGGGCAACTAATAAGCTCCCCTTCTTTGACTCACAACTGACACAGATCGAACCAGGGAATCTTTTCACAACGCAGGAGTCACTAAGCGACATCTTTATGAACACAACCCAAGTCCCCCCGCCCTCCAACTTCCACACGAGGCAGACAACACTCCGACAGCGCGTTCTCCAAGCACGGGAGAAGCTGCAGTAGAGCACACCGCGAACTAAGCGAGAACACGGAACTGCGTGACTCCAAACACGCCCGCTGGGCGCCGCTGCCCCTCGGACGCGCCTCAGGCCCAGGCTCCGCGCGCTGTCCCCCCTCAGCACACGCCCCGGTCCCCTGTCCCGTCTCACCTCCTTGCGCTTCTGCCCCGCGGCGGACGGGCCGCCCCAGCACAGCAGCAGCACCAGCGCGAGAACCGCCAGCACCGCCATGGCCGCCCCGCTCCGCCGCCTCACGCCCATTGGCGGGCGAGGGGGAGCAAGGCCCCGCCCACTCACTGCCTATTGGCGCCTACGCCCGCCCGCCACTCGCTCTCGGCCTCCGATTGGCTAAGAGGGGTCTGCCGGCAGCCCATTGGAGCGGGGCGAGTTAGAGCCGCTGGATTGGCGGAGCGCTGGGAGGAGGCGGCGCGCAAAGAACGGAGGGGCAGGGCGCGGGGGATGGCGGGGCGGGGCGCGGGGGAATGCGGGGCGGGGCGCGGGGGATTGGATGCGTCCTTGGGTAATGTCAGAGCGGGGACACGGTGTAACGGAATGCGATCCCCGCGGTTGGCGTGGAGGGACGGCACGGTACCCCGCGGTATGGTGAAAATAGACGGGACCTCGGGACAGCACACGTGAGGGATGGGATGTCATGTTATCCAGAGGGACCTGGACAAGCTGGAGAAGTGCGCCTGTGGGAACCTCAGGGCGAGAGAGGCGATTCTCCCCCTCTGCTCTGCTCTGGTGAGACCTTTGTCCAGTCTTGGAATCTCCAACAGAGGAAGGATATGGAACTGTCGGAGCAGGTCGAGAGGAGGCTACAAAGACAATCAGAGGGCTGGAGCACCTCTGCTATGAGGACGGGCTGGGAGAGTTGGGCTTCTTCACTCTGGAGAAGAGACGGCTCTGGGGAGACCTCAGAGAGCCTTTCCGGTACCCGAAGGGGGCTACAGGGAAGCTGGGGAGGGACGTTTCACAAAAGTAAGTGTGGGTGGGGATGTGTTTTCATTATGGAGGCGTTTCTTCAGATGGCCGTTCTCATTGGCCGCTTCCCGCCCCTCGTAAACACCTCCCTTTCCTTCTTTGTCGCGCCTATCATCTTTCTCCTTTTCGTTCTCCTCCCCTTTCCTGCCTGCACGCGCTTGGTATTTCTAGCGCTTCCGCCCTGTTCCCGCCGTTGGTATCTTCGCCCCGCCTTCTTCCCTGCCGCTCGGCGCCATCTTGGGACGCATAGGGCGGTGGACTAGCCCAGATATCCTGAGACTCTGATTCCTCTGCGACGTGCTTAGCGTCCTCAAGTAGCCGCCCCAAAAGGATTTCGCTTGCTCCTGTCCCTCCGTAAGAGAGACGGGGTTCGAGGACTGAGGAGATGTATCACCCTCTGGCTGATCTTCAGGACCAGCAGGATCATCATCATCTGGGGGGTGCAGAGTCTGCGTGGCTGCCCCGACTCCCACTTTCGGGGTGACCATCAAGCAGTCTCTTGCTGCCACCCAGGTCTCCTGCTCTTGTATAGCCTTTTGCAGGGCCTGCACAACTTTCCCCCAGGCCTTAAGGCGTTTCCCACAGCCGGAGGACATAGTTTCCTCGACTAAAGCTAGTGACT
>JAUMJL010000739.1:0-146103 GCA_033558185.1 Dromococcyx pavoninus
GGAACTTTATCGGGGGTTCCACTGGGGCGACACAGGGCGCGATAGGGGCTCAATAGAGGGTGGCATACGGTGTACAGAGGGTTCGACAGGTGCTCTTCGGAGGGCTCCATAGCGGGATCATAAGGGGAGCGATATGGGCTCTCCAGGAGGTAGAATTAGTGCGACCGAGTGTGTCGTAGAGGCTGTACAAGAGGCTCCATAGGAGGAAGATAGGGAGCAAGAAACGGGCTCTATAGAGGGCTGCATAGTGGAGAGAAAGATAGAGATAGGGCTCAGAAACCCAAAAATGGATCGAAGAAGGAAAAAATGGCTGAGGAACCCAAAAATGGGCTGAGGAAATGACAAATAGTTAAAGAAACGGAAAAACAGGCTGAGGAAACTAAAAATGGATTGAGGAACCCAAAAATGAATTGAAAAACCCAAAAATGTTTTGAGGAATGCACAAATGAGCTGAGGAACCCCAAAATGGGCTGAGGAGACAAAAAATGGATTGAGGAACCCCAAAATGGATTGAGGAACACCTCATTTGAAAGAGCAAAGTGAGCGCTCTTCACTGGCAGATCCTTCTGGAAAGACCTGCAATTCCTCTCTCCCCCGTCCCAGACATTGTCAGCCTTGCGGACAAGCAGGGTAGTTAACAATGCATTCCCTGGGTGTTGGTCTTCTGAGGAGACAGGCAAGCGCTGAAGAACCTGCTGCTTTTTTTGAGTGATTTAATGCCTTCTACGGAAACAGATTCACCAGCGGCTGAGAATTCCCACTGCAGTGATGTGGCTGCTAACTGCGGAGATGGATGAGGATTCAAATGACTGCTGCTGTCGGAGGGAAGGAGCAGCCCGACTGCTTTTCTGTGGCTTTGAAATGGCTGCACGAAGAAAACTTTTGACAGCAACACGTTTCAGCGCTAGCAGTTCTCAGACAGCTTTACCTCTTAGTGCAAAGAACCTGTGGAACCGGAGTCTGCTGAGAATGCCCAAGAATGCGCGCGGAGCTTGCTCGGCTAAGCAAGAGCACACGGGCTCTCTCCCCGGAGGTTTCAACCTCCGCGGCCGAACGACCTTGAGGGGTAGCCGGTGTCCGCTATCAGACAGACCCCGGCGTTTTACAGTCATGCGGAAGAGCTGTGGCAGAGACGGCAGAAGGGAGCAGAGAAGGCACGGCTCCGAGGCAAGAAGCAGACTGGAAGGCGTACCTGTGTGTGATGAACAGACGCCTGACGAATAGACTGGCAAGGAACCGGTTTCAGATCTAACAGTACACAGAAAGACTTATCTCTCGATGTAAAGCTTCCGTGCATCCCGAGTCTGTTAAGAAGCACATGAAAATACGAATCGCTCCTCGCTGGTCTATTAGCAGTTCGTTGGCTTACTTGTGCTGCGCAGACGAAGGCAGAGGATGATCTTGCAGGGTGAAACATTTCTCGCCTGACAGGTTTCTTGTCTGAGCAACAGCTAGACGTTTTACAGTGATGCGGCTGCTTACAGCTGAGATGGAGGAAGATTTAAATGACTGCTGTTGTCGGAGGGAAGGAACAGACCGACTGCTTTTCTGTGACTTTGGAACCGGCTGTAAAAGGGGCTCCGTTAGGAGGGACATTAAGAGTGTAATAGGGGCTCTAGAGACGGCTCCATAGGAGAAGACAAAGAGCGAGAAAGGGACTCGAGAGGGTCCCATATGCGCGACTTATGGCAGGGATAGGAACTTTATCGGGGGTTCCACTGGGGCGACACAGGGCGCGATAGGGGCTCAATAGAGGGTGGCATACGGTGTACAGAGGGTTCGACAGGTGCTCTTCGGAGGGCTCCATAGCGGGATCATAAGGGGAGCGATATGGGCTCTCCAGGAGGTAGAATTAGTGCGACCGAGTGTGTCGTAGAGGCTGTACAAGAGGCTCCATAGGAGGAAGATAGGGAGCAAGAAACGGGCTCTATAGAGGGCTGCATAGTGGAGAGAAAGATAGAGATAGGGCTCAGAAACCCAAAAGTGGATCGAAGAAGGAAAAAATGGCTGAGGAACCCAAAAATGGGCTGAGGAAATGAAAAATAGTTAAAGAAACGGAAAAACAGGCTGAGGAAACTAAAAATGGATTGAGAAACCCAAAAATGAATTGAGGAACCAAAAATTGGCTGAGAAACCCCCAAATGGGCTCAGGAACCCCAAAATGGGCTCAGGAACCCAAAAATGCTTTGAGGAACTCAAAAATGGGCTGAAGATCCCAAAGACGGATTGAGAAAACCGAAAATCGGCTGAGGAACCCAAAAATGGATTGAGGAACCCAAAAATGAATTGAAAAACCCAAAAATGTTTTGAGGAATGCACAAATGAGCTGAGGAACCCCAAAATGGGCTGAGGAGACAAAAAATGGATTGAGGAACCCCAAAATGGATTGAGGAACCCGAAAATGGGCTGAGGAACGCAAAAGTGGATTGAGGAATATAAAAATGGATTGAGGGAGCCAAAAATGGGTACAGGAACCCAAAGACAGATTGAGGAACCCAAAAATGGGCAGAGGAACCCCCAAATTGGCTCAGGAACCCAAAAACGGATTGAGGAACCCAAAAAAAGGATTGAGGAAACAAAAAATGGACTCAGGAACCGAAAACTGGATTGAGGAACCCAAAAATGGGCTGAGGAAAGAAAAAGTGGATCGAAGAACCCAAAAATGGATTGAGGAAACCAAAAATTGATTGAGGCACTCATAAATGGTCTGAGGAAACAAAAAAATGGGCTGAAGAACCCCAAAATGGATTGAGGAACACCTCATTTGAAAGAGCAAAGTGAGCGCTCTTCACTGGCAGATCCTTCTGGAAAGACCTGCAATTCCTCTCTCCCCCGTCCCAGACATTGTCAGCCTTGCGGACAAGCAGGGTGGTTAACAATGCATTCCCTGGGTGTTGGTCTTCTGAGGAGACAGGCAAGCGCTGAAGAACCTGCTGCTTTTTTTGAGTGATTTAATGCCTTCTACGGAAACAGATTCACCAGCGGCTGAGAATTCCCACTGCAGTGATGTGGCTGCTAACTGCGGAGATGGATGAGGATTCAAATGACTGCTGCTGTCGGAGGGAAGGAGCAGCCCGACTGCTTTTCTGTGGCTTTGAAATGGCTGCACGAAGAGAACTTTTGACAGCAACACGTTTCAGCGCTAGCAGTTCTCAGACAGCTTTACCTCTTAGTGCAAAGAACCTGTGGAACCGGAGTCTGCTGAGAATGCCCAAGAATGCGCGCGGAGCTTGCTCGGCTAAGCAAGAGCACACGGGCTCTCTCCCCGGAGGTTTCAACCTCCGCGGCCGAACGACCTTGAGGGGTAGCCGGTGTCCGCTATCAGACAGACCCCGGCGTTTTACAGTCATGCGGAAGAGCTGTGGCAGAGACGGCAGAAGGGAGCAGAGAAGGCACGGCTCCGAGGCAAGAAGCAGACTGGAAGGCGTACCTGTGTGTGATGAACAGACGCCTGACGAATAGACTGGCAAGGAACCGGTTTCAGATCTAACAGTACACAGAAAGACTTATCTCTCGATGTAAAGCTTCCGTGCATCCCGAGTCTGCTAAGAAGCACATGAAAATACGAATCGCTCCTCGCTGGTCTATTAGCAGTTCGTTGGCTTACTTGTGCTGCGCAGACGAAGGCAGAGGATGATCTTGCAGGGTGAAACATTTCTCGCCTGACAGGTTTCTTGTCTGAGCAACAGCTAGACGTTTTACAGTGATGCGGCTGCTTACAGCTGAGATGGAGGAAGATTTAAATGACTGCTGTTGTCGGAGGGAAGGAACAGACCGACTGCTTTTCTGTGACTTTGGAACCGGCTGTAAAAGGGGCTCCGTTAGGAGGGACATTAAGAGTGTAATAGGGGCTCTAGAGACGGCTCCATAGGAGAAGACAAAGAGCGAGAAAGGGACTCGAGAGGGTCCCATATGCGCGACTTATGGCAGGGATAGGAACTTTATCGGGGGTTCCACTGGGGCGACACAGGGCGCGATAGGGGCTCAATAGAGGGTGGCATACGGTGTACAGAGGGTTCGACAGGTGCTCTTCGGAGGGCTCCATAGCGGGATCATAAGGGGAGCGATATGGGCTCTCCAGGAGGTAGAATTAGTGCGACCGAGTGTGTCGTAGAGGCTGTACAAGAGGCTCCATAGGAGGAAGATAGGGAGCAAGAAACGGGCTCTATAGAGGGCTGCATAGTGGAGAGAAAGATAGAGATAGGGCTCAGAAACCCAAAAGTGGATCGAAGAAGGAAAAAATGGCTGAGGAACCCAAAAATGGGCTGAGGAAATGAAAAATAGTTAAAGAAACGGAAAAACAGGCTGAGGAAACTAAAAATGGATTGAGAAACCCAAAAATGAATTGAGGAACCAAAATTGGCTGAGAAACCCCCAAATGGGCTCAGGAACCCCAAAATGGGCTCAGGAACCCAAAAATGCTTTGAGGAACTCAAAAATGGGCTGAAGATCCCAAAGACGGATTGAGAAAACCGAAAATCGGCTGAGGAACCCAAAAATGGATTGAGGAACCCAAAAATGAATTGAAAAACCCAAAAATGTTTTGAGGAATGCACAAATGAGCTGAGGAACCCCAAAATGGGCTGAGGAGACAAAAAATGGATTGAGGAACCCCAAAATGGATTGAGGAACACCTCATTTGAAAGAGCAAAGTGAGCGCTCTTCACTGGCAGATCCTTCTGGAAAGACCTGCAATTCCTCTCTCCCCCGTCCCAGACATTGTCAGCCTTGCGGACAAGCAGGGTGGTTAACAATGCATTCCCTGGGTGTTGGTCTTCTGAGGAGACAGGCAAGCGCTGAAGAACCTGCTGCTTTTTTTGAGTGATTTAATGCCTTCTACGGAAACAGATTCACCAGCGGCTGAGAATTCCCACTGCAGTGATGTGGCTGCTAACTGCGGAGATGGATGAGGATTCAAATGACTGCTGCTGTCGGAGGGAAGGAGCAGCCCGACTGCTTTTCTGTGGCTTTGAAATGGCTGCACGAAGAGAACTTTTGACAGCAACACGTTTCAGCGCTAGCAGTTCTCAGACAGCTTTACCTCTTAGTGCAAAGAACCTGTGGAACCGGAGTCTGCTGAGAATGCCCAAGAATGCGCGCGGAGCTTGCTCGGCTAAGCAAGAGCACACGGGCTCTCTCCCCGGAGGTTTCAACCTCCGCGGCCGAACGACCTTGAGGGGTAGCCGGTGTCCGCTATCAGACAGACCCCGGCGTTTTACAGTCATGCGGAAGAGCTGTGGCAGAGATGGCAGAAGGGAGCAGAGAAGGCACGGCTCCGAGGCAAGAAGCAGACTGGAAGGCGTACCTGTGTGTGATGAACAGACGCCTGACGAATAGACTGGCAAGGAACCGGTTTCAGATCTAACAGTACACAGAAAGACTTATCTCTCGATGTAAAGCTTCCGTGCATCCCGAGTCTGCTAAGAAGCACATGAAAATACGAATCGCTCCTCGCTGGTCTATTAGCAGTTCGTTGGCTTACTTGTGCTGCGCAGACGAAGGCAGAGGATGATCTTGCAGGGTGAAACATTTCTCGCCTGACAGGTTTCTTGTCTGAGCAACAGCTAGACGTTTTACAGTGATGCGGCTGCTTACAGCTGAGATGGAGGAAGATTTAAATGACTGCTGTTGTCGGAGGGAAGGAACAGACCGACTGCTTTTCTGTGACTTTGGAACCGGCTGTAAAAGGGGCTCCGTTAGGAGGGACATTAAGAGTGTAATAGGGGCTCTAGAGACGGCTCCATAGGAGAAGACAAAGAGCGAGAAAGGGACTCGAGAGGGTCCCATATGCGCGACTTATGGCAGGGATAGGAACTTTATCGGGGGTTCCACTGGGGCGACACAGGGCGCGATAGGGGCTCAATAGAGGGTGGCATACGGTGTACAGAGGGTTCGACAGGTGCTCTTCGGAGGGCTCCATAGCGGGATCATAAGGGGAGCGATATGGGCTCTCCAGGAGGTAGAATTAGTGCGACCGAGTGTGTCGTAGAGGCTGTACAAGAGGCTCCATAGGAGGAAGATAGGGAGCAAGAAACGGGCTCTATAGAGGGCTGCATAGTGGAGAGAAAGATAGAGATAGGGCTCAGAAACCCAAAAGTGGATCGAAGAAGGAAAAAATGGCTGAGGAACCCAAAAATGGGCTGAGGAAATGAAAAATAGTTAAAGAAACGGAAAAACAGGCTGAGGAAACTAAAAATGGATTGAGAAACCCAAAAATGAATTGAGGAACCAAAAATTGGCTGAGAAACCCCCAAATGGGCTCAGGAACCCCAAAATGGGCTCAGGAACCCAAAAATGCTTTGAGGAACTCAAAAATGGGCTGAAGATCCCAAAGACGGATTGAGAAAACCGAAAATCGGCTGAGGAACCCAAAAATGGATTGAGGAACCCAAAAATGAATTGAAAAACCCAAAAATGTTTTGAGGAATGCACAAATGAGCTGAGGAACCCCAAAATGGGCTGAGGAGACAAAAAATGGATTGAGGAACCCCAAAATGGATTGAGGAACACCTCATTTGAAAGAGCAAAGTGAGCGCTCTTCACTGGCAGATCCTTCTGGAAAGACCTGCAATTCCTCTCTCCCCCGTCCCAGACATTGTCAGCCTTGCGGACAAGCAGGGTGGTTAACAATGCATTCCCTGGGTGTTGGTCTTCTGAGGAGACAGGCAAGCGCTGAAGAACCTGCTGCTTTTTTTGAGTGATTTAATGCCTTCTACGGAAACAGATTCACCAGCGGCTGAGAATTCCCACTGCAGTGATGTGGCTGCTAACTGCGGAGATGGATGAGGATTCAAATGACTGCTGCTGTCGGAGGGAAGGAGCAGCCCGACTGCTTTTCTGTGGCTTTGAAATGGCTGCACGAAGAAAACTTTTGACAGCAACACGTTTCAGCGCTAGCAGTTCTCAGACAGCTTTACCTCTTAGTGCAAAGAACCTGTGGAACCGGAGTCTGCTGAGAATGCCCAAGAATGCGCGCGGAGCTTGCTCGGCTAAGCAAGAGCACACGGGCTCTCTCCCCGGAGGTTTCAACCTCCGCGGCCGAACGACCTTGAGGGGTAGCCGGTGTCCGCTATCAGACAGACCCCGGCGTTTTACAGTCATGCGGAAGAGCTGTGGCAGAGATGGCAGAAGGGAGCAGAGAAGGCACGGCTCCGAGGCAAGAAGCAGACTGGAAGGCGTACCTGTGTGTGATGAACAGACGCCTGACGAATAGACTGGCAAGGAACCGGTTTCAGATCTAACAGTACACAGAAAGACTTATCTCTCGATGTAAAGCTTCCGTGCATCCCGAGTCTGCTAAGAAGCACATGAAAATACGAATCGCTCCTCGCTGGTCTATTAGCAGTTCGTTGGATTACTTGTGCTGCGCAGACGAAGGCAGAGGATGATCTTGCAGGGTGAAACATTTCTCGCCTGACAGGTTTCTTGTCTGAGCAACAGCTAGACGTTTTACAGTGATGCGGCTGCTTACAGCTGAGATGGAGGAAGATTTAAAAGACTGCTGTTGTCGGAGGGAAGGAACAGACCGACTGCTTTTCTGTGACTTTGGAACCGGCTGTAAAAGGGGCTCCGTTAGGAGGGACATTAAGAGTGTAATAGGGGCTCTAGAGACGGCTCCATAGGAGAAGACAAAGAGCGAGAAAGGGACTCGAGAGGGTCCCATATGCGCGACTTATGGCAGGGATAGGAACTTTATCGGGGGTTCCACTGGGGCGACACAGGGCGCGATAGGGGCTCAATAGAGGGTGGCATACGGTGTACAGAGGGTTCGACAGGTGCTCTTCGGAGGGCTCCATAGCGGGATCATAAGGGGAGCGATATGGGCTCTCCAGGAGGTAGAATTAGTGCGACCGAGTGTGTCGTAGAGGCTGTACAAGAGGCTCCATAGGAGGAAGATAGGGAGCAAGAAACGGGCTCTATAGAGGGCTGCATAGTGGAGAGAAAGATAGAGATAGGGCTCAGAAACCCAAAAGTGGATCGAAGAAGGAAAAAATGGCTGAGGAACCCAAAAATGGGCTGAGGAAATGAAAAATAGTTAAAGAAACGGAAAAACAGGCTGAGGAAACTAAAAATGGATTGAGAAACCCAAAAATGAATTGAGGAACCAAAAATTGGCTGAGAAACCCCCAAATGGGCTCAGGAACCCCAAAATGGGCTCAGGAACCCAAAAATGCTTTGAGGAACTCAAAAATGGGCTGAAGATCCCAAAGACGGATTGAGAAAACCGAAAATCGGCTGAGGAACCCAAAAATGGATTGAGGAACCCAAAAATGAATTGAACAACCCAAAAATGTTTTGAGGAATGCACAAATGAGCTGAGGAACCCCAAAATGGGCTGAGGAGACAAAAAATGGATTGAGGAACCCCAAAATGGATTGAGGAACCCGAAAATGGGCTGAGGAACGCAAAAGTGGATTGAGGAATATAAAAATGGATTGAGGGAGCCAAAAATGGGTACAGGAACCCAAAGACAGATTGAGGATCTCAAAAATGGGCAGAGGAACCCCCAAATTGGCTCAGGAACCCAAAAACGGATTGAGGAACCCAAAAAAGGATTGAGGAAACAAAAAATGGACTCAGGAACCGAAAACTGGATTGAGGAACCCAAAAATGGGCTGAGGAAAGAAAAAGTGGATCGAAGAACCCAAAAATGGATTGAGGAAACCAAAAATTGATTGAGGCACTCATAAATGGTCTGAGGAAACAAAAAAATGGGCTGAAGAACCCCAAAATGGATTGAGGAACACCTCATTTGAAAGAGCAAAGTGAGCGCTCTTCACTGGCAGATCCTTCTGGAAAGACCTGCAATTCCTCTCTCCCCCGTCCCAGACATTGTCAGCCTTGCGGACAAGCAGGGTGGTTAACAATGCATTCCCTGGGTGTTGGTCTTCTGAGGAGACAGGCAAGCGCTGAAGAACCTGCTGCTTTTTTTGAGTGATTTAATGCCTTCTACGGAAACAGATTCACCAGCGGCTGAGAATTCCCACTGCAGTGATGTGGCTGCTAACTGCGGAGATGGATGAGGATTCAAATGACTGCTGCTGTCGGAGGGAAGGAGCAGCCCGACTGCTTTTCTGTGGCTTTGAAATGGCTGCACGAAGAAAACTTTTGACAGCAACACGTTTCAGCGCTAGCAGTTCTCAGACAGCTTTACCTCTTAGTGCAAAGAACCTGTGGAACCGGAGTCTGCTGAGAATGCCCAAGAATGCGCGCGGAGCTTGCTCGGCTAAGCAAGAGCACACGGGCTCTCTCCCCGGAGGTTTCAACCTCCGCGGCCGAACGACCTTGAGGGGTAGCCGGTGTCCGCTATCAGACAGACCCCGGCGTTTTACAGTCATGCGGAAGAGCTGTGGCAGAGATGGCAGAAGGGAGCAGAGAAGGCACGGCTCCGAGGCAAGAAGCAGACTGGAAGGCGTACCTGTGTGTGATGAACAGACGCCTGACGAATAGACTGGCAAGGAACCGGTTTCAGATCTAACAGTACACAGAAAGACTTATCTCTCGATGTAAAGCTTCCGTGCATCCCGAGTCTGCTAAGAAGCACATGAAAATACGAATCGCTCCTCGCTGGTCTATTAGCAGTTCGTTGGCTTACTTGTGCTGCGCAGACGAAGGCAGAGGATGATCTTGCAGGGTGAAACATTTCTCGCCTGACAGGTTTCTTGTCTGAGCAACAGCTAGACGTTTTACAGTGATGCGGCTGCTTACAGCTGAGATGGAGGAAGATTTAAATGACTGCTGTTGTCGGAGGGAAGGAACAGACCGACTGCTTTTCTGTGACTTTGGAACCGGCTGTAAAAGGGGCTCCGTTAGGAGGGACATTAAGAGTGTAATAGGGGCTCTAGAGACGGCTCCATAGGAGAAGACAAAGAGCAAGAAAGGGACTCGAGAGGGTCCCATATGCGCGACTTATGGCAGGGATAGGAACTTTATCGGGGGTTCCACTGGGGCGACACAGGGCGCGATAGGGGCTCAATAGAGGGTGGCATACGGTGTACAGAGGGTTCGACAGGTGCTCTTCGGAGGGCTCCATAGCGGGATCATAAGGGGAGCGATATGGGCTCTCCAGGAGGTAGAATTAGTGCGACCGAGTGTGTCGTAGAGGCTGTACAAGAGGCTCCATAGGAGGAAGATAGGGAGCAAGAAACGGGCTCTATAGAGGGCTGCATAGTGGAGAGAAAGTGGATCGAAGAAGGAAAAAATGGCTGAGGAACCCAAAAATGGGCTGAGGAAATGAAAAATAGTTAAAGAAACGGAAAAACAGGCTGAGGAAACTAAAAATGGATTGAGAAACCCAAAAATGAATTGAGGAACCAAAAATTGGCTGAGAAACCCCCAAATGGGCTCAGGAACCCCAAAATGGGCTCAGGAACCCAAAAATGCTTTGAGGAACTCAAAAATGGGCTGAAGATCCCAAAGACGGATTGAGAAAACCGAAAATCGGCTGAGGAACCCAAAAATGGATTGAGGAACCCAAAAATGAATTGAAAAACCCAAAAATGTTTTGAGGAATGCACAAATGAGCTGAGGAACCCCAAAATGGGCTGAGGAGACAAAAAATGGATTGAGGAACCCCAAAATGGATTGAGGAACCCGAAAATGGGCTGAGGAACGCAAAAGTGGATTGAGGAATATAAAAATGGATTGAGGGAGCCAAAAATGGGTACAGGAACCCAAAGACAGATTGAGGAACACAAAAATGGGCAGAGGAACCCCCAAATTGGCTCAGGAACCCAAAAACGGATTGAGGAACCCAAAAAAGGATTGAGGAAACAAAAAATGGACTCAGGAACCGAAAACTGGATTGAGGAACCCAAAAATGGGCTGAGGAAAGAAAAAGTGGATCGAAGAACCCAAAAATGGATTGAGGAAACCAAAAATTGATTGAGGCACTCATAAATGGTCTGAGGAAACAAAAAAATGGGCTGAAGAACCCCAAAATGGATTGAGGAAGAACTCATTTGAAAGAGCAAAGTGAGCGCTCTTCACTGGCAGATCCTTCTGGAAAGACCTGCAATTCCTCTCTCCCCCGTCCCAGACATTGTCAGCCTTGCGGACAAGCAGGGTGGTTAACAATGCATTCCCTGGGTGTTGGTCTTCTGAGGAGACAGGCAAGCGCTGAAGAACCTGCTGCTTTTTTTGAGTGATTTAATGCCTTCTACGGAAACAGATTCACCAGCGGCTGAGAATTCCCACTGCAGTGATGTGGCTGCTAACTGCGGAGATGGATGAGGATTCAAATGACTGCTGCTGTCGGAGGGAAGGAGCAGCCCGACTGCTTTTCTGTGGCTTTGAAATGGCTGCACGAAGAAAACTTTTGACAGCAACACGTTTCAGCGCTAGCAGTTCTCAGACAGCTTTACCTCTTAGTGCAAAGAACCTGTGGAACCGGAGTCTGCTGAGAATGCCCAAGAATGCGCGCGGAGCTTGCTCGGCTAAGCAAGAGCACACGGGCTCTCTCCCCGGAGGTTTCAACCTCCGCGGCCGAACGACCTTGAGGGGTAGCCGGTGTCCGCTATCAGACAGACCCCGGCGTTTTACAGTCATGCGGAAGAGCTGTGGCAGAGACGGCAGAAGGGAGCAGAGAAGGCACGGCTCCGAGGCAAGAAGCAGACTGGAAGGCGTACCTGTGTGTGATGAACAGACGCCTGACGAATAGACTGGCAAGGAACCGGTTTCAGATCTAACAGTACACAGAAAGACTTAGCTCTCGATGTAAAGCTTCCGTGCATCCCGAGTCTGCTAAGAAGCACATGAAAATACGAATCGCTCCTCGCTGGTCTATTAGCAGTTCGTTGGATTACTTGTGCTGCGCAGACGAAGGCAGAGGATGATCTTGCAGGGTGAAACATTTCTCGCCTGACAGGTTTCTTGTCTGAGCAACAGCTAGACGTTTTACAGTGATGCGGCTGCTTACAGCTGAGATGGAGGAAGATTTAAATGACTGCTGTTGTCGGAGGGAAGGAACAGACCGACTGCTTTTCTGTGACTTTGGAACCGGCTGTAAAAGGGGCTCCGTTAGGAGGGACATTAAGAGTGTAATAGGGGCTCTAGAGACAGATCCATAGGAGAAGACAAAGAGCGAGAAAGGGACTCGAGAGGGTCCCATATGCGCGACTTATGGCAGGGATAGGAACTTTATCGGGGGTTCCACTGGGGCGACACAGGGCGCGATAGGGGCTCAATAGAGGGTGGCATACAGTGTACAGAGGGTTCGACAGGTGCTCTTCGGAGGGCTCCATAGCGGGATCATAAGGGGAGCGATATGGGCTCTCCAGGAGGTAGAATTAGTGCGACCGAGTGTGTCGTAGAGGCTGTACAAGAGGCTCCATAGGAGGAAGATAGGGAGCAAGAAACGGGCTCTATAGAGGGCTGCATAGTGGAGAGAAAGATAGAGATAGGGCTCAGAAACCCAAAAGTGGATCGAAGAAGGAAAAAATGGCTGAGGAACCCAAAAATGGGCTGAGGAAATGAAAAATAGTTAAAGAAACGGAAAAACAGGCTGAGGAAACTAAAAATGGATTGAGAAACCCAAAAATGAATTGAGGAACCAAAAATTGGCTGAGAAACCCCCAAATGGGCTCAGGAACCCCAAAATGGGCTCAGGAACCCAAAAATGCTTGAGGAACTCAAAAATGGGCTGAAGATCCCAAAGACGGATTGAGAAAACCGAAAATCGGCTGAGGAACCCAAAAATGGATTGAGGAACCCAAAAATGAATTGAAAAACCCAAAAATGTTTTGAGGAATGCACAAATGAGCTGAGGAACCCCAAAATGGGCTGAGGAGACAAAAAATGGATTGAGGAACCCCAAAATGGATTGAGGAACCCGAAAATGGGCTGAGGAATGCAAAAGTGGATTGAGGAATATAAAAATGGATTGAGGGAGCCAAAAATGGGTACAGGAACCCAAAGACAGATTGCGGAACCCAGAAATGGGCAGAGGAACCCCCAAATTGGCTCAGGAACCCAAAAACGGATTGAGGAACCCAGAAAAAGGATTGAGGAAACAAAAAATGGACTCAGGAACCGAAAGCTGGATTGAGGAACCCAAAAATGGGCTGAGGAAAGAAAAAGTGGATCGAAGAACCCAAAAATGGATTGAGGAAACCAAAAATTGATTGAGGCACTCATAAATGGTCTGAGGAAACAAAAAAATGGGCTGAAGAACCCCAAAATGGATTGAGGAACACCTCATTTGAAAGAGCAAAGTGAGCGCTCTTCACTGGCAGATCCTTCTGGAAAGACCTGCAATTCCTATCTCCCCCGTCCCAGACATTGTCAGCCTTGCGGACAAGCAGGGTGGTTAACAATGCATTCCCTGGGTGTTGGTCTTCTGAGGAGACAGGCAAGCGCTGAAGAACCTGCTGCTTTTTTTGAGTGATTTAATGCCTTCTACGGAAACAGATTCACCAGCGGCTGAGAATTCCCACTGCAGTGATGTGGCTGCTAACTGCGGAGATGGATGAGGATTCAAATGACTGCTGCTGTCGGAGGGAAGGAGCAGCCCGACTGCTTTTCTGTGGCTTTGAAATGGCTGCACGAAGAAAACTTTTGACAGCAACACGTTTCAGCGCTAGCAGTTCTCAGACAGCTTTACCTCTTAGTGCAAAGAACCTGTGGAACCGGAGTCTGATGAGAATGCCCAAGAATGCGCGCGGAGCTTGCTCGGCTAAGCAAGAGCACACGGGCTCTCTCCCCGGAGGTTTCAACCTCCGCGGCCGAACGACCTTGAGGGGTAGCCGGTGTCCGCTATCAGACAGACCCCGGCGTTTTACAGTCATGCAGAAGAGCTGTGGCAGAGACGGCAGAAGGGAGCAGAGAAGGCACGGCTCCGAGGCAAGAAGCAGACTGGAAGGCGTACCTGTGTGTGATGAACAGACGCCTGACGAATAGACTGGCAAGGAACCGGTTTCAGATCTAACAGTACACAGAAAGACTTATCTCTCGATGTAAAGCTTCCGTGCATCCCGAGTCTGTTAAGAAGCACATGAAAATACGAATCGCTCCTCGCTGGTCTATTAGCAGTTCGTTGGCTTACTTGTGCTGCGCAGACGAAGGCAGAGGATGATCTTGCAGGGTGAAACATTTCTCGCCTGACAGGTTTCTTGTCTGAGCAACAGCTAGACGTTTTACAGTGATGCGGCTGCTTACAGCTGAGATGGAGGAAGATTTAAATGACTGCTGTTGTCGGAGGGAAGGAACAGACCGACTGCTTTTCTGTGACTTTGGAACCGGCTGTAAAAGGGGCTCCGTTAGGAGGGACATTAAGAGTGTAATAGGGGCTCTAGAGACGGCTCCATAGGAGAAGACAAAGAGCGAGAAAGGGACTCGAGAGGGTCCCATATGCGCGACTTATGGCAGGGATAGGAACTTTATCGGGGGTTCCACTGGGGCGACACAGGGCGCGATAGGGGCTCAATAGAGGGTGGCATACGGTGTACAGAGGGTTCGACAGGTGCTCTTCGGAGGGCTCCATAGCGGGATCATAAGGGGAGCGATATGGGCTCTCCAGGAGGTAGAATTAGTGCGACCGAGTGTGTCGTAGAGGCTGTACAAGAGGCTCCATAGGAGGAAGATAGGGAGCAAGAAACGGGCTCTATAGAGGGCTGCATAGTGGAGAGAAAGTGGATCGAAGAAGGAAAAAATGGCTGAGGAACCCAAAAATGGGCTGAGGAAATGAAAAATAGTTAAAGAAACGGAAAAACAGGCTGAGGAAACTAAAAATGGATTGAGAAACCCAAAAATGAATTGAGGAACCAAAAATTGGCTGAGAAACCCCCAAATGGGCTCAGGAACCCCAAAATGGGCTCAGGAACCCAAAAATGCTTTGAGGAACTCAAAAATGGGCTGAAGATCCCAAAGACGGATTGAGAAAACCGAAAATCGGCTGAGGAACCCAAAAATGGATTGAGGAACCCAAAAATGAATTGAAAAACCCAAAAATGTTTTGAGGAATGCACAAATGAGCTGAGGAACCCCAAAATGGGCTGAGGAGACAAAAAATGGATTGAGGAACCCCAAAATGGATTGAGGAACCCGAAAATGGGCTGAGGAACGCAAAAGTGGATTGAGGAATATAAAAATGGATTGAGGGAGCCAAAAATGGGTACAGGAACCCAAAGACAGATTGAGGAACACAAAAATGGGCAGAGGAACCCCCAAATTGGCTCAGGAACCCAAAAACGGATTGAGGAACCCAAAAAAGGATTGAGGAAACAAAAAATGGACTCAGGAACCGAAAACTGGATTGAGGAACCCAAAAATGGGCTGAGGAAAGAAAAAGTGGATCGAAGAACCCAAAAATGGATTGAGGAAACCAAAAATTGATTGAGGCACTCATAAATGGTCTGAGGAAACAAAAAAATGGGCTGAAGAACCCCAAAATGGATTGAGGAACAACTCATTTGAAAGAGCAAAGTGAGCGCTCTTCACTGGCAGATCCTTCTGGAAAGACCTGCAATTCCTCTCTCCCCCGTCCCAGACATTGTCAGCCTTGCGGACAAGCAGGGTGGTTAACAATGCATTCCCTGGGTGTTGGTCTTCTGAGGAGACAGGCAAGCGCTGAAGAACCTGCTGCTTTTTTTGAGTGATTTAATGCCTTCTACGGAAACAGATTCACCAGCGGCTGAGAATTCCCACTGCAGTGATGTGGCTGCTAACTGCGGAGATGGATGAGGATTCAAATGACTGCTGCTGTCGGAGGGAAGGAGCAGCCCGACTGCTTTTCTGTGGCTTTGAAATGGCTGCACGAAGAAAACTTTTGACAGCAACACGTTTCAGCGCTAGCAGTTCTCAGACAGCTTTACCTCTTAGTGCAAAGAACCTGTGGAACCGGAGTCTGCTGAGAATGCCCAAGAATGCGCGCGGAGCTTGCTCGGCTAAGCAAGAGCACACGGGCTCTCTCCCCGGAGGTTTCAACCTCCGCGGCCGAACGACCTTGAGGGGTAGCTGGTGTCCGCTATCAGACAGACCCCGGCGTTTTACAGTCATGCGGAAGAGCTGTGGCAGAGACGGCAGAAGGGAGCAGAGAAGGCACGGCTCCGAGGCAAGAAGCAGACTGGAAGGCGTACCTGTGTGTGATGAACAGACGCCTGACGAATAGACTGGCAAGGAACCGGTTTCAGATCTAACAGTACACAGAAAGACTTATCTCTCGATGTAAAGCTTCCGTGCATCCCGAGTCTGTTAAGAAGCACATGAAAATACGAATCGCTCCTCGCTGGTCTATTAGCAGTTCGTTGGATTACTTGTGCTGCGCAGACGAAGGCAGAGGATGATCTTGCAGGGTGAAACATTTCTCGCCTGACAGGTTTCTTGTCTGAGCAACAGCTAGACGTTTTACAGTGATGCGGCTGCTTACAGCTGAGATGGAGGAAGATTTAAATGACTGCTGTTGTCGGAGGGAAGGAACAGACCGACTGCTTTTCTGTGACTTTGGAACCGGCTGTAAAAGGGGCTCCGTTAGGAGGGACATTAAGAGTGTAATAGGGGCTCTAGAGACGGCTCCATAGGAGAAGACAAAGAGCGAGAAAGGGACTCGAGAGGGTCCCATATGCGCGACTTATGGCAGGGATAGGAACTTTATCGGGGGTTCCACTGGGGCGACACAGGGCGCGATAGGGGCTCAATAGAGGGTGGCATACAGTGTACAGAGGGTTCGACAGGTGCTCTTCGGAGGGCTCCATAGCGGGATCATAAGGGGAGCGATATGGGCTCTCCAGGAGGTAGAATTAGTGCGACCGAGTGTGTCGTAGAGGCTGTACAAGAGGCTCCATAGGAGGAAGATAGGGAGCAAGAAACGGGCTCTATAGAGGGCTGCATAGTGGAGAGAAAGATAGAGATAGGGCTCAGAAACCCAAAAGTGGATCGAAGAAGGAAAAAATGGCTGAGGAACCCAAAAATGGGCTGAGGAAATGAAAAATAGTTAAAGAAACGGAAAAACAGGCTGAGGAAACTAAAAATGGATTGAGAAACCCAAAAATGAATTGAGGAACCAAAAATTGGCTGAGAAACCCCCAAATGGGCTCAGGAACCCCAAAATGGGCTCAGGAACCCAAAAATGCTTTGAGGAACTCAAAAATGGGCTGAAGATCCCAAAGACGGATTGAGAAAACCGAAAATCGGCTGAGGAACCCAAAAATGGATTGAGGAACCCAAAAATGAATTGAAAAACCCAAAAATGTTTTGAGGAATGCACAAATGAGCTGAGGAACCCCAAAATGGGCTGAGGAGACAAAAAATGGATTGAGGAACCCCAAAATGGATTGAGGAACCCGAAAATGGGCTGAGGAACGCAAAAGTGGATTGAGGAATATAAAAATGGATTGAGGGAGCCAAAAATGGGTACAGGAACCCAAAGACAGATTGCGGAACCCAAAAATGGGCAGAGGAACCCCCAAATTGGCTCAGGAACCCAAAAACGGATTGAGGAACCCAAAAAAGGATTGAGGAAACAAAAAATGGACTCAGGAACCGAAAACTGGATTGAGGAACCCAAAAATGGGCTGAGGAAAGAAAAAGTGGATCGAAGAACCCAAAAATGGATTGAGGAAACCAAAAATTGATTGAGGCACTCATAAATGGTCTGAGGAAACAAAAAAATGGGCTGAAGAACCCCAAAATGGATTGAGGAAAAACTCATTTGAAAGAGCAAAGTGAGCGCTCTTCACTGGCAGATCCTTCTGGAAAGACCTGCAATTCCTCTCTCCCCCGTCCCAGACATTGTCAGCCTTGCGGACAAGCAGGGTGGTTAACAATGCATTCCCTGGGTGTTGGTCTTCTGAGGAGACAGGCAAGCGCTGAAGAATCTGCTGCTTTTTTTGAGTGATTTAATGCCTTCTACGGAAACAGATTCACCAGCGGCTGAGAATTCCCACTGCAGTGATGTGGCTGCTAACTGCGGAGATGGATGAGGATTCAAATGACTGCTGCTGTCGGAGGGAAGGAGCAGCCCGACTGCTTTTCTGTGGCTTTGAAATGGCTGCACGAAGAAAACTTTTGACAGCAACACGTTTCAGCGCTAGCAGTTCTCAGACAGCTTTACCTCTTAGTGCAAAGAACCTGTGGAACCGGAGTCTGCTGAGAATGCCCAAGAATGCGCGCGGAGCTTGCTCGGCTAAGCAAGAGCACACGGGCTCTCTCCCCGGAGGTTTCAACCTCCGCGGCCGAACGACCTTGAGGGGTAGCCGGTGTCCGCTATCAGACAGACCCCGGCGTTTTACAGTCATGCGGAAGAGCTGTGGCAGAGACGGCAGAAGGGAGCAGAGAAGGCACGGCTCCGAGGCAAGAAGCAGACTGGAAGGCGTACCTGTGTGTGATGAACAGACGCCTGACGAATAGACTGGCAAGGAACCGGTTTCAGATCTAACAGTACACAGAAAGACTTATCTCTCGATGTAAAGCTTCCGTGCATCCCGAGTCTGCTAAGAAGCACATGAAAATACGAATCGCTCCTCGCTGGTCTATTAGCAGTTCGTTGGATTACTTGTGCTGCGCAGACGAAGGCAGAGGATGATCTTGCAGGGTGAAACATTTCTCGCCTGACAGGTTTCTTGTCTGAGCAACAGCTAGACGTTTTACAGTGATGCGGCTGCTTACAGCTGAGATGGAGGAAGATTTAAAAGACTGCTGTTGTCGGAGGGAAGGAACAGACCGACTGCTTTTCTGTGACTTTGGAACCGGCTGTAAAAGGGGCTCCGTTAGGAGGGACATTAAGAGTGTAATAGGGGCTCTAGAGACGGCTCCATAGGAGAAGAGAAAGAGCGAGAAAGGGACTCGAGAGGGTCCCATATGCGCGACTTATGGCAGGGATAGGAACTTTATCGGGGGTTCCACTGGGGCGACACAGGGCGCGATAGGGGCTCAATAGAGGGTGGCATACGGTGTACAGAGGGTTCGACAGGTGCTCTTCGGAGGGCTCCATAGCGGGATCATAAGGGGAGCGATATGGGCTCTCCAGGAGGTAGAATTAGTGCGACCGAGTGTGTCGTAGAGGCTGTACAAGAGGCTCCATAGGAGGAAGATAGGGAGCAAGAAACGGGCTCTATAGAGGGCTGCATAGTGGAGAGAAAGATAGAGATAGGGCTCAGAAACCCAAAAATGGATCGAAGAAGGAAAAAATGGCTGAGGAATCCAAAAATGGGCTGAGGAAATGAAAAATAGTTAAAGAAACGGAAAAACAGGCTGAGGAAACTAAAAATGGATTGAGAAACCCAAAAATGAATTGAGGAACCAAAAATTGGCTGAGAAACCCCCAAATGGGCTCAGGAACCCAAAAATGCTTTGAGGAACTCAAAAATGGGCTGAAGATCCCAAAGACGGATTGAGAAAACCGAAAATCGGCTGAGGAACCCAAAAATGGATTGAGGAACCCAAAAATGAATTGAAAAACCCAAAAATGTTTTGAGGAATGCACAAATGAGCTGAGGAACCCCAAAATGGGCTGAGGAGACAAAAAATGGATTGAGGAACCCCAAAATGGATTGAGGAACCCGAAAATGGGCTGAGGAACGCAAAAGTGGATTGAGGAATATAAAAATGGATTGAGGGAGCCAAAAATGGGTACAGGAACCCAAAGACAGATTGAGGAACCCAAAAATGGGCAGAGGAACCCCCAAATTGGCTCAGGAACCCAAAAACGGATTGAGGAACCCAAAAAAAGGATTGAGGAAACAAAAAATGGACTCAGGAACCGAAAACTGGATTGAGGAACCCAAAAATGGGCTGAGGAAAGAAAAAGTGGATCGAAGAACCCAAAAATGGATTGAGGAAACCAAAAATTGATTGAGGCACTCATAAATGGTCTGAGGAAACAAAAAAATGGGCTGAAGAACCCCAAAATGGATTGAGGAACACCTCATTTGAAAGAGCAAAGTGAGCGCTCTTCACTGGCAGATCCTTCTGGAAAGACCTGCAATTCCTCTCTCCCCCGTCCCAGACATTGTCAGCCTTGCGGACAAGCAGGGTGGTTAACAATGCATTCCCTGGGTGTTGGTCTTCTGAGGAGACAGGCAAGCGCTGAAGAACCTGCTGCTTTTTTTGAGTGATTTAATGCCTTCTACGGAAACAGATTCACCAGCGGCTGAGAATTCCCACTGCAGTGATGTGGCTGCTAACTGCGGAGATGGATGAGGATTCAAATGACTGCTGCTGTCGGAGGGAAGGAGCAGCCCGACTGCTTTTCTGTGGCTTTGAAATGGCTGCACGAAGAAAACTTTTGACAGCAACACGTTTCAGCGCTAGCAGTTCTCAGACAGCTTTACCTCTTAGTGCAAAGAACCTGTGGAACCGGAGTCTGCTGAGAATGCCCAAGAATGCGCGCGGAGCTTGCTCGGCTAAGCAAGAGCACACGGGCTCTCTCCCCGGAGGTTTCAACCTCCGCGGCCAAACGACCTTGAGGGGTAGCTGGTGTCCGCTATCAGACAGACCCCGGCGTTTTACAGTCATGCGGAAGAGCTGTGGCAGAGACGGCAGAAGGGAGCAGAGAAGGCACGGCTCCGAGGCAAGAAGCAGACTGGAAGGCGTACCTGTGTGTGATGAACAGACGCCTGACGAATAGACTGGCAAGGAACCGGTTTCAGATCTAACAGTACACAGAAAGACTTATCTCTCGATGTAAAGCTTCCGTGCATCCCGAGTCTGCTAAGAAGCACATGAAAATACGAATCGCTCCTCGCTGGTCTATTAGAAGTTCGTTGGATTACTTGTGCTGCGCAGACGAAGGCAGAGGATGATCTTGCAGGGTGAAACATTTCTCGCCTGACAGGTTTCTTGTCTGAGCAACAGCTAGACGTTTTACAGTGATGCGGCTGCTTAGAGCTGAGATGGAGGAAGATTTAAAAGACTGCTGTTGTCGGAGGGAAGGAACAGACCGACTGCTTTTCTGTGACTTTGGAACCGGCTGTAAAAGGGGCTCCGTTAGGAGAGACATTAAGAGTGTAATAGGGGCTCTAGAGACGGCTCCATAGGAGAAGACAAAGAGCGAGAAAGGGACTCGAGAGGGTCCCATATGCGCGACTTATGGCAGGGATAGGAACTTTATCGGGGGTTCCACTGGGGCGACACAGGGCGCGATAGGGGCTCAATAGAGGGTGGCATACGGTGTACAGAGGGTTCGACAGGTGCTCTTCGGAGGGCTCCATAGCGGGATCATAAGGGGAGCGATATGGGCTCTCCAGGAGGTAGAATTAGTGCGACCGAGTGTGTCGTAGAGGCTGTACAAGAGGCTCCATAGGAGGAAGATAGGGAGCAAGAAACGGGCTCTATAGAGGGCTGCATAGTGGAGAGAAAGATAGAGATAGGGCTCAGAAACCCAAAAATGGATCGAAGAAGGAAAAAATGGCTGAGGAACCCAAAAATGGGCTGAGGAAATGAAAAATAGTTAAAGAAACGGAAAAACAGGCTGAGGAAACTAAAAATGGATTGAGGAACCCAAAAATGAATTGAAAAACCCAAAAATGTTTTGACGAATGCACAAATGAGCTGAGGAACCCCAAAATGGGCTGAGGAGACAAAAAATGGATTGAGGAACCCCAAAATGGATTGAGGAACACCTCATTTGAAAGAGCAAAGTGAGCGCTCTTCACTGGCAGATCCTTCTGGAAAGACCTGCAATTCCTCTCTCCCCCGTCCCAGACATTGTCAGCCTTGCGGACAAGCAGGGTAGTTAACAATGCATTCCCTGGGTGTTGGTCTTCTGAGGAGACAGGCAAGCGCTGAAGAACCTGCTGCTTTTTTTGAGTGATTTAATGCCTTCTACGGAAACAGATTCACCAGCGGCTGAGAATTCCCACTGCAGTGATGTGGCTGCTAACTGCGGAGATGGATGAGGATTCAAATGACTGCTGCTGTCGGAGGGAAGGAGCAGCCCGACTGCTTTTCTGTGGCTTTGAAATGGCTGCACGAAGAAAACTTTTGACAGCAACACGTTTCAGCGCTAGCAGTTCTCAGACAGCTTTACCTCTTAGTGCAAAGAACCTGTGGAACCGGAGTCTGCTGAGAATGCCCAAGAATGCGCGCGGAGCTTGCTCGGCTAAGCAAGAGCACACGGGCTCTCTCCCCGGAGGTTTCAACCTCCGCGGCCGAACGACCTTGAGGGGTAGCCGGTGTCCGCTATCAGACAGACCCCGGCGTTTTACAGTCATGCGGAAGAGCTGTGGCAGAGACGGCAGAAGGGAGCAGAGAAGGCACGGCTCCGAGGCAAGAAGCAGACTGGAAGGCGTACCTGTGTGTGATGAACAGACGCCTGACGAATAGACTGGCAAGGAACCGGTTTCAGATCTAACAGTACACAGAAAGACTTATCTCTCGATGTAAAGCTTCCGTGCATCCCGAGTCTGCTAAGAAGCACATGAAAATACGAATCGCTCCTCGCTGGTCTATTAGCAGTTCGTTGGCTTACTTGTGCTGCGCAGACGAAGGCAGAGGATGATCTTGCAGGGTGAAACATTTCTCGCCTGACAGGTTTCTTGTCTGAGCAACAGCTAGACGTTTTACAGTGATGCGGCTGCTTACAGCTGAGATGGAGGAAGACTTAAATGACTGCTGTTGTCGGAGGGAAGGAACAGACCGACTGCTTTTCTGTGACTTTGGAACCGGCTGTAAAAGGGGCTCCGTTAGGAGGGACATTAAGAGTGTAATAGGGGCTCTAGAGACGGCTCCATAGGAGAAGACAAAGAGCGAGAAAGGGACTCGAGAGTGTCCCATATGCGCGACTTATGGCAGGGATAGGAACTTTATCGGGGGTTCCACTGGGGCGACACAGGGCGCGATAGGGGCTCAATAGAGGGTGGCATACGGTGTACAGAGGGTTCGACAGGTGCTCTTCGGAGGGCTCCATAGCGGGATCATAAGGGGAGCGATATGGGCTCTCCAGGAGGTAGAATTAGTGCGACCGAGTGTGTCGTAGAGGCTGTACAAGAGGCTCCATAGGAGGAAGATAGGGAGCAAGAAACGGGCTCTATAGAGGGCTGCATAGTGGAGAGAAAGATAGAGATAGGGCTCAGAAACCCAAAAATGGATCGAAGAAGGAAAAAATGGCTGAGGAACCCAAAAATGGGCTGAGGAAATGAAAAATAGTTAAAGAAACGGAAAAACAGGCTGAGGAAACTAAAAATGGATTGAGAAACCCAAAAATGAATTGAGGAACCAAAAATTGGCTGAGAAACCCCCAAATGGGCTCAGGAACCCCAAAATGGGCTCAGGAACCCAAAAATGCTTTGAGGAACTCAAAAATGGGCTGAAGATCCCAAAGACGGATTGAGAAAACCGAAAATCGGCTGAGGAACCCAAAAATGGATTGAGGAACCCAAAAATGAATTGAAAAACCCAAAAATGTTTTGAGGAATGCACAAATGAGCTGAGGAACCCCAAAATGGGCTGAGGAGACAAAAAATGGATTGAGGAACCCCAAAATGGATTGAGGAACCCGAAAATGGGCTGAGGAACGCAAAAGTGGATTGAGGAATATAAAAATGGATTGAGGGAGCCAAAAATGGGTACAGGAACCCAAAGACAGATTGAGGAACCCAAAAATGGGCAGAGGAACCCCCAAATTGGCTCAGGAACCCAAAAACGGATTGAGGAACCCAAAAAAAGGATTGAGGAAACAAAAAATGGACTCAGGAACCGAAAACTGGATTGAGGAACCCAAAAATGGGCTGAGGAAAGAAAAAGTGGATCGAAGAACCCAAAAATGGATTGAGGAAACCAAAAATTGATTGAGGCACTCATAAATGGTCTGAGGAAACAAAAAAATGGGCTGAAGAACCCCAAAATGGATTGAGGAACACCTCATTTGAAAGAGCAAAGTGAGCGCTCTTCACTGGCAGATCCTTCTGGAAAGACCTGCAATTCCTCTCTCCCCCGTCCCAGACATTGTCAGCCTTGCGGACAAGCAGGGTGGTTAACAATGCATTCCCTGGGTGTTGGTCTTCTGAGGAGACAGGCAAGCGCTGAAGAACCTGCTGCTTTTTTTGAGTGATTTAATGCCTTCTACGGAAACAGATTCACCAGCGGCTGAGAATTCCCACTGCAGTGATGTGGCTGCTAACTGCGGAGATGGATGAGGATTCAAATGACTGCTGCTGTCGGAGGGAAGGAGCAGCCCGACTGCTTTTCTGTGGCTTTGAAATGGCTGCACGAAGAAAACTTTTGACAGCAACACGTTTCAGCGCTAGGAGTTCTCAGACAGCTTTACCTCTTAGTGCAAAGAACCTGTGGAACCGGAGTCTGCTGAGAATGCCCAAGAATGCGCGCGGAGCTTGCTCGGCTAAGCAAGAGCACACGGGCTCTCTCCCCGGAGGTTTCAACCTCCGCGGCCGAACGACCTTGAGGGGTAGCCGGTGTCCGCTATCAGACAGACCCCGGCGTTTTACAGTCATGCGGAAGAGCTGTGGCAGAGACGGCAGAAGGGAGCAGAGAAGGCACGGCTCCGAGGCAAGAAGCAGACTGGAAGGCGTACCTGTGTGTGATGAACAGACACCTGACGAATAGACTGGCAAGGAACCGGTTTCAGATCTAACAGTACACAGAAAGACTTATCTCTCGATGTAAAGCTTCCGTGCATCCCGAGTCTGCTAAGAAGCACATGAAAATACGAATCGCTCCTCGCTGGTCTATTAGCAGTTCGTTGGCTTACTTGTGCTGCGCAGACGAAGGCAGAGGATGATCTTGCAGGGTGAAACATTTCTCGCCTGACAGGTTTCTTGTCTGAGAAACAGCTAGACGTTTTACAGTGATGCGGCTGCTTAGAGCTGAGATGGAGGAAGATTTAAAAGACTGCTGTTGTCGGAGGGAAGGAACAGACCGACTGCTTTTCTGTGACTTTGGAACCGGCTGTAAAAGGGGCTCCGTTAGGAGGGACATTAAGAGTGTAATAGGGGCTCTAGAGACGGCTCCATAGGAGAAGACAAAGAGCGAGAAAGGGACTCGAGAGGGTCCCATATGCGCGACTTATGGCAGGGATAGGAACTTTATCGGGGGTTCCACTGGGGCGACACAGGGCGCGATAGGGGCTCAATAGAGGGTGGCATACGGTGTACAGAGGGTTCGACAGGTGCTCTTCGGAGGGCTCCATAGCGGGATCATAAGGGGAGCGATATGGGCTCTCCAGGAGGTAGAATTAGTGCGACCGAGTGTGTCGTAGAGGCTGTACAAGAGGCTCCATAGGAGGAAGATAGGGAGCAAGAAACGGGCTCTATAGAGGGCTGCATAGTGGAGAGAAAGATAGAGATAGGGCTCAGAAACCCAAAAATGGATCGAAGAAGGAAAAAATGGCTGAGGAACCCAAAAATGGGCTGAGGAAATGACAAATAGTTAAAGAAACGGAAAAACAGGCTGAGGAAACTAAAAATGGATTGAGGAACCCAAAAATGAATTGAAAAACCCAAAAATGTTTTGAGGAATGCACAAATGAGCTGAGGAACCCCAAAATGGGCTGAGGAGACAAAAAATGGATTGAGGAACCCCAAAATGGATTGAGGAACCCGAAAATGGGCTGAGGAACTCAAAAGTGGATTGAGGAATATAAAAATGGATTGAGGAACCCAAAAATGGGCAGAGGAACCCCCAAATTGGCTCAGGAACCCAAAAACGGATTGAGGAACCCAAAAAAAGGATTGAGGAAACAAAAAATGGACTCAGGAACCGAAAACTGGATTGAGGAACCCAAAAATGGGCTGAGGAAAGAAAAAGTGGATCGAAGAACCCAAAAATGGATTGAGGAAACCAAAAATTGATTGAGGCACTCATAAATGGTCTGAGGAAACAAAAAAATGGGCTGAAGAACCCCAAAATGGATTGAGGAACACCTCATTTGAAAGAGCAAAGTGAGCGCTCTTCACTGGCAGATCCTTCTGGAAAGACCTGCAATTCCTCTCTCCCCCGTCCCAGACATTGTCAGCCTTGCGGACAAGCAGGGTGGTTAACAATGCATTCCCTGGGTGTTGGTCTTCTGAGGAGACAGGCAAGCGCTGAAGAACCTGCTGCTTTTTTTGAGTGATTTAATGCCTTCTACGGAAACAGATTCACCAGCGGCTGAGAATTCCCACTGCAGTGATGTGGCTGCTAACTGCGGAGATGGATGAGGATTCAAATGACTGCTGCTGTCGGAGGGAAGGAGCAGCCCGACTGCTTTTCTGTGGCTTTGAAATGGCTGCACGAAGAAAACTTTTGACAGCAACACGTTTCAGCGCTAGCAGTTCTCAGACAGCTTTACCTCTTAGTGCAAAGAACCTGTGGAACCGGAGTCTGCTGAGAATGCCCAAGAATGCGCGCGGAGCTTGCTCGGCTAAGCAAGAGCACACGGGCTCTCTCCCCGGAGGTTTCAACCTCCGCGGCCAAACGACCTTGAGGGGTAGCCGGTGTCTGCTATCAGACAGACCCCGGCGTTTTACAGTCATGCGGAAGAGCTGTGGCAGAGACGGCAGAAGGGAGCAGAGAAGGCACGGCTCCGAGGCAAGAAGCAGACTGGAAGGCGTACCTGTGTGTGATGAACAGACGCCTGACGAATAGACTGGCAAGGAACCGGTTTCAGATCTAACAGTACACAGAAAGACTTATCTCTCGATGTAAAGCTTCCGTGCATCCCGAGTCTGTTAAGAAGCACATGAAAATACGAATCGCTCCTCGCTGGTCTATTAGAAGTTCGTTGGATTACTTGTGCTGCGCAGACGAAGGCAGAGGATGATCTTGCAGGGTGAAACATTTCTCGCCTGACAGGTTTCTTGTCTGAGCAACAGCTAGACGTTTTACAGTGATGCGGCTGCTTACAGCTGAGATGGAGGAAGATTTAAAAGACTGCTGTTGTCGGAGGGAAGGAACAGACCGACTGCTTTTCTGTGACTTTGGAACCGGCTGTAAAAGGGGCTCCGTTAGGAGGGACATTAAGAGTGTAATAGGGGCTCTAGAGACGGCTCCATAGGAGAAGACAAAGAGCGAGAAAGGGACTCGAGAGGGTCCCATATGCGCGACTTATGGCAGGGATAGGAACTTTATCGGGGGTTCCACTGGGGCGACACAGGGCGCGATAGGGGCTCAATAGAGGGTGGCATACGGTGTACAGAGGGTTCGACAGGTGCTCTTCGGAGGGCTCCATAGCGGGATCATAAGGGGAGCGATATGGGCTCTCCAGGAGGTAGAATTAGTGCGACCGAGTGTGTCGTAGAGGCTGTACAAGAGGCTCCATAGGAGGAAGATAGGGAGCAAGAAACGGGCTCTATAGAGGGCTGCATAGTGGAGAGAAAGATAGAGATAGGGCTCAGAAACCCAAAAATGGATCGAAGAAGGAAAAAATGGCTGAGGAACCCAAAAATGGGCTGAGGAAATGACAAATAGTTAAAGAAACGGAAAAACAGGCTGAGGAAACTAAAAATGGATTGAGGAACCCAAAAATGAATTGAAAAACCCAAAAATGTTTTGAGGAATGCACAAATGAGCTGAGGAACCCCAAAATGGGCTGAGGAGACAAAAAATGGATTGAGGAACCCCAAAATGGATTGAGGAACCCGAAAATGGGCTGAGGAACTCAAAAGTGGATTGAGGAATATAAAAATGGATTGAGGAACCCAAAAATGGGCAGAGGAACCCCCAAATTGGCTCAGGAACCCAAAAACGGATTGAGGAACCCAAAAAAAGGATTGAGGAAACAAAAAATGGACTCAGGAACCGAAAACTGGATTGAGGAACCCAAAAATGGGCTGAGGAAAGAAAAAGTGGATCGAAGAACCCAAAAATGGATTGAGGAAACCAAAAATTGATTGAGGCACTCATAAATGGTCTGAGGAAACAAAAAAATGGGCTGAAGAACCCCAAAATGGATTGAGGAACACCTCATTTGAAAGAGCAAAGTGAGCGCTCTTCACTGGCAGATCCTTCTGGAAAGACCTGCAATTCCTCTCTCCCCCGTCCCAGACATTGTCAGCCTTGCGGACAAGCAGGGTGGTTAACAATGCATTCCCTGGGTGTTGGTCTTCTGAGGAGACAGGCAAGCGCTGAAGAACCTGCTGCTTTTTTTGAGTGATTTAATGCCTTCTACGGAAACAGATTCACCAGCGGCTGAGAATTCCCACTGCAGTGATGTGGCTGCTAACTGCGGAGATGGATGAGGATTCAAATGACTGCTGCTGTCGGAGGGAAGGAGCAGCCCGACTGCTTTTCTGTGGCTTTGAAATGGCTGCACGAAGAAAACTTTTGACAGCAACACGTTTCAGCGCTAGCAGTTCTCAGACAGCTTTACCTCTTAGTGCAAAGAACCTGTGGAACCGGAGTCTGCTGAGAATGCCCAAGAATGCGCGCGGAGCTTGCTCGGCTAAGCAAGAGCACACGGGCTCTCTCCCCGGAGGTTTCAACCTCCGCGGCCGAACGACCTTGAGGGGTAGCCGGTGTCCGCTATCAGACAGACCCCGGCGTTTTACAGTCATGCGGAAGAGCTGTGGCAGAGACGGCAGAAGGGAGCAGAGAAGGCACGGCTCCGAGGCAAGAAGCAGACTGGAAGGCGTACCTGTGTGTGATGAACAGACGCCTGACGAATAGGATGGCAAGGAACCGGTTTCAGATCTAACAGTACACAGAAAGACTTATCTCTCGATGTAAAGCTTCCGTGCATCCCGAGTCTGCTAAGAAGCACATGAAAATACGAATCGCTCCTCGCTGGTCTATTAGAAGTTCGTTGGATTACTTGTGCTGCGCAGACGAAGGCAGAGGATGATCTTGCAGGGTGAAACATTTCTCGCCTGACAGGTTTCTTGTCTGAGCAACAGCTAGACGTTTTACAGTGATGCGGCTGCTTAGAGCTGAGATGGAGGAAGATTTAAAAGACTGCTGTTGTCGGAGGGAAGGAACAGACCGACTGCTTTTCTGTGACTTTGGAACCGGCTGTAAAAGGGGCTCCGTTAGGAGGGACATTAAGAGTGTAATAGGGGCTCTAGAGACGGCTCCATAGGAGAAGACAAAGAGCGAGAAAGGGACTCGAGAGGGTCCCATATGCGCGACTTATGGCAGGGATAGGAACTTTATCGGGGGTTCCACTGGGGCGACACAGGGCGCGATAGGGGCTCAATAGAGGGTGGCATACGGTGTACAGAGGGTTCGACAGGTGCTCTTCGGAGGGCTCCATAGCGGGATCATAAGGGGAGCGATATGGGCTCTCCAGGAGGTAGAATTAGTGCGACCGAGTGTGTCGTAGAGGCTGTACAAGAGGCTCCATAGGAGGAAGATAGGGAGCAAGAAACGGGCTCTATAGAGGGCTGCATAGTGGAGAGAAAGATAGAGATAGGGCTCAGAAACCCAAAAATGGATCGAAGAAGGAAAAAATGGCTGAGGAACCCAAAAATGGGCTGAGGAAATGACAAATAGTTAAAGAAACGGAAAAACAGGCTGAGGAAACTAAAAATGGATTGAGGAACCCAAAAATGAATTGAAAAACCCAAAAATGTTTTGAGGAATGCACAAATGAGCTGAGGAACCCCAAAATGGGCTGAGGAGACAAAAAATGGATTGAGGAACCCCAAAATGGATTGAGGAACCCGAAAATGGGCTGAGGAACTCAAAAGTGGATTGAGGAATATAAAAATGGATTGAGGAACCCAAAAATGGGCAGAGGAACCCCCAAATTGGCTCAGGAACCCAAAAACGGATTGAGGAACCCAAAAAAAGGATTGAGGAAACAAAAAATGGACTCAGGAACCGAAAACTGGATTGAGGAACCCAAAAATGGGCTGAGGAAAGAAAAAGTGGATCGAAGAACCCAAAAATGGATTGAGGAAACCAAAAATTGATTGAGGCACTCATAAATGGTCTGAGGAAACAAAAAAATGGGCTGAAGAACCCCAAAATGGATTGAGGAACACCTCATTTGAAAGAGCAAAGTGAGCGCTCTTCACTGGCAGATCCTTCTGGAAAGACCTGCAATTCCTCTCTCCCCCGTCCCAGACATTGTCAGCCTTGCGGACAAGCAGGGTGGTTAACAATGCATTCCCTGAGTGTTGGTCTTCTGAGGAGACAGGCAAGCGCTGAAGAACCTGCTGCTTTTTTTGAGTGATTTAATGCCTTCTACGGAAACAGATTCACCAGCGGCTGAGAATTCCCACTGCAGTGATGTGGCTGCTAACTGCGGAGATGGATGAGGATTCAAATGACTGCTGCTGTCGGAGGGAAGGAGCAGCCCGACTGCTTTTCTGTGGCTTTGAAATGGCTGCACGAAGAAAACTTTTGACAGCAACACGTTTCAGCGCTAGCAGTTCTCAGACAGCTTTACCTCTTAGTGCAAAGAACCTGTGGAACCGGAGTCTGCTGAGAATGCCCAAGAATGCGCGCGGAGCTTGCTCGGCTAAGCAAGAGCACACGGGCTCTCTCCCCGGAGGTTTCAACCTCCGCGGCCAAACGACCTTGAGGGGTAGCCGGTGTCTGCTATCAGACAGACCCCGGCGTTTTACAGTCATGCGGAAGAGCTGTGGCAGAGACGGCAGAAGGGAGCAGAGAAGGCACGGCTCCGAGGCAAGAAGCAGACTGGAAGGCGTACCTGTGTGTGATGAACAGACGCCTGACGAATAGACTGGCAAGGAACCGGTTTCAGATCTAACAGTACACAGAAAGACTTATCTCTCGATGTAAAGCTTCCGTGCATCCCGAGTCTGTTAAGAAGCACATGAAAATACGAATCGCTCCTCGCTGGTCTATTAGAAGTTCGTTGGATTACTTGTGCTGCGCAGACGAAGGCAGAGGATGATCTTGCAGGGTGAAACATTTCTCGCCTGACAGGTTTCTTGTCTGAGCAACAGCTAGACGTTTTACAGTGATGCGGCTGCTTACAGCTGAGATGGAGGAAGATTTAAAAGACTGCTGTTGTCGGAGGGAAGGAACAGACCGACTGCTTTTCTGTGACTTTGGAACCGGCTGTAAAAGGGGCTCCGTTAGGAGGGACATTAAGAGTGTAATAGGGGCTCTAGAGACGGCTCCATAGGAGAAGACAAAGAGCGAGAAAGGGACTCGAGAGGGTCCCATATGCGCGACTTATGGCAGGGATAGGAACTTTATCGGGGGTTCCACTGGGGCGACACAGGGCGCGATAGGGGCTCAATAGAGGGTGGCATACGGTGTACAGAGGGTTCGACAGGTGCTCTTCGGAGGGCTCCATAGCGGGATCATAAGGGGAGCGATATGGGCTCTCCAGGAGGTAGAATTAGTGCGACCGAGTGTGTCGTAGAGGCTGTACAAGAGGCTCCATAGGAGGAAGATAGGGAGCAAGAAACGGGCTCTATAGAGGGCTGCATAGTGGAGAGAAAGATAGAGATAGGGCTCAGAAACCCAAAAATGGATCGAAGAAGGAAAAAATGGCTGAGGAACCCAAAAATGGGCTGAGGAAATGACAAATAGTTAAAGAAACGGAAAAACAGGCTGAGGAAACTAAAAATGGATTGAGGAACCCAAAAATGAATTGAAAAACCCAAAAATGTTTTGAGGAATGCACAAATGAGCTGAGGAACCCCAAAATGGGCTGAGGAGACAAAAAATGGATTGAGGAACCCCAAAATGGATTGAGGAACCCGAAAATGGGCTGAGGAACTCAAAAGTGGATTGAGGAATATAAAAATGGATTGAGGAACCCAAAAATGGGCAGAGGAACCCCCAAATTGGCTCAGGAACCCAAAAACGGATTGAGGAACCCAAAAAAAGGATTGAGGAAACAAAAAATGGACTCAGGAACCGAAAACTGGATTGAGGAACCCAAAAATGGGCTGAGGAAAGAAAAAGTGGATCGAAGAACCCAAAAATGGATTGAGGAAACCAAAAATTGATTGAGGCACTCATAAATGGTCTGAGGAAACAAAAAAATGGGCTGAAGAACCCCAAAATGGATTGAGGAACACCTCATTTGAAAGAGCAAAGTGAGCGCTCTTCACTGGCAGATCCTTCTGGAAAGACCTGCAATTCCTCTCTCCCCCGTCCCAGACATTGTCAGCCTTGCGGACAAGCAGGGTGGTTAACAATGCATTCCCTGGGTGTTGGTCTTCTGAGGAGACAGGCAAGCGCTGAAGAACCTGCTGCTTTTTTTGAGTGATTTAATGCCTTCTACGGAAACAGATTCACCAGCGGCTGAGAATTCCCACTGCAGTGATGTGGCTGCTAACTGCGGAGATGGATGAGGATTCAAATGACTGCTGCTGTCGGAGGGAAGGAGCAGCCCGACTGCTTTTCTGTGGCTTTGAAATGGCTGCACGAAGAAAACTTTTGACAGCAACACGTTTCAGCGCTAGCAGTTCTCAGACAGCTTTACCTCTTAGTGCAAAGAACCTGTGGAACCGGAGTCTGCTGAGAATGCCCAAGAATGCGCGCGGAGCTTGCTCGGCTAAGCAAGAGCACACGGGCTCTCTCCCCGGAGGTTTCAACCTCCGCGGCCAAACGACCTTGAGGGGTAGCCGGTGTCCGCTATCAGACAGACCCCGGCGTTTTACAGTCATGCGGAAGAGCTGTGGCAGAGACGGCAGAAGGGAGCAGAGAAGGCACGGCTCCGAGGCAAGAAGCAGACTGGAAGGCGTACCTGTGTGTGATGAACAGACGCCTGACGAATAGACTGGCAAGGAACCGGTTTCAGATCTAACAGTACACAGAAAGACTTATCTCTCGATGTAAAGCTTCCGTGCATCCCGAGTCTGTTAAGAAGCACATGAAAATACGAATCGCTCCTCGCTGGTCTATTAGCAGTTCGTTGGCTTACTTGTGCTGCGCAGACGAAGGCAGAGGATGATCTTGCAGGGTGAAACATTTCTCGCCTGACAGGTTTCTTGTCTGAGCAACAGCTAGACGTTTTACAGTGATGCGGCTGCTTAGAGCTGAGATGGAGGAAGATTTAAAAGACTGCTGTTGTCGGAGGGAAGGAACAGACCGACTGCTTTTCTGTGACTTTGGAACCGGCTGTAAAAGGGGCTCTGTTAGGAGGGACATTAAGAGTGTAATAGGGGCTCTAGAGACGGCTCCATAGGAGAAGACAAAGAGCGAGAAAGGGACTCGAGAGGGTCCCATATGCGCGACTTATGGCAGGGATAGGAACTTTATCGGGGGTTCCACTGGGGCGACACAGGGTGCGATAGGGGCTCAATAGAGGGTGGCATACGGTGTACAGAGGGTTCGACAGGTGCTCTTCGGAGGGCTCCATAGCGGGATCATAAGGGGAGCGATATGGGCTCTCCAGGAGGTAGAATTAGTGCGACCGAGTGTGTCGTAGAGGCCGTACAAGAGGCTCCATAGGAGGAAGATAGGGAGCAAGAAACGGGCTCTATAGAGGGCTGCATAGTGGAGAGAAAGATAGAGATAGGGCTCAGAAACCCAAAAATGGATCGAAGAAGGAAAAAATGGCTGAGGAACCCAAAAATGGGCTGAGGAAATGACAAATAGTTAAAGAAACGGAAAAACAGGCTGAGGAAACTAAAAATGGATTGAGGAACCCAAAAATGAATTGAAAAACCCAAAAATGTTTTGAGGAATGCACAAATGAGCTGAGGAACCCCAAAATGGGCTGAGGAGACAAAAAATGGATTGAGGAACCCCAAAATGGATTGAGGAACCCGAAAATGGGCTGAGGAACGCAAAAGTGGATTGAGGAATATAAAAATGGATTGAGGAACCCAAAAATGGGCAGAGGAACCCCCAAATTGGCTCAGGAACCCAAAAACGGATTGAGGAACCCAAAAAAGGATTGAGGAAACAAAAAATGGACTCAGGAACCGAAAACTGGATTGAGGAACCCAAAAATGGGCTGAGGAAAGAAAAAGTGGATCGAAGAACCCAAAAATGGATTGAGGAAACCAAAAATTGATTGAGGCACTCATAAATGGTCTGAGGAAACAAAAAAATGGGCTGAAGAACCCCAAAATGGATTGAGGAACACCTCATTTGAAAGAGCAAAGTGAGCGCTCTTCACTGGCAGATCCTTCTGGAAAGACCTGCAATTCCTCTCTCCCCCGTCCCAGACATTGTCAGCCTTGCGGACAAGCAGGGTGGTTAACAATGCATTCCCTGGGTGTTGGTCTTCTGAGGAGACAGGCAAGCGCTGAAGAACCTGCTGCTTTTTTTGAGTGATTTAATGCCTTCTACGGAAACAGATTCACCAGCGGCTGAGAATTCCCACTGCAGTGATGTGGCTGCTAACTGCGGAGATGGATGAGGATTCAAATGACTGCTGCTGTCGGAGGGAAGGAGCAGCCCGACTGCTTTTCTGTGGCTTTGAAATGGCTGCACGAAGAAAACTTTTGACAGCAACACGTTTCAGCGCTAGCAGTTCTCAGACAGCTTTACCTCTTAGTGCAAAGAACCTGTGGAACCGGAGTCTGCTGAGAATGCCCAAGAATGCGCGCGGAGCTTGCTCGGCTAAGCAAGAGCACACGGGCTCTCTCCCCGGAGGTTTCAACCTCCGCGGCCGAACGACCTTGAGGGGTAGCCGGTGTCCGCTATCAGACAGACCCCGGCGTTTTACAGTCATGCGGAAGAGCTGTGGCAGAGACGGCAGAAGGGAGCAGAGAAGGCACGGCTCCGAGGCAAGAAGCAGACTGGAAGGCGTACCTGTGTGTGATGAACAGACGCCTGACGAATAGACTGGCAAGGAACCGGTTTCAGATCTAACAGTACACAGAAAGACTTATCTCTCGATGTAAAGCTTCCGTGCATCCCGAGTCTGCTAAGAAGCACATGAAAATACGAATCGCTCCTCGCTGGTCTATTAGAAGTTCGTTGGATTACTTGTGCTGCGCAGACGAAGGCAGAGGATGATCTTGCAGGGTGAAACATTTCTCGCCTGACAGGTTTCTTGTCTGAGCAACAGCTAGACGTTTTACAGTGATGCGGCTGCTTAGAGCTGAGATGGAGGAAGATTTAAAAGACTGCTGTTGTCGGAGGGAAGGAACAGACCGACTGCTTTTCTGTGACTTTGGAACCGGCTGTAAAAGGGGCTCCGTTAGGAGGGACATTAAGAGTGTAATAGGGGCTCTAGAGACGGCTCCATAGGAGAAGACAAAGAGCGAGAAAGGGACTCGAGAGGGTCCCATATGCGCGACTTATGGCAGGGATAGGAACTTTATCGGGGGTTCCACTGGGGCGACACAGGGCGCGATAGGGGCTCAATAGAGGGTGGCATACGGTGTACAGAGGGTTCGACAGGTGCTCTTCGGAGGGCTCCATAGCGGGATCATAAGGGGAGCGATATGGGCTCTCCAGGAGGTAGAATTAGTGCGACCGAGTGTGTCGTAGAGGCTGTACAAGAGGCTCCATAGGAGGAAGATAGGGAGCAAGAAACGGGCTCTATAGAGGGCTGCATAGTGGAGAGAAAGATAGAGATAGGGCTCAGAAACCCAAAAATGGATCGAAGAAGGAAAAAATGGCTGAGGAACCCAAAAATGGGCTGAGGAAATGACAAATAGTTAAAGAAACGGAAAAACAGGCTGAGGAAACTAAAAATGGATTGAGGAACCCAAAAATGAATTGAAAAACCCAAAAATGTTTTGAGGAATGCACAAATGAGCTGAGGAACCCCAAAATGGGCTGAGGAGACAAAAAATGGATTGAGGAACCCCAAAATGGATTGAGGAACCCGAAAATGGGCTGAGGAACTCATAAGTGGATTGAGGAATATAAAAATGGATTGAGGAACCCAAAAATGGGCAGAGGAACCCCCAAATTGGCTCAGGAACCCAAAAACGGATTGAGGAACCCAAAAAAGGATTGAGGAAACAAAAAATGGACTCAGGAACCGAAAACTGGATTGAGGAACCCAAAAATGGGCTGAGGAAAGAAAAAGTGGATCGAAGAACCCAAAAATGGATTGAGGAAACCAAAAATTGATTGAGGCACTCATAAATGGTCTGAGGAAACAAAAAAATGGGCTGAAGAACCCCAAAATGGATTGAGGAACACCTCATTTGAAAGAGCAAAGTGAGCGCTCTTCACTGGCAGATCCTTCTGGAAAGACCTGCAATTCCTCTCTCCCCCGTCCCAGACATTGTCAGCCTTGCGGACAAGCAGGGTGGTTAACAATGCATTCCCTGGGTGTTAGTCTTCTGAGGAGACAGGCAAGCGCTGAAGAACCTGCTGCTTTTTTTGAGTGATTTAATGCCTTCTACGGAAACAGATTCACCAGCGGCTGAGAATTCCCACTGCAGTGATGTGGCTGCTAACTGCGGAGATGGATGAGGATTCAAATGACTGCTGCTGTCGGAGGGAAGGAGCAGCCCGACTGCTTTTCTGTGGCTTTGAAATGGCTGCACGAAGAAAACTTTTGACAGCAACACGTTTCAGCGCTAGCAGTTCTCAGACAGCTTTACCTCTTAGTGCAAAGAACCTGTGGAACCGGAGTCTGCTGAGAATGCCCAAGAATGCGCGCGGAGCTTGCTCGGCTAAGCAAGAGCACACGGGCTCTCTCCCCGGAGGTTTCAACCTCCGCGGCCGAACGACCTTGAGGGGTAGCCGGTGTCCGCTATCAGACAGACCCCGGCGTTTTACAGTCATGCGGAAGAGCTGTGGCAGAGACGGCAGAAGGGAGCAGAGAAGGCACGGCTCCGAGGCAAGAAGCAGACTGGAAGGCGTACCTGTGTGTGATGAACAGACGCCTGACGAATAGACTGGCAAGGAACCGGTTTCAGATCTACCAGTACACAGAAAGACTTATCTCTCGATGTAAAGCTTCCGTGCATCCCGAGTCTGCTAAGAAGCACATGAAAATACGAATCGCTCCTCGCTGGTCTATTAGCAGTTCGTTGGATTACTTGTGCTGCGCAGACGAAGGCAGAGGATGATCTTGCAGGGTGAAACATTTCTCGCCTGACAGGTTTCTTGTCTGAGCAACAGCTGGACGTTTTACAGTGATGCGGCTGCTTACAGCTGAGATGGAGGAAGATTTAAAAGACTGCTGTTGTCGGAGGGAAGGAACAGACCGACTGCTTTTCTGTGACTTTGGAACCGGCTGTAAAATGGGCTCCGTTAGGAGGGACATTAAGAGTGTAATAGGGGCTCTAGAGACGGCTCCATAGGAGAAGACAAAGAGCGAGAAAGGGACTCGAGAGGGTCCCATATGCGCGACTTATGGCAGGGATAGGAACTTTATCGGGGGTTCCACTGGGGCGACACAGGGCGCGATAGGGGCTCAATAGAGGGTGGCATACGGTGTACAGAGGGTTCGACAGGTGCTCTTCGGAGGGCTCCATAGCGGGATCATAAGGGGAGCGATATGGGCTCTCCAGGAGGTAGAATTAGTGCGACCGAGTGTGTCGTAGAGGCTGTACAAAAGGCTCCATAGGAGGAAGATAGGGAGCAAGAAACGGGCTCTATAGAGGGCTGCATAGTGGAGAGAAAGATAGAGATAGGGCTCAGAAACCCAAAAATGGATCGAAGAAGGAAAAAATGGCTGAGGAACCCAAAAATGGGCTGAGGAAATGACAAATAGTTAAAGAAACGGAAAAACAGGCTGAGGAAACTAAAAATGGATTGAGGAACCCAAAAATGAATTGAAAAACCCAAAAATGTTTTGACGAATGCACAAATGAGCTGAGGAACCCCAAAATGGGCTGAGGAGACAAAAAATGGATTGAGGAACCCCAAAATGGATTGAGGAACCCGAAAATGGGCTGAGGAACGCAAAAGTGGATTGAGGAATATAAAAATGGATTGAGGAACCCAAAAATGGGCAGAGGAACCCCCAAATTGGCTCAGGAACCCAAAAACGGATTGAGGAACCCAAAAAAGGATTGAGGAAACAAAAAATGGACTCAGGAATCGAAAACTGGATTGAGGAACCCAAAAATGGGCTGAGGAAAGAAAAAGTGGATCGAAGAACCCAAAAATGGATTGAGGAAACCAAAAATTGATTGAGGCACTCATAAATGGTCTGAGGAAACAAAAAAATGGGCTGAAGAACCCCAAAATGGATTGAGGAACACCTCATTTGAAAGAGCAAAGTGAGCGCTCTTCACTGGCAGATCCTTCTGGAAAGACCTGCAATTCCTCTCTCCCCCGTCCCAGACATTGTCAGCCTTGCGGACAAGCAGGGTGGTTAACAATGCATTCCCTGGGTGTTGGTCTTCTGAGGAGACAGGCAAGCGCTGAAGAACCTGCTGCTTTTTTTGAGTGATTTAATGCCTTCTACGGAAACAGATTCACCAGCGGCTGAGAATTCCCACTGCAGTGATGTGGCTGCTAACTGCGGAGATGGATGAGGATTCAAATGACTGCTGCTGTCGGAGGGAAGGAGCAGCCCGACTGCTTTTCTGTGGCTTTGAAATGGCTGCACGAAGAAAACTTTTGACAGCAACACGTTTCAGCGCTAGCAGTTCTCAGACAGCTTTACCTCTTAGTGCAAAGAACCTGTGGAACCGGAGTCTGCTGAGAATGCCCAAGAATGCGCGCGGAGCTTGCTCGGCTAAGCAAGAGCACACGGGCTCTCTCCCCGCAGGTTTCAACCTCCGCGGCCGAACGACCTTGAGGGGTAGCCGGTGTCCGCTATCAGACAGACCCCGGCGTTTTACAGTCATGCAGAAGAGCTGTGGCAGAGACGGCAGAAGGGAGCAGAGAAGGCACGGCTCCGAGGCAAGAAGCAGACTGGAAGGCGTACCTGTGTGTGATGAACAGACGCCTGACGAATAGACTGGCAAGGAACCGGTTTCAGATCTAACAGTACACAGAAAGACTTATCTCTCGATGTAAAGCTTCCGTGCATCCCGAGTCTGCTAAGAAGCACATGAAAATACGAATCGCTCCTCGCTGGTCTATTAGCAGTTCGTTGGCTTACTTGTGCTGCGCAGACGAAGGCAGAGGATGATCTTGCAGGGTGAAACATTTCTCGCCTGACAGGTTTCTTGTCTGAGCAACAGCTAGACGTTTTACAGTGATGCGGCTGCTTACAGCTGAGATGGAGGAAGATTTAAATGACTGCTGTTGTCGGAGGGAAGGAACAGACCGACTGCTTTTCTGTGACTTTGGAACCGGCTGTAAAAGGGGCTCCGTTAGGAGGGACATTAAGAGTGTAATAGGGGCTCTAGAGACGGCTCCATAGGAGAAGACAAAGAGCGAGAAAGGGACTCGAGAGGGTCCCATATGCGCGACTTATGGCAGGGATAGGAACTTTATCGGGGGTTCCACTGGGGCGACACAGGGCGCGATAGGGGCTCAATAGAGGGTGGCATACGGTGTACAGAGGGTTCGACAGGTGCTCTTCGGAGGGCTCCATAGCGGGATCATAAGGGGAGCGATATGGGCTCTCCAGGAGGTAGAATTAGTGCGACCGAGTGTGTCGTAGAGGCTGTACAAGAGGCTCCATAGGAGGAAGATAGGGAGCAAGAAACGGGCTCTATAGAGGGCTGCATAGTGGAGAGAAAGATAGAGATAGGGCTCAGAAACCCAAAAATGGATCGAAGAAGGAAAAAATGGCTGAGGAACCCAAAAATGGGCTGAGGAAATGAAAAATAGTTAAAGAAACGGAAAAACAGGCTGAGGAAACTAAAAATGGATTGAGAAACCCAAAAATGAATTGAGGAACCAAAAATTGGCTGAGAAACCCCCAAATGGGCTCAGGAACCCCAAAATGGGCTCAGGAACCCAAAAATGCTTTGAGGAACTCAAAAATGGGCTGAAGATCCCAAAGACGGATTGAGAAAACCGAAAATCGGCTGAGGAACCCAAAAATGGATTGAGGAACCCAAAAATGAATTGAAAAACCCAAAAATGTTTTGAGGAATGCACAAATGAGCTGAGGAACCCCAAAATGGGCTGAGGAGACAAAAAATGGATTGAGGAACCCCAAAATGGATTGAGGAACCCGAAAATGGGCTGAGGAACGCAAAAGTGGATTGAGGAATATAAAAATGGATTGAGGGAGCCAAAAATGGGTACAGGAACCCAAAGACAGATTGAGGAACCCAAAAATGGGCAGAGGAACCCCCAAATTGGCTCAGGAACCCAAAAACGGATTGAGGAACCCAAAAAAGGATTGAGGAAACAAAAAATGGACTCAGGAACCGAAAACTGGATTGAGGAACCCAAAAATGGGCTGAGGAAAGAAAAAGTGGATCGAAGAACCCAAAAATGGATTGAGGAAACCAAAAATTGATTGAGGCACTCATAAATGGTCTGAGGAAACAAAAAAATGGGCTGAAGAACCCCAAAATGGATTGAGGAACACCTCATTTGAAAGAGCAAAGTGAGCGCTCTTCACTGGCAGATCCTTCTGGAAAGACCTGCAATTCCTCTCTCCCCCGTCCCAGACATTGTCAGCCTTGCGGACAAGCAGGGTGGTTAACAATGCATTCCCTGGGTGTTGGTCTTCTGAGGAGACAGGCAAGCGCTGAAGAACCTGCTGCTTTTTTTGAGTGATTTAATGCCTTCTACGGAAACAGATTCACCAGCGGCTGAGAATTCCCACTGCAGTGATGTGGCTGCTAACTGCGGAGATGGATGAGGATTCAAATGACTGCTGCTGTCGGAGGGAAGGAGCAGCCCGACTGCTTTTCTGTGGCTTTGAAATGGCTGCACGAAGAAAACTTTTGACAGCAACACGTTTCAGCGCTAGCAGTTCTCAGACAGCTTTACCTCTTAGTGCAAAGAACCTGTGGAACCGGAGTCTGCTGAGAATGCCCAAGAATGCGCGCGGAGCTTGCTCGGCTAAGCAAGAGCACACGGGCTCTCTCCCCGGAGGTTTCAACCTCCGCGGCCGAACGACCTTGAGGGGTAGCCGGTGTCCGCTATCAGACAGACCCCGGCGTTTTACAGTCATGCGGAAGAGCTGTGGCAGAGACGGCAGAAGGGAGCAGAGAAGGCACGGCTCCGAGGCAAGAAGCAGACTGGAAGGCGTACCTGTGTGTGATGAACAGACGCCTGACGAATAGACTGGCAAGGAACCGGTTTCAGATCTAACAGTACACAGAAAGACTTATCTCTCGATGTAAAGCTTCCGTGCATCCCGAGTCTGTTAAGAAGCACATGAAAATACGAATCGCTCCTCGCTGGTCTATTAGCAGTTCGTTGGCTTACTTGTGCTGCGCAGACGAAGGCAGAGGATGATCTTGCAGGGTGAAACATTTCTCGCCTGACAGGTTTCTTGTCTGAGCAACAGCTAGACGTTTTACAGTGATGCGGCTGCTTACAGCTGAGATGGAGGAAGATTTAAATGACTGCTGTTGTCGGAGGGAAGGAACAGACCGACTGCTTTTCTGTGACTTTGGAACCGGCTGTAAAAGGGGCTCCGTTAGGAGGGACATTAAGAGTGTAATAGGGGCTCTAGAGACGGCTCCATAGGAGAAGACAAAGAGCGAGAAAGGGACTCGAGAGGGTCCCATATGCGCGACTTATGGCAGGGATAGGAACTTTATCGGGGGTTCCACTGGGGCGACACAGGGCGCGATAGGGGCTCAATAGAGGGTGGCATACGGTGTACAGAGGGTTCGACAGGTGCTCTTCGGAGGGCTCCATAGCGGGATCATAAGGGGAGCGATATGGGCTCTCCAGGAGGTAGAATTAGTGCGACCGAGTGTGTCGTAGAGGCTGTACAAGAGGCTCCATAGGAGGAAGATAGGGAGCAAGAAACGGGCTCTATAGAGGGCTGCATAGTGGAGAGAAAGATAGAGATAGGGCTCAGAAACCCAAAAGTGGATCGAAGAAGGAAAAAATGGCTGAGGAACCCAAAAATGGGCTGAGGAAATGAAAAATAGTTAAAGAAACGGAAAAACAGGCTGAGGAAACTAAAAATGGATTGAGAAACCCAAAAATGAATTGAGGAACCAAAAATTGGCTGAGAAACACCCAAATGGGCTCAGGAACCCCAAAATGGGCTCAGGAACCCAAAAATGCTTTGAGGAACTCAAAAATGGGCTGAAGATCCCAAAGACGGATTGAGAAAACCGAAAATCGGCTGAGGAACCCAAAAATGGATTGAGGAACCCAAAAATGAATTGAAAAACCCAAAAATGTTTTGAGGAATGCACAAATGAGCTGAGGAACCCCAAAATGGGCTGAGGAGACAAAAAATGGATTGAGGAAGCCCAAAATGGATTGAGGAACCCGAAAATGGGCTGAGGAACGCAAAAGTGGATTGAGGAATATAAAAATGGATTGAGGGAGCCAAAAATGGGTACAGGAACCCAAAGACAGATTGAGGAACCCAAAAATGGGCAGAGGAACCCCCAAATTGGCTCAGGAACCCAAAAACGGATTGAGGAACCCAAAAAAAGGATTGAGGAAACAAAAAATGGACTCAGGAACCGAAAACTGGATTGAGGAACCCAAAAATGGGCTGAGGAAAGAAAAAGTGGATCGAAGAACCCAAAAATGGATTGAGGAAACCAAAAATTGTTTGAGGCACTCATAAATGGTCTGAGGAAACAAAAAAATGGGCTGAAGAACCCCAAAATGGATTGAGGAACACCTCATTTGAAAGAGCAAAGTGAGCGCTCTTCACTGGCAGATCCTTCTGGAAAGACCTGCAATTCCTCTCTCCCCCGTCCCAGACATTGTCAGCCTTGCGGACAAGCAGGGTGGTTAACAATGCATTCCCTGGGTGTTGGTCTTCTGAGGAGACAGGCAAGCGCTGAAGAACCTGCTGCTTTTTTTGAGTGATTTAATGCCTTCTACGGAAACAGATTCACCAGCGGCTGAGAATTCCCACTGCAGTGATGTGGCTGCTAACTGCGGAGATGGATGAGGATTCAAATGACTGCTGCTGTCGGAGGGAAGGAGCAGCCCGACTGCTTTTCTGTGGCTTTGAAATGGCTGCACGAAGAAAACTTTTGACAGCAACACGTTTCAGCGCTAGCAGTTCTCAGACAGCTTTACCTCTTAGTGCAAAGAACCTGTGGAACCGGAGTCTGCTGAGAATGCCCAAGAATGCGCGCGGAGCTTGCTCGGCTAAGCAAGAGCACACGGGCTCTCTCCCCGGAGGTTTCAACCTCCGCGGCCGAACGACCTTGAGGGGTAGCCGGTGTCCGCTATCAGACAGACCCCGGCGTTTTACAGTCATGCGGAAGAGCTGTGGCAGAGACGGCAGAAGGGAGCAGAGAAGGCACGGCTCCGAGGCAAGAAGCAGACTGGAAGGCGTACCTGTGTGTGATGAACAGACGCCTGACGAATAGACTGGCAAGGAACCGGTTTCAGATCTAACAGTACACAGAAAGACTTATCTCTCGATGTAAAGCTTCCGTGCATCCCGAGTCTGCTAAGAAGCACATGAAAATACGAATCGCTCCTCGCTGGTCTATTAGCAGTTCGTTGGCTTACTTGTGCTGCGCAGACGAAGGCAGAGGATGATCTTGCAGGGTGAAACATTTCTCGCCTGACAGGTTTCTTGTCTGAGCAACAGCTAGACGTTTTACAGTGATGCGGCTGCTTACAGCTGAGATGGAGGAAGATTTAAATGACTGCTGTTGTCGGAGGGAAGGAACAGACCGACTGCTTTTCTGTGACTTTGGAACCGGCTGTAAAAGGGGCTCCGTTAGGAGGGACATTAAGAGTGTAATAGGGGCTCTAGAGACGGCTCCATAGGAGAAGACAAAGAGCGAGAAAGGGACTCGAGAGGGTCCCATATGCGCGACTTATGGCAGGGATAGGAACTTTATCGGGGGTTCCACTGGGGCGACACAGGGCGCGATAGGGGCTCAATAGAGGGTGGCATACGGTGTACAGAGGGTTCGACAGGTGCTCTTCGGAGGGCTCCATAGCGGGATCATAAGGGGAGCGATATGGGCTCTCCAGGAGGTAGAATTAGTGCGACCGAGTGTGTCGTAGAGGCTGTACAAGAGGCTCCATAGGAGGAAGATAGGGAGCAAGAAACGGGCTCTATAGAGGGCTGCATAGTGGAGAGAAAGATAGAGATAGGGCTCAGAAACCCAAAAGTGGATCGAAGAAGGAAAAAATGGCTGAGGAACCCAAAAATGGGCTGAGGAAATGAAAAATAGTTAAAGAAACGGAAAAACAGGCTGAGGAAACTAAAAATGGATTGAGAAACCCAAAAATGAATTGAGGAACCAAAAATTGGCTGAGAAACCCCCAAATGGGCTCAGGAACCCCAAAATGGGCTCAGGAACCCAAAAATGCTTTGAGGAACTCAAAAATGGGCTGAAGATCCCAAAGACGGATTGAGAAAACCGAAAATCGGCTGAGGAATCCAAAAATGGATTGAGGAACGCAAAAATGAATTGAAAAACCCAAAAATGTTTTGAGGAATGCACAAATGAGCTGAGGAACCCCAAAATGGGCTGAGGAGACAAAAAATGGACTGAGGAACCCCAAAATGGATTGAGGAACACCTCATTTGAAAGAGCAAAGTGAGCGCTCTTCACTGGCAGATCCTTCTGGAAAGACCTGCAATTCCTCTCTCCCCCGTCCCAGACATTGTCAGCCTTGCGGACAAGCAGGGTGGTTAACAATGCATTCCCTGGGTGTTGGTCTTCTGAGGAGACAGGCAAGCGCTGAAGAACCTGCTGCTTTTTTTGAGTGATTTAATGCCTTCTACGGAAACAGATTCACCAGCGGCTGAGAATTCCCACTGCAGTGATGTGGCTGCTAACTGCGGAGATGGATGAGGATTCAAATGACTGCTGCTGTCGGAGGGAAGGAGCAGCCCGACTGCTTTTCTGTGGCTTTGAAATGGCTGCACGAAGAAAACTTTTGACAGCAACACGTTTCAGCGCTAGCAGTTCTCAGACAGCTTTACCTCTTAGTGCAAAGAACCTGTGGAACCGGAGTCTGCTGAGAATGCCCAAGAATGCGCGCGGAGCTTGCTCGGCTAAGCAAGAGCACACGGGCTCTCTCCCCGGAGGTTTCAACCTCCGCGGCCGAACGACCTTGAGGGGTAGCCGGTGTCTGCTATCAGACAGACCCCGGCGTTTTACAGTCATGCGGAAGAGCTGTGGCAGAGACGGCAGAAGGGAGCAGAGAAGGCACGGCTCCGAGGCAAGAAGCAGACTGGAAGGCGTACCTGTGTGTGATGAACAGACGCCTGACGAATAGACTGGCAAGGAACCGGTTTCAGATCTAACAGTACACAGAAAGACTTATCTCTCGATGTAAAGCTTCCGTGCATCCCGAGTCTGCTAAGAAGCACATGAAAATACGAATCGCTCCTCGCTGGTCTATTAGCAGTTCGTTGGATTACTTGTGCTGCGCAGACGAAGGCAGAGGATGATCTTGCAGGGTGAAACATTTCTCGCCTGACAGGTTTCTTGTCTGAGCAACAGCTAGACGTTTTACAGTGATGCGGCTGCTTACAGCTGAGATGGAGGAAGATTTAAAAGACTGCTGTTGTCGGAGGGAAGGAACAGACCGACTGCTTTTCTGTGACTTTGGAACCGGCTGTAAAAGGGGCTCCGTTAGGAGGGACATTAAGAGTGTAATAGGGGCTCTAGAGACGGCTCCATAGGAGAAGACAAAGAGCGAGAAAGGGACTCGAGAGGGTCCCATATGCGCGACTTATGGCAGGGATAGGAACTTTATCGGGGGTTCCACTGGGGCGACACAGGGCGCGATAGGGGCTCAATAGAGGGTGGCATACGGTGTACAGAGGGTTCGACAGGTGCTCTTCGGAGGGCTCCATAGCGGGATCATAAGGGGAGCGATATGGGCTCTCCAGGAGGTAGAATTAGTGCGACCGAGTGTGTCGTAGAGGCTGTACAAGAGGCTCCATAGGAGGAAGATAGGGAGCAAGAAACGGGCTCTATAGAGGGCTGCATAGTGGAGAGAAAGATAGAGATAGGGCTCAGAAACCCAAAAATGGATCGAAGAAGGAAAAAATGGCTGAGGAACCCAAAAATGGGCTGAGGAAATGAAAAATAGTTAAAGAAACGGAAAAACAGGCTGAGGAAACTAAAAATGGATTGAGAAACCCAAAAATGAATTGAGGAACCAAAAATTGGCTGAGAAACCCCCAAATGGGCTCAGGAACCCCAAAATGGGCTCAGGAACCCAAAAATGCTTTGAGGAACTCAAAAATGGGCTGAAGATCCCAAAGACGGATTGAGAAAACCGAAAATCGGCTGAAGAACCCAAAAATGGATTGAGGAACCCAAAAATGAATTGAAAAACCCAAAAATGTTTTGAGGAATGCACAAATGAGCTGAGGAACCCCAAAATGGGCTGAGGAGACAAAAAATGGATTGAGGAACCCCAAAATGGATTGAGGAACCCGAAAATGGTCTGAGGAACGCAAAAGTGGATTGAGGAATATAAAAATGGATTGAGGGAGCCAAAAATGGGTACAGGAACCCAAAGACAGATTGAGGAACCCAGAAATGGGCAGAGGAACCCCCAAATTGGCTCAGGAACCCAAAAACGGATTGAGGAACCCAAAAAAAGGATTGAGGAAACAAATAATGGACTCAGGAACCGAAAACTGGATTGAGGAACCCAAAAATGGGCTGAGGAAAGAAAAAGTGGATCGAAGAACCCAAAAATGGATTGAGGAAACCAAAAATTGATTGAGGCACTCATAAATGGTCTGAGGAAACAAAAAAATGGGCTGAAGAACCCCAAAATGGATTGAGGAACACCTCATTTGAAAGAGCAAAGTGAGCGCTCTTCACTGGCAGATCCTTCTGGAAAGACCTACAATTCCTCTCTCCCCCGTCCCAGACATTGTCAGCCTTGCGGACAAGCAGGGTGGTTAACAATGCATTCCCTGGGTGTTGGTCTTCTGAGGAGACAGGCAAGCGCTGAAGAACCTGCTGCTTTTTTTGAGTGATTTAATGCCTTCTACGGAAACAGATTCACCAGCGGCTGAGAATTCCCACTGCAGTGATGTGGCTGCTAACTGCGGAGATGGATGAGGATTCAAATGACTGCTGCTGTCGGAGGGAAGGAGCAGCCCGACTGCTTTTCTGTGGCTTTGAAATGGCTGCACGAAGAAAACTTTTGACAGCAACACGTTTCAGCGCTAGCAGTTCTCAGACAGCTTTACCTCTTAGTGCAAAGAACCTGTGGAACCGGAGTCTGCTGAGAATGCCAAAGAATGCGCGCGGAGCTTGCTCGGCTAAGCAAGAGCACACGGGCTCTCTCCCCGGAGGTTTCAACCTCCGCGGCCGAACGACCTTGAGGGGTAGCCGGTGTCCGCTATCAGACAGACCCCGGCGTTTTACAGTCATGCGGAAGAGCTGTGGCAGAGACGGCAGAAGGGAGCAGAGAAGGCACGGCTCCGAGGCAAGAAGCAGACTGGAAGGCGTACCTGTGTGTGATGAACAGACGCCTGACGAATAGACTGGCAAGGAACCGGTTTCAGATCTAACAGTACACAGAAAGACTTATCTCTCGATGTAAAGCTTCCGTGCATCCCGAGTCTGCTAAGAAGCACATGAAAATACGAATCGCTCCTCGCTGGTCTATTAGCAGTTCGTTGGATTACTTGTGCTGCGCAGACGAAGGCAGAGGATGATCTTGCAGGGTGAAACATTTCTCGCCTGACAGGTTTCTTGTCTGAGCAACAGCTAGACGTTTTACAGTGATGCGGCTGCTTACAGCTGAGATGGAGGAAGATTTAAATGACTGCTGTTGTCGGAGGGAAGGAACAGACCGACTGCTTTTCTGTGACTTTGGAACCGGCTGTAAAAGGGGCTCCGTTAGGAGGGACATTAAGAGTGTAATAGGGGCTCTAGAGACGGCTCCATAGGAGAAGACAAAGAGCGAGAAAGGGACTCGAGAGGGTCCCATATGCGCGACTTATGGCAGGGATAGGAACTTTATCGGGGGTTCCACTGGGGCGACACAGGGCGCGATAGGGGCTCAATAGAGGGTGGCATACGGTGTACAGAGGGTTCGACAGGTGCTCTTCGGAGGGCTCCATAGCGGGATCATAAGGGGAGCGATATGGGCTCTCCAGGAGGCAGAATTAGTGCGACCGAGTGTGTCGTAGAGGCTGTACAAGAGGCTCCATAGGAGGAAGATAGGGAGCAAGAAACGGGCTCTATAGAGGGCTGCATAGTGGAGAGAAAGATAGAGATAGAGCTCAGAAACCCAAAAGTGGATCGAAGAAGGAAAAAATGGCTGAGGAACCCAAAAATGGGCTGAGGAAATGAAAAATAGTTAAAGAAATGGAAAAACAGGCTGAGGAAACTAAAAATGGATTGAGAAACCCAAAAATGAATTGAGGAACCAAAAATTGGCTGAGAAACCCCCAAATGGGCTCAGGAACCCCAAAATGGGCTCAGGAACCCAAAAATGCTTTGAGGAACTCAAAAATGGGCTGAAGATCCCAAAGACGGATTGAGAAAACCGAAAATTGGCTGAGGAACCCAAAAATGGATTGAGGAACCCAAAAATGAATTGAAAAACCCAAAAATGTTTTGAGGAATGCACAAATGAGCTGAGGAACCCCAAAATGGGCTGAGGAGACAAAAAATGGATTGAGGAACCCCAAAATGGATTGAGGAACCCGAAAATGGGCTGAGGAACGCAAAAGTGGATTGAGGAATATAAAAATGGATTGAGGGAGCCAAAAATGGGTACAGGAACCCAAAGACAGATTGAGGAACCCAAAAATGGGCAGAGGAACCCCCAAATTGGCTCAGGAACCCAAAAACGGATTGAGGAACCCAAAAAAGGATTGAGGAAACAAAAAATGGACTCAGGAACCGAAAACTGGATTGAGGAACCCAAAAATGGGCTGAGGAAAGAAAAAGTGGATCGAAGAACCCAAAAATGGATTGAGGAAACCAAAAATTGATTGAGGCACTCATAAATGGTCTGAGGAAACAAAAAAATGGGCTGAAGAATCCCAAAATGGATTGAGGAACACCTCATTTGAAAGAGCAAAGTGAGCGCTCTTCACTGGCAGATCCTTCTGGAAAGACCTGCAATTCCTCTCTCCCCCGTCCCAGACATTGTCTGCCTTGCGGACAAGCAGGCTGGTTAACAATGCATTCCCTGGGTGTTGGTCTTCTGAGGAGACAGGCAAGCGCTGAAGAACCTGCTGCTTTTTTTGAGTGATTTAATGCCTTCTACGGAAACAGATTCACCAGCGGCTGAGAATTCCCACTGCAGTGATGTGGCTGCTAACTGCGGAGATGGATGAGGATTCAAATGACTGCTGCTGTCGGAGGGAAGGAGCAGCCCGACTGCTTTTCTGTGGCTTTGAAATGGCTGCACGAAGAAAACTTTTGACAGCAACACGTTTCAGCGCTAGCAGTTCTCAGACAGCTTTACCTCTTAGTGCAAAGAACCTGTGGAACCGGAGTCTGCTGAGAATGCCCAAGAATGCGCGCGGAGCTTGCTCGGCTAAGCAAGAGCACACGGGCTCTCTCCCCGGAGGTTTCAACCTCCGCGGCCGAACGACCTTGAGGGGTAGCCGGTGTCCGCTATCAGACAGACCCCGGCGTTTTACAGTCATGCGGAAGAGCTGTGGCAGAGACGGCAGAAGGGAGCAGAGAAGGCACGGCTCCGAGGCAAGAAGCAGACTGGAAGGCGTACCTGTGTGTGATGAACAGACGCCTGACGAATAGACTGGCAAGGAACCGGTTTCAGATCTAACAGTACACAGAAAGACTTATCTCTCGATGTAAAGCTTCCGTGCATCCCGAGTCTGCTAAGAAGCACATGAAAATACGAATCGCTCCTCGCTGGTCTATTAGCAGTTCGTTGGATTACTTGTGCTGCGCAGACGAAGGCAGAGGATGATCTTGCAGGGTGAAACATTTCTCGCCTGACAGGTTTCTTGTCTGAGCAACAGCTAGACGTTTTACAGTGATGCGGCTGCTTACAGCTGAGATGGAGGAAGATTTAAAAGACTGCTGTTGTCGGAGGGAAGGAACAGACCGACTGCTTTTCTGTGACTTTGGAACCGGCTGTAAAAGGGGCTCCGTTAGGAGGGACATTAAGAGTGTAATAGGGGCTCTAGAGACGGCTCCATAGGAGAAGACAAAGAGCGAGAAAGGGACTCGAGAGGGTCCCATATGCGCGACTTATGGCAGGGATAGGAACTTTATCGGGGGTTCCACTGGGGCGACACAGGGCGCGATAGGGGCTCAATAGAGGGTGGCATACGGTGTACAGAGGGTTCGACAGGTGCTCTTCGGAGGGCTCCATAGCGGGATCATAAGGGGAGCGATATGGGCTCTCCAGGAGGTAGAATTAGTGCGACCGAGTGTGTCGTAGAGGCTGTACAAGAGGCTCCATAGGAGGAAGATAGGGAGCAAGAAACGGGCTCTATAGAGGGCTGCATAGTGGAGAGAAAGATAGAGATAGGGCTCAGAAACCCAAAAATGGATCGAAGAAGGAAAAAATGGCTGAGGAACCCAAAAATGGGCTGAGGAAATGAAAAATAGTTAAAGAAACGGAAAAACAGGCTGAGGAAACTAAAAATGGATTGAGAAACCCAAAAATGAATTGAGGAACCAAAAATTGGCTGAGAAACCCCCAAATGGGCTCAGGAACCCCAAAATGGGCTCAGGAACCCAAAAATGCTTTGAGGAACTCAAAAATGGGCTGAAGATCCCAAAGACGGATTGAGAAAACCGAAAATCGGCTGAAGAACCCAAAAATGGATTGAGGAACCCAAAAATGAATTGAAAAACCCAAAAATGTTTTGAGGAATGCACAAATGAGCTGAGGAACCCCAAAATGGGCTGAGGAGACAAAAAATGGATTGAGGAACCCCAAAATGGATTGAGGAACCCGAAAATGGTCTGAGGAACGCAAAAGTGGATTGAGGAATATAAAAATGGATTGAGGGAGCCAAAAATGGGTACAGGAACCCAAAGACAGATTGAGGAACCCAGAAATGGGCAGAGGAACCCCCAAATTGGCTCAGGAACCCAAAAACGGATTGAGGAACCCAAAAAAAGGATTGAGGAAACAAATAATGGACTCAGGAACCGAAAACTGGATTGAGGAACCCAAAAATGGGCTGAGGAAAGAAAAAGTGGATCGAAGAACCCAAAAATGGATTGAGGAAACCAAAAATTGATTGAGGCACTCATAAATGGTCTGAGGAAACAAAAAAATGGGCTGAAGAACCCCAAAATGGATTGAGGAACACCTCATTTGAAAGAGCAAAGTGAGCGCTCTTCACTGGCAGATCCTTCTGGAAAGACCTACAATTCCTCTCTCCCCCGTCCCAGACATTGTCAGCCTTGCGGACAAGCAGGGTGGTTAACAATGCATTCCCTGGGTGTTGGTCTTCTGAGGAGACAGGCAAGCGCTGAAGAACCTGCTGCTTTTTTTGAGTGATTTAATGCCTTCTACGGAAACAGATTCACCAGCGGCTGAGAATTCCCACTGCAGTGATGTGGCTGCTAACTGCGGAGATGGATGAGGATTCAAATGACTGCTGCTGTCGGAGGGAAGGAGCAGCCCGACTGCTTTTCTGTGGCTTTGAAATGGCTGCACGAAGAAAACTTTTGACAGCAACACGTTTCAGCGCTAGCAGTTCTCAGACAGCTTTACCTCTTAGTGCAAAGAACCTGTGGAACCGGAGTCTGCTGAGAATGCCAAAGAATGCGCGCGGAGCTTGCTCGGCTAAGCAAGAGCACACGGGCTCTCTCCCCGGAGGTTTCAACCTCCGCGGCCGAACGACCTTGAGGGGTAGCCGGTGTCCGCTATCAGACAGACCCCGGCGTTTTACAGTCATGCGGAAGAGCTGTGGCAGAGACGGCAGAAGGGAGCAGAGAAGGCACGGCTCCGAGGCAAGAAGCAGACTGGAAGGCGTACCTGTGTGTGATGAACAGACGCCTGACGAATAGACTGGCAAGGAACCGGTTTCAGATCTAACAGTACACAGAAAGACTTATCTCTCGATGTAAAGCTTCCGTGCATCCCGAGTCTGCTAAGAAGCACATGAAAATACGAATCGCTCCTCGCTGGTCTATTAGCAGTTCGTTGGATTACTTGTGCTGCGCAGACGAAGGCAGAGGATGATCTTGCAGGGTGAAACATTTCTCGCCTGACAGGTTTCTTGTCTGAGCAACAGCTAGACGTTTTACAGTGATGCGGCTGCTTACAGCTGAGATGGAGGAAGATTTAAATGACTGCTGTTGTCGGAGGGAAGGAACAGACCGACTGCTTTTCTGTGACTTTGGAAACGGCTGTAAAAGGGGCTCCGTTAGGAGGGACATTAAGAGTGTAATAGGGGCTCTAGAGACGGCTCCATAGGAGAAGACAAAGAGCGAGAAAGGGACTCGAGAGGGTCCCATATGCGCGACTTATGGCAGGGATAGGAACTTTATCGGGGGTTCCACTGGGGCGACACAGGGCGCGATAGGGGCTCAATAGAGGGTGGCATACGGTGTACAGAGGGTTCGACAGGTGCTCTTCGGAGGGCTCCATAGCGGGATCATAAGGGGAGCGATATGGGCTCTCCAGGAGGCAGAATTAGTGCGACCGAGTGTGTCGTAGAGGCTGTACAAGAGGCTCCATAGGAGGAAGATAGGGAGCAAGAAACGGGCTCTATAGAGGGCTGCATAGTGGAGAGAAAGATAGAGATAGAGCTCAGAAACCCAAAAGTGGATCGAAGAAGGAAAAAATGGCTGAGGAACCCAAAAATGGGCTGAGGAAATGAAAAATAGTTAAAGAAACGGAAAAACAGGCTGAGGAAACTAAAAATGGATTGAGAAACCCAAAAATGAATTGAGGAACCAAAAATTGGCTGAGAAACCCCCAAATGGGCTCAGGAACCCCAAAATGGGCTCAGGAACCCAAAAATGCTTTGAGGAACTCAAAAATGGGCTGAAGATCCCAAAGACGGATTGAGAAAACCGAAAATTGGCTGAGGAACCCAAAAATGGATTGAGGAACCCAAAAATGAATTGAAAAACCCAAAAATGTTTTGAGGAATGCACAAATGAGCTGAGGAACCCCAAAATGGGCTGAGGAGACAAAAAATGGATTGAGGAACCCCAAAATGGATTGAGGAACCCGAAAATGGGCTGAGGAACGCAAAAGTGGATTGAGGAATATAAAAATGGATTGAGTGAGCCAAAAATGGGTACAGGAACCCAAAGACAGATTGAGGAACCCAAAAATGGGCAGAGGAACCCCCAAATTGGCTCAGGAACCCAAAAACGGATTGAGGAACCCAAAAAAGGATTGAGGAAACAAAAAATGGACTCAGGAACCGAAAACTGGATTGAGGAACCCAAAAATGGGCTGAGGAAAGAAAAAGTGGATCGAAGAACCCAAAAATGGATTGAGGAAACCAAAAATTGATTGAGGCACTCATAAATGGTCTGAGGAAACAAAAAAATGGGCTGAAGAATCCCAAAATGGATTGAGGAACACCTCATTTGAAAGAGCAAAGTGAGCGCTCTTCACTGGCAGATCCTTCTGGAAAGACCTGCAATTCCTCTCTCCCCCGTCCCAGACATTGTCAGCCTTGCGGACAAGCAGGGTGGTTAACAATGCATTCCCTGGGTGTTGGTCTTCTGAGGAGACAGGCAAGCGCTGAAGAACCTGCTGCTTTTTTTGAGTGATTTAATGCCTTCTACGGAAACAGATTCACCAGCGGCTGAGAATTCCCACTGCAGTGATGTGGCTGCTAACTGCGGAGATGGATGAGGATTCAAATGACTGCTGCTGTCGGAGGGAAGGAGCAGCCCGACTGCTTTTCTGTGGCTTTGAAATGGCTGCACGAAGAAAACTTTTGACAGCAACACGTTTCAGCGCTAGCAGTTCTCAGACAGCTTTACCTCTTAGTGCAAAGAACCTGTGGAACCGGAGTCTGCTGAGAATGCCAAAGAATGCGCGCGGAGCTTGCTCGGCTAAGCAAGAGCACACGGGCTCTCTCCCCGGAGGTTTCAACCTCCGCGGCCGAACGACCTTGAGGGGTAGCCGGTGTCCGCTATCAGACAGACCCCGGCGTTTTACAGTCATGCGGAAGAGCTGTGGCAGAGACGGCAGAAGGGAGCAGAGAAGGCACGGCTCCGAGGCAAGAAGCAGACTGGAAGGCGTACCTGTGTGTGATGAACAGACGCCTGACGAATAGACTGGCAAGGAACCGGTTTCAGATCTAACAGTACACAGAAAGACTTATCTCTCGATGTAAAGCTTCCGTGCATCCCGAGTCTGCTAAGAAGCACATGAAAATACGAATCGCTCCTCGCTGGTCTATTAGCAGTTCGTTGGATTACTTGTGCTGCGCAGACGAAGGCAGAGGATGATCTTGCAGGGTGAAACATTTCTCGCCTGACAGGTTTCTTGTCTGAGCAACAGCTAGACGTTTTACAGTGATGCAGCTGCTTACAGCTGAGATGGAGGAAGATTTAAATGACTGCTGTTGTCGGAGGGAAGGAACAGACCGACTGCTTTTCTGTGACTTTGGAACCGGCTGTAAAAGGGGCTCCGTTAGGAGGGACATTAAGAGTGTAATAGGGGCTCTAGAGACGGCTCCATAGGAGAAGACAAAGAGCGAGAAAGGGACTCGAGAGGGTCCCATATGCGCGACTTATGGCAGGGATAGGAACTTTATCGGGGGTTCCACTGGGGCGACACAGGGCGCGATAGGGGCTCAATAGAGGGTGGCATACGGTGTACAGAGGGTTCGACAGGTGCTCTTCGGAGGGCTCCATAGCGGGATCATAAGGGGAGCGATATGGGCTCTCCAGGAGGTAGAATTAGTGCGACCGAGTGTGTCGTAGAGGCTGTACAAGAGGCTCCATAGGAGGAAGATAGGGAGCAAGAAACGGGCTCTATAGAGGGCTGCATAGTGGAGAGAAAGATAGAGATAGAGCTCAGAAACCCAAAAGTGGATCGAAGAAGGAAAAAATGGCTGAGGAACCCAAAAATGGGCTGAGGAAATGAAAAATAGTTAAAGAAACGGAAAAACAGGCTGAGGAAACTAAAAATGGATTGAGAAACCCAAAAATGAATTGAGGAACCAAAAATTGGCTGAGAAACCCCCAAATGGGCTCAGGAACCCCAAAATGGGCTCAGGAACCCAAAAATGCTTTGAGGAACTCAAAAATGGGCTGAAGATCCCAAAGACGGATTGAGAAAACCGAAAATTGGCTGAGGAACCCAAAAATGGATTGAGGAACCCAAAAATGAATTGAAAAACCCAAAAATGTTTTGAGGAATGCACAAATGAGCTGAGGAACCCCAAAATGGGCTGAGGAGACAAAAAATGGATTGAGGAACCCCAAAATGGATTGAGGAACCCGAAAATGGGCTGCGGAACGCAAAAGTGGATTGAGGAATATAAAAATGGATTGAGGGAGCCAAAAATGGGTACAGGAACCCAAAGACAGATTGAGGAACCCAAAAATGGGCAGAGGAACCCCCAAATTGGCTCAGGAACCCAAAAACGGATTGAGGAACCCAAAAAAGGATTGAGGAAACAAAAAATGGACTCAGGAACCGAAAACTGGATTGAGGAACCCAAAAATGGGCTGAGGAAAGAAAAAGTGGATCGAAGAACCCAAAAATGGATTGAGGAAACCAAAAATTGATTGAGGCACTCATAAATGGTCTGAGGAAACAAAAAAATGGGCTGAAGAACCCCAAAATGGATTGAGGAACACCTCATTTGAAAGAGCAAAATGAGCGCTCATCACTGGCAGATCCTTCTGGAAAGACCTGCAATTCCTCTCTCCCCCGTCCCAGACATTGTCAGCCTTGCGGACAAGCAGGGTGGTTAACAATGCATTCCCTGGGTGTTGGTCTTCTGAGGAGACAGGCAAGCGCTGAAGAACCTGCTGCTTTTTTTGAGTGATTTAATGCCTTCTACGGAAACAGATTCACCAGCGGCTGAGAATTCCCACTGCAGTGATGTGGCTGCTAACTGCGGAGATGGATGAGGATTCAAATGACTGCTGCTGTCGGAGGGAAGGAGCAGCCCGACTGCTTTTCTGTGGCTTTGAAATGGCTGCACGAAGAAAACTTTTGACAGCAACACGTTTCAGCGCTAGCAGTTCTCAGACAGCTTTACCTCTTAGTGCAAAGAACCTGTGGAACCGGAGTCTGCTGAGAATGCCCAAGAATGCGCGCGGAGCTTGCTCGGCTAAGCAAGAGCACACGGGCTCTCTCCCCGGAGGTTTCAACCTCCGCGGCCGAACGACCTTGAGGGGTAGCCGGTGTCCGCTATCAGACAGACCCCGGCGTTTTACAGTCATGCGGAAGAGCTGTGGCAGAGACGGCAGAAGGGAGCAGAGAAGGCACGGCTCCGAGGCAAGAAGCAGACTGGAAGGCGTACCTGTGTGTGATGAACAGACGCCTGACGAATAGACTGGCAAGGAACCGGTTTCAGATCTAACAGTACACAGAAAGACTTATCTCTCGATGTAAAGCTTCCGTGCATCCCGAGTCTGCTAAGAAGCACATGAAAATACGAATCGCTCCTCGCTGGTCTATTAGCAGTTCGTTGGCTTACTTGTGCTGCGCAGACGAAGGCAGAGGATGATCTTGCAGGGTGAAACATTTCTCGCCTGACAGGTTTCTTGTCTGAGCAACAGCTAGACGTTTTACAGTGATGCGGCTGCTTACAGCTGAGATGGAGGAAGATTTAAATGACTGCTGTTGTCGGAGGGAAGGAACAGACCGACTGCTTTTCTGTGACTTTGGAACCGGCTGTAAAAGGGGCTCCGTTAGGAGGGACATTAAGAGTGTAATAGGGGCTCTAGAGACGGCTCCATAGGAGAAGACAAAGAGCGAGAAAGGGACTCGAGAGGGTCCCATATGCGCGACTTATGGCAGGGATAGGAACTTTATCGGGGGTTCCACTGGGGCGACACAGGGCGCGATAGGGGCTCAATAGAGGGTGGCATACGGTGTACAGAGGGTTCGACAGGTGCTCTTCGGAGGGCTCCATAGCGGGATCATAAGGGGAGCGATATGGGCTCTCCAGGAGGTAGAATTAGTGCGACCGAGTGTGTCGTAGAGGCTGTACAAGAGGCTCCATAGGAGGAAGATAGGGAGCAAGAAACGGGCTCTATAGAGGGCTGCATAGTGGAGAGAAAGATAGAGATAGGGCTCAGAAACCCAAAAGTGGATCGAAGAAGGAAAAAATGGCTGAGGAACCCAAAAATGGGCTGAGGAAATGAAAAATAGTTAAAGAAACGGAAAAACAGGCTGAGGAAACTAAAAATGGATTGAGAAACCCAAAAATGAATTGAGGAACCAAAAATTGGCTGAGAAACCCCCAAATGGGCTCAGGAACCCCAAAATGGGCTCAGGAACCCAAAAATGCTTTGAGGAACTCAAAAATGGGCTGAAGATCCCAAAGACGGATTGAGAAAACCGAAAATCGGCTGAGGAACCCAAAAATGGATTGAGGAACCCAAAAATGAATTGAAAAACCCAAAAATGTTTTGAGGAATGCACAAATGAGCTGAGGAACCCCAAAATGGGCTGAGGAGACAAAAAATGGATTGAGGAACCCCAAAATGGATTGAGGAACCCGAAAATGGGCTGAGGAACGCAAAAGTGGATTGAGGAATATAAAAATGGATTGAGGGAGCCAAAAATGGGTACAGGAACCCAAAGACAGATTGAGGAACCCAAAAATGGGCAGAGGAACCCCCAAATTGGCTCAGGAACCCAAAAACGGATTGAGGAACCCAAAAAAGGATTGAGGAAACAAAAAATGGACTCAGGAACCGAAAACTGGATTGAGGAACCCAAAAATGGGCTGAGGAAAGAAAAAGTGGATCGAAGAACCCAAAAATGGATTGAGGAAACCAAAAATTGATTGAGGCACTCATAAATGGTCTGAGGAAACAAAAAAATGGGCTGAAGAACCCCAAAATGGATTGAGGAACACCTCATTTGAAAGAGCAAAGTGAGCGCTCTTCACTGGCAGATCCTTCTGGAAAGACCTGCAATTCCTCTCTCCCCCGTCCCAGACATTGTCAGCCTTGCGGACAAGCAGGGTGGTTAACAATGCATTCCCTGGGTGTTGGTCTTCTGAGGAGACAGGCAAGCGCTGAAGAACCTGCTGCTTTTTTTGAGTGATTTAATGCCTTCTACGGAAACAGATTCACCAGCGGCTGAGAATTCCCACTGCAGTGATGTGGCTGCTAACTGCGGAGATGGATGAGGATTCAAATGACTGCTGCTGTCGGAGGGAAGGAGCAGCCCGACTGCTTTTCTGTGGCTTTGAAATGGCTGCACGAAGAAAACTTTTGACAGCAACACGTTTCAGCGCTAGCAGTTCTCAGACAGCTTTACCTCTTAGTGCAAAGAACCTGTGGAACCGGAGTCTGCTGAGAATGCCCAAGAATGCGCGCGGAGCTTGCTCGGCTAAGCAAGAGCACACGGGCTCTCTCCCCGGAGGTTTCAACCTCCGCGGCCGAACGACCTTGAGGGGTAGCCGGTGTCCGCTATCAGACAGACCCCGGCGTTTTACAGTCATGCGGAAGAGCTGTGGCAGAGACGGCAGAAGGGAGCAGAGAAGGCACGGCTCCGAGGCAAGAAGCAGACTGGAAGGCGTACCTGTGTGTGATGAACAGACGCCTGACGAATAGACTGGCAAGGAACCGGTTTCAGATCTAACAGTACACAGAAAGACTTATCTCTCGATGTAAAGCTTCCGTGCATCCCGAGTCTGCTAAGAAGCACATGAAAATACGAATCGCTCCTCGCTGGTGTCTATTAGCAGTTCGTTGGCTTACTTGTGCTGCGCAGACGAAGGCAGAGGATGATCTTGCAGGGTGAAACATTTCTCGCCTGACAGGTTTCTTGTCTGAGCAACAGCTAGACGTTTTACAGTGATGCGGCTGCTTACAGCTGAGATGGAGGAAGATTTAAATGACTGCTGTTGTCGGAGGGAAGGAACAGACCGACTGCTTTTCTGTGACTTTGGAACCGGCTGTAAAAGGGGCTCCGTTAGGAGGGACATTAAGAGTGTAATAGGGGCTCTAGAGACGGCTCCATAGGAGAAGACAAAGAGCGAGAAAGGGACTCGAGAGGGTCCCATATGCGCGACTTATGGCAGGGATAGGAACTTTATCGGGGGTTCCACTGGGGCGACACAGGGCGCGATAGGGGCTCAATAGAGGGTGGCATACGGTGTACAGAGGGTTCGACAGGTGCTCTTCGGAGGGCTCCATAGCGGGATCATAAGGGGAGCGATATGGGCTCTCCAGGAGGTAGAATTAGTGCGACCGAGTGTGTCGTAGAGGCTGTACAAGAGGCTCCATAGGAGGAAGATAGGGAGCAAGAAACGGGCTCTGTAGAGGGCTGCATAGTGGAGAGAAAGATAGAGATAGGGCTCAGAAACCCAAAAGTGGATCGAAGAAGGAAAAAATGGCTGAGGAACCCAAAAATGGGCTGAGGAAATGAAAAATAGTTAAAGAAACGGAAAAACAGGCTGAGGAAACTAAAAATGGATTGAGAAACCCAAAAATGAATTGAGGAACCAAAAATTGGCTGAGAAACCCCCAAATGGGCTCAGGAACCCCAAAATGGGCTCAGGAACCCAAAAATGCTTTGAGGAACTCAAAAATGGGCTGAAGATCCCAAAGACGGATTGAGAAAACCGAAAATCGGCTGAGGAACCCAAAAATGGATTGAGGAACCCAAAAATGAATTGAAAAACCCAAAAATGTTTTGAGGAATGCACAAATGAGCTGAGGAACCCCAAAATGGGCTGAGGAGACAAAAAATGGATTGAGGAACCCCAAAATGGATTGAGGAACCCGAAAATGGGCTGAGGAACGCAAAAGTGGATTGAGGAAAATAAAAATGGATTGAGGGAGCCAAAAATGGGTACAGGAGCCCAAAGACAGATTGAGGAACCCAAAAATGGGCAGAGGAACCCCCAAATTGGCTCAGGAACCCAAAAACGGATTGAGGAACCCAAAAAAGGATTGAGGAAACAAAAAATGGACTCAGGAACCGAAAACTGGATTGAGGAACCCAAAAATGGGCTGAGGAAAGAAAAAGTGGATCGAAGAACCCAAAAATGGATTGAGGAAACCAAAAATTGATTGAGGCACTCATAAATGGTCTGAGGAAACAAAAAAATGGGCTGAAGAACCCCAAAATGGATTGAGGAACACCTCATTTGAAAGAGCAAAGTGAGCGCTCTTCACTGGCAGATCCTTCTGGAAAGACCTGCAATTCCTCTCTCCCCCGTCCCAGACATTGTCAGCCTTGCGGACAAGCAGGGTGGTTAACAATGCATTCCCTGGGTGTTGGTCTTCTGAGGAGACAGGCAAGCGCTGAAGAACCTGCTGCTTTTTTTGAGTGATTTAATGCCTTCTACGGAAACAGATTCACCAGCGGCTGAGAATTCCCACTGCAGTGATGTGGCTGCTAACTGCGGAGATGGATGAGGATTCAAATGACTGCTGCTGTCGGAGGGAAGGAGCAGCCCGACTGCTTTTCTGTGGCTTTGAAATGGCTGCACGAAGAAAACTTTTGACAGCAACACGTTTCAGCGCTAGCAGTTCTCAGACAGCTTTACCTCTTAGTGCAAAGAACCTGTGGAACCGGAGTCTGCTGAGAATGCCCAAGAATGCGCGCGGAGCTTGCTCGGCTAAGCAAGAGCACACGGGCTCTCTCCCCGGAGGTTTCAACCTCCGCGGCCGAACGACCTTGAGGGGTAGCCGGTGTCCGCTATCAGACAGACCCCGGCGTTTTACAGTCATGCGGAAGAGCTGTGGCAGAGACGGCAGAAGGGAGCAGAGAAGGCACGGCTCCGAGGCAAGAAGCAGACTGGAAGGCGTACCTGTGTGTGATGAACAGACGCCTGACGAATAGACTGGCAAGGAACCGGTTTCAGATCTAACAGTACACAGAAAGACTTATCTCTCGATGTAAAGCTTCCGTGCATCCCGAGTCTGCTAAGAAGCACATGAAAATACGAATCGCTCCTCGCTGGTGTCTATTAGCAGTTCGTTGGCTTACTTGTGCTGCGCAGACGAAGGCAGAGGATGATCTTGCAGGGTGAAACATTTCTCGCCTGACAGGTTTCTTGTCTGAGCAACAGCTAGACGTTTTACAGTGATGCGGCTGCTTACAGCTGAGATGGAGGAAGATTTAAATGACTGCTGTTGTCGGAGGGAAGGAACAGACCGACTGCTTTTCTGTGACTTTGGAACCGGCTGTAAAAGGGGCTCCGTTAGGAGGGACATTAAGAGTGTAATAGGGGCTCTAGAGACGGCTCCATAGGAGAAGACAAAGAGCGAGAAAGGGACTCCAGAGGGTCCCATATGCGCGACTTATGGCAGGGATAGGAACTTTATCGGGGGTTCCACTGGGGCGACACAGGGCGCGATAGGGGCTCAATAGAGGGTGGCATACGGTGTACAGAGGGTTCGACAGGTGCTCTTCGGAGGGCTCCATAGCGGGATCATAAGGGGAGCAATATGGGCTCTCCAGGAGGTAGAATTAGTGCGACCGAGTGTGTCGTAGAGGCTGTACAAGAGGCTCCATAGGAGGAAGATAGGGAGCAAGAAACGGGCTCTATAGAGGGCTGCATAGTGGAGAGAAAGATAGAGATAGGGCTCAGAAACCCAAAAGTGGATCGAAGAAGGAAAAAATGGCTGAGGAACCCAAAAATGGGCTGAGGAAATGAAAAATAGTTAAAGAAACGGAAAAACAGGCTGAGGAAACTAAAAATGGATTGAGAAACCCAAAAATGAATTGAGGAACCAAAAATTGGCTGAGAAACCCCCAAATGGGCTCAGGAACCCCAAAATGGGCTCAGGAACCCAAAAATGCTTTGAGGAACTCAAAAATGGGCTGAAGATCCCAAAGACGGATTGAGAAAACCGAAAATCGGCTGAGGAACCCAAAAATGGATTGAGGAACCCAAAAATGAATTGAAAAACCCAAAAATGTTTTGAGGAATGCACAAATGAGCTGAGGAACCCCAAAATGGGCTGAGGAGACAAAAAATGGATTGAGGAACCCCAAAATGGATTGAGGAACCCGAAAATGGGCTGAGGAACGCAAAAGTGGATTGAGGAATATAAAAATGGATTGAGGGAGCGAAAAATGGGTACAGGAGCCCAAAGACAGATTGAGGAACCCAAAAATGGGCAGAGGAACCCCCAAATTGGCTCAGGAACCCAAAAACGGATTGAGGAACCCAAAAAAGGATTGAGGAAACAAAAAATGGACTCAGGAACCGAAAACTGGATTGAGGAACCCAAAAATGGGCTGAGGAAAGAAAAAGTGGATCGAAGAACCCAAAAATGGATTGAGGAAACCAAAAATTGATTGAGGCACTCATAAATGGTCTGAGGAAACAAAAAAATGGGCTGAAGAACCCCAAAATGGATTGAGGAACACCTCATTTGAAAGAGCAAAGTGAGCGCTCTTCACTGGCAGATCCTTCTGGAAAGACCTGCAATTCCTCTCTCCCCCGTCCCAGACATTGTCAGCCTTGCGGACAAGCAGGGTGGTTAACAATGCATTCCCTGGGTGTTGGTCTTCTGAGGAGACAGGCAAGCGCTGAAGAACCTGCTGCTTTTTTTGAGTGATTTAATGCCTTCTACGGAAACAGATTCACCAGCGGCTGAGAATTCCCACTGCAGTGATGTGGCTGCTAACTGCGGAGATGGATGAGGATTCAAATGACTGCTGCTGTCGGAGGGAAGGAGCAGCCCGACTGCTTTTCTGTGGCTTTGAAATGGCTGCACGAAGAAAACTTTTGACAGCAACACGTTTCAGCGCTAGCAGTTCTCAGACAGCTTTACCTCTTAGTGCAAAGAACCTGTGGAACCGGAGTCTGCTGAGAATGCCCAAGAATGCGCGCGGAGCTTGCTCGGCTAAGCAAGAGCACACGGGCTCTCTCCCCGGAGGTTTCAACCTCCGCGGCCGAACGACCTTGAGGGGTAGCCGGTGTCCGCTATCAGACAGACCCCGGCGTTTTACAGTCATGCGGAAGAGCTGTGGCAGAGACGGCAGAAGGGAGCAGAGAAGGCACGGCTCCGAGGCAAGAAGCAGACTGGAAGGCGTACCTGTGTGTGATGAACAGACGCCTGACGAATAGACTGGCAAGGAACCGGTTTCAGATCTAACAGTACACAGAAAGACTTATCTCTCGATGTAAAGCTTCCGTGCATCCCGAGTCTGCTAAGAAGCACATGAAAATACGAATCGCTCCTCGCTGGTCTATTAGCAGTTCGTTGGCTTACTTGTGCTGCGCAGACGAAGGCAGAGGATGATCTTGCAGGGTGAAACATTTCTCGCCTGACAGGTTTCTTGTCTGAGCAACAGCTAGACGTTTTACAGTGATGCGGCTGCTTACAGCTGAGATGGAGGAAGATTTAAATGACTGCTGTTGTCGGAGGGAAGGAACAGACCGACTGCTTTTCTGTGACTTTGGAACCGGCTGTAAAAGGGGCTCCGTTAGGAGGGACATTAAGAGTGTAATAGGGGCTCTAGAGACGGCTCCATAGGAGAAGACAAAGAGCGAGAAAGGGACTCGAGAGGGTCCCATATGCGCGACTTATGGCAGGGATAGGAACTTTATCGGGGGTTCCACTGGGGCGACACAGGGCGCGATAGGGGCTCAATAGAGGGTGGCATACGGTGTACAGAGGGTTCGACAGGTGCTCTTCGGAGGGCTCCATAGCGGGATCATAAGGGGAGCGATATGGGCTCTCCAGGAGGTAGAATTAGTGCGACCGAGTGTGTCGTAGAGGCTGTACAAGAGGCTCCATAGGAGGAAGATAGGGAGCAAGAAACGGGCTCTGTAGAGGGCTGCATAGTGGAGAGAAAGATAGAGATAGGGCTCAGAAACCCAAAAGTGGATCAAAGAAGGAAAAAATGGCTGAGGAACCCAAAAATGGGCTGAGGAAATGAAAAATAGTTAAAGAAACGGAAAAACAGGCTGAGGAAACTAAAAATGGATTGAGAAACCCAAAAATGAATTGAGGAACCAAAAATTGGCTGAGAAACCCCCAAATGGGCTCAGGAACCCCAAAATGCTTTGAGGAACTCAAAAATGGGCTGAAGATCCCAAAGACGGATTGAGAAAACCGAAAATCGGCTGAGGAACCCAAAAATGGATTGAGGAACCCAAAAATGAATTGAAAAACCCAAAAATGTTTTGAGGAATGCACAAATGAGCTGAGGAACCCCAAAATGGGCTGAGGAGACAAAAAATGGATTGAGGAACCCCAAAATGGATTGAGGAACCCGAAAATGGGCTGAGGAACGCAAAAGTGGATTGAGGAATATAAAAATGGATTGAGGGAGCCAAAAATGGGTACAGGAACCCAAAGACAGATTGAGGAACCCAAAAATGGGCAGAGGAACCCCCAAATTGGCTCAGGAACCCAAAAACGGATTGAGGAACCCAAAAAAGGATTGAGGAAACAAAAAATGGACTCAGGAACCGAAAACTGGATTGAGGAACCCAAAAATGGGCTGAGGAAAGAAAAAGTGGATCGAAGAACCCAAAAATGGATTGAGGAAACCAAAAATTGATTGAGGCACTCATAAATGGTCTGAGGAAACAAAAAAATGGGCTGAAGAACCCCAAAATGGATTGAGGAACACCTCATTTGAAAGAGCAAAGTGAGCGCTCTTCACTGGCAGATCCTTCTGGAAAGACCTGCAATTCCTCTCTCCCCCGTCCCAGACATTGTCAGCCTTGCGGACAAGCAGGGTGGTTAACAATGCATTCCCTGGGTGTTGGTCTTCTGAGGAGACAGGCAAGCGCTGAAGAACCTGCTGCTTTTTTTGAGTGATTTAATGCCTTCTACGGAAACAGATTCACCAGCGGCTGAGAATTCCCACTGCAGTGATGTGGCTGCTAACTGCGGAGATGGATGAGGATTCAAATGACTGCTGCTGTCGGAGGGAAGGAGCAGCCCGACTGCTTTTCTGTGGCTTTGAAATGGCTGCACGAAGAAAACTTTTGACAGCAACACGTTTCAGCGCTAGCAGTTCTCAGACAGCTTTACCTCTTAGTGCAAAGAACCTGTGGAACCGGAGTCTGCTGAGAATGCCCAAGAATGCGCGCGGAGCTTGCTCGGCTAAGCAAGAGCACACGGGCTCTCTCCCCGGAGGTTTCAACCTCCGCGGCCGAACGACCTTGAGGGGTAGCCGGTGTCCGCTATCAGACAGACCCCGGCGTTTTACAGTCATGCGGAAGAGCTGTGGCAGAGACGGCAGAAGGGAGCAGAGAAGGCACGGCTCCGAGGCAAGAAGCAGACTGGAAGGCGTACCTGTGTGTGATGAACAGACGCCTGACGAATAGACTGGCAAGGAACCGGTTTCAGATCTAACAGTACACAGAAAGACTTATCTCTCGATGTAAAGCTTCCGTGCATCCCGAGTCTGCTAAGAAGCACATGAAAATACGAATCGCTCCTCGCTGGTCTATTAGCAGTTCGTTGGCTTACTTGTGCTGCGCAGACGAAGGCAGAGGATGATCTTGCAGGGTGAAACATTTCTCGCCTGACAGGTTTCTTGTCTGAGCAACAGCTAGACGTTTTACAGTGATGCGGCTGCTTACAGCTGAGATGGAGGAAGATTTAAATGACTGCTGTTGTCGGAGGGAAGGAACAGACCGACTGCTTTTCTGTGACTTTGGAACCGGCTGTAAAAGGGGCTCCGTTAGGAGGGACATTAAGAGTGTAATAGGGGCTCTAGAGACGGCTCCATAGGAGAAGACAAAGAGCGAGAAAGGGACTCCAGAGGGTCCCATATGCGCGACTTATGGCAGGGATAGGAACTTTATCGGGGGTTCCACTGGGGCGACACAGGGCGCGATAGGGGCTCAATAGAGGGTGGCATACGGTGTACAGAGGGTTCGACAGGTGCTCTTCGGAGGGCTCCATAGCGGGATCATAAGGGGAGCGATATGGGCTCTCCAGGAGGTAGAATTAGTGCGACCGAGTGTGTCGTAGAGGCTGTACAAGAGGCTCCATAGGAGGAAGATAGGGAGCAAGAAACGGGCTCTGTAGAGGGCTGCATAGTGGAGAGAAAGATAGAGATAGGGCTCAGAAACCCAAAAGTGGATCGAAGAAGGAAAAAATGGCTGAGGAACCCAAAAATGGGCTGAGGAAATGAAAAATAGTTAAAGAAACGGAAAAACAGGCTGAGGAAACTAAAAATGGATTGAGAAACCCAAAAATGAATTGAGGAACCAAAAATTGGCTGAGAAACCCCCAAATGGGCTCAGGAACCCCAAAATGGGCTCAGGAACCCAAAAATGCTTTGAGGAACTCAAAAATGGGCTGAAGATCCCAAAGACGGATTGAGAAAACCGAAAATCGGCTGAGGAACCCAAAAATGGATTGAGGAACCCAAAAATGAATTGAAAAACCCAAAAATGTTTTGAGGAATGCACAAATGAGCTGAGGAACCCCAAAATGGGCTGAGGAGACAAAAAATGGATTGAGGAACCCCAAAATGGATTGAGGAACCCGAAAATGGGCTGAGGAACGCAAAAGTGGATTGAGGAATATAAAAATGGATTGAGGGAGCCAAAAATGGGTACAGGAACCCAAAGAGAGATTGAGGAACCCAAAAATGGGCAGAGGAACCCCCAAATTGGCTCAGGAACCCAAAAACGGATTGAGGAACCCAAAAAAGGATTGAAGAAACAAAAAATGGACTCAGGAACCGAAAACTGGATTGAGGAACCCAAAAATGGGCTGAGGAAAGAAAAAGTGGATCGAAGAACCCAAAAATGGATTGAGGAAACCAAAAATTGATTGAGGCACTCATAAATGGTCTGAGGAAACAAAAAAATGGGCTGAAGAACCCCAAAATGGATTGAGGAACACCTCATTTGAAAGAGCAAAGTGAGCGCTCTTCACTGGCAGATCCTTCTGGAAAGACCTGCAATTCCTCTCTCCCCCGTCCCAGACATTGTCAGCCTTGCGGACAAGCAGGGTGGTTAACAATGCATTCCCTGGGTGTTGGTCTTCTGAGGAGACAGGCAAGCGCTGAAGAACCTGCTGCTTTTTTTGAGTGATTTAATGCCTTCTACGGAAACAGATTCACCAGCGGCTGAGAATTCCCACTGCAGTGATGTGGCTGCTAACTGCGGAGATGGATGAGGATTCAAATGACTGCTGCTGTCGGAGGGAAGGAGCAGCCCGACTGCTTTTCTGTGGCTTTGAAATGGCTGCACGAAGAAAACTTTTGACAGCAACACGTTTCAGCGCTAGCAGTTCTCAGACAGCTTTACCTCTTAGTGCAAAGAACCTGTGGAACCGGAGTCTGCTGAGAATGCCCAAGAATGCGCGCGGAGCTTGCTCGGCTAAGCAAGAGCACACGGGCTCTCTCCCCGGAGGTTTCAACCTCCGCGGCCGAACGACCTTGAGGGGTAGCCGGTGTCCGCTATCAGACAGACCCCGGCGTTTTACAGTCATGCGGAAGAGCTGTGGCAGAGACGGCAGAAGGGAGCAGAGAAGGCACGGCTCCGAGGCAAGAAGCAGACTGGAAGGCGTACCTGTGTGTGATGAACAGACGCCTGACGAATAGACTGGCAAGGAACCGGTTTCAGATCTAACAGTACACAGAAAGACTTATCTCTCGATGTAAAGCTTCCGTGCATCCCGAGTCTGCTAAGAAGCACATGAAAATACGAATCGCTCCTCGCTGGTCTATTAGCAGTTCGTTGGCTTACTTGTGCTGCGCAGACGAAGGCAGAGGATGATCTTGCAGGGTGAAACATTTCTCGCCTGACAGGTTTCTTGTCTGAGCAACAGCTAGACGTTTTACAGTGATGCGGCTGCTTACAGCTGAGATGGAGGAAGATTTAAATGACTGCTGTTGTCGGAGGGAAGGAACAGACCGACTGCTTTTCTGTGACTTTGGAACCGGCTGTAAAAGGGGCTCCGTTAGGAGGGACATTAAGAGTGTAATAGGGGCTCTAGAGACGGCTCCGTAGGAGAAGACAAAGAGCGAGAAAGGGACTCGAGAGGGTCCCATATGCGCGACTTATGGCAGGGATAGGAACTTTATCGGGGGTTCCACTGGGGCGACACAGGGCGCGATAGGGGCTCAATAGAGGGTGGCATACGGTGTACAGAGGGTTCGACAGGTGCTCTTCGGAGGGCTCCATAGCGGGATCATAAGGGGAGCGATATGGGCTCTCCAGGAGGTAGAATTAGTGCGACCGAGTGTGTCGTAGAGGCTGTACAAGAGGCTCCATAGGAGGAAGATAGGGAGCAAGAAACGGGCTCTGTAGAGGGCTGCATAGTGGAGAGAAAGATAGAGATAGGGCTCAGAAACCCAAAAGTGGATCGAAGAAGGAAAAAATGGCTGAGGAACCCAAAAATGGGCTGAGGAAATGAAAAATAGTTAAAGAAACGGAAAAACAGGCTGAGGAAACTAAAAATGGATTGAGAAACCCAAAAATGAATTGAGGAACCAAAAATTGGCTGAGAAACCCCCAAATGGGCTCAGGAACCCCAAAATGGGCTCAGGAACCCAAAAATGCTTTGAGGAACTCAAAAATGGGCTGAAGATCCCAAAGACGGATTGAGAAAACCGAAAATCGGCTGAGGAACCCAAAAATGGATTGAGGAACCCAAAAATGAATTGAAAAACCCAAAAATGTTTTGAGGAATGCACAAATGAGCTGAGGAACCCCAAAATGGGCTGAGGAGACAAAAAATGGATTGAGGAACCCCAAAATGGATTGAGGAACCCGAAAATGGGCTGAGGAACGCAAAAGTGGATTGAGGAATATAAAAATGGATTGAGGGAGCCAAAAATGGGTACAGGAACCCAAAGACAGATTGAGGAACCCAAAAATGGGCAGAGGAACCCCCAAATTGGCTCAGGAACCCAAAAACGGATTGAGGAACCCAAAAAAGGATTGAGGAAACAAAAAATGGACTCAGGAACCGAAAACTGGATTGAGGAACCCAAAAATGGGCTGAGGAAAGAAAAAGTGGATCGAAGAACCCAAAAATGGATTGAGGAAACCAAAAATTGATTGAGGCACTCATAAATGGTCTGAGGAAACAAAAAAATGGGCTGAAGAACCCCAAAATGGATTGAGGAACACCTCATTTGAAAGAGCAAAGTGAGCGCTCTTCACTGGCAGATCCTTCTGGAAAGACCTGCAATTCCTCTCTCCCCCGTCCCAGACATTGTCAGCCTTGCGGACAAGCAGGGTGGTTAACAATGCATTCCCTGGGTGTTGGTCTTCTGAGGAGACAGGCAAGCGCTGAAGAACCTGCTGCTTTTTTTGAGTGATTTAATGCCTTCTACGGAAACAGATTCACCAGCGGCTGAGAATTCCCACTGCAGTGATGTGGCTGCTAACTGCGGAGATGGATGAGGATTCAAATGACTGCTGCTGTCGGAGGGAAGGAGCAGCCCGACTGCTTTTCTGTGGCTTTGAAATGGCTGCACGAAGAAAACTTTTGACAGCAACACGTTTCAGCGCTAGCAGTTCTCAGACAGCTTTACCTCTTAGTGCAAAGAACCTGTGGAACCGGAGTCTGCTGAGAATGCCCAAGAATGCGCGCGGAGCTTGCTCGGCTAAGCAAGAGCACACGGGCTCTCTCCCCGGAGGTTTCAACCTCCGCGGCCGAACGACCTTGAGGGGTAGCCGGTGTCCGCTATCAGACAGACCCCGGCGTTTTACAGTCATGCGGAAGAGCTGTGGCAGAGACGGCAGAAGGGAGCAGAGAAGGCACGGCTCCGAGGCAAGAAGCAGACTGGAAGGCGTACCTGTGTGTGATGAACAGACGCCTGACGAATAGACTGGCAAGGAACCGGTTTCAGATCTAACAGTACACAGAAAGACTTATCTCTCGATGTAAAGCTTCCGTGCATCCCGAGTCTGCTAAGAAGCACATGAAAATACGAATCGCTCCTCGCTGGTCTATTAGCAGTTCGTTGGCTTACTTGTGCTGCGCAGACGAAGGCAGAGGATGATCTTGCAGGGTGAAACATTTCTCGCCTGACAGGTTTCTTGTCTGAGCAACAGCTAGACGTTTTACAGTGATGCGGCTGCTTACAGCTGAGATGGAGGAAGATTTAAATGACTGCTGTTGTCGGAGGGAAGGAACAGACCGACTGCTTTTCTGTGACTTTGGAACCGGCTGTAAAAGGGGCTCCGTTAGGAGGGACATTAAGAGTGTAATAGGGGCTCTAGAGACGGCTCCGTAGGAGAAGACAAAGAGCGAGAAAGGGACTCGAGAGGGTCCCATATGCGCGACTTATGGCAGGGATAGGAACTTTATCGGGGGTTCCACTGGGGCGACACAGGGCGCGATAGGGGCTCAATAGAGGGTGGCATACGGTGTACAGAGGGTTCGACAGGTGCTCTTCGGAGGGCTCCATAGCGGGATCATAAGGGGAGCGATATGGGCTCTCCAGGAGGTAGAATTAGTGCGACCGAGTGTGTCGTAGAGGCTGTACAAGAGGCTCCATAGGAGGAAGATAGGGAGCAAGAAACGGGCTCTGTAGAGGGCTGCATAGTGGAGAGAAAGATAGAGATAGGGCTCAGAAACCCAAAAGTGGATCGAAGAAGGAAAAAATGGCTGAGGAACCCAAAAATGGGCTGAGGAAATGAAAAATAGTTAAAGAAACGGAAAAACAGGCTGAGGAAACTAAAAATGGATTGAGAAACCCAAAAATGAATTGAGGAACCAAAAATTGGCTGAGAAACCCCCAAATGGGCTCAGGAACCCCAAAATGGGCTCAGGAACCCAAAAATGCTTTGAGGAACTCAAAAATGGGCTGAAGATCCCAAAGACGGATTGAGAAAACCGAAAATCGGCTGAGGAACCCAAAAATGGATTGAGGAACCCAAAAATGAATTGAAAAACCCAAAAATGTTTTGAGGAATGCACAAATGAGCTGAGGAACCCCAAAATGGGCTGAGGAGACAAAAAATGGATTGAGGAACCCCAAAATGGATTGAGGAACCCGAAAATGGGCTGAGGAACGCAAAAGTGGATTGAGGAATATAAAAATGGATTGAGGGAGCCAAAAATGGGTACAGGAACCCAAAGAGAGATTGAGGAACCCAAAAATGGGCAGAGGAACCCCCAAATTGGCTCAGGAACCCAAAAACGGATTGAGGAACCCAAAAAAGGATTGAGGAAACAAAAAATGGACTCAGGAACCGAAAACTGGATTGAGGAACCCAAAAATGGGCTGAGGAAAGAAAAAGTGGATCGAAGAACCCAAAAATGGATTGAGGAAACCAAAAATTGATTGAGGCACTCATAAATGGTCTGAGGAAACAAAAAAATGGGCTGAAGAACCCCAAAATGGATTGAGGAACACCTCATTTGAAAGAGCAAAGTGAGCGCTCTTCACTGGCAGATCCTTCTGGAAAGACCTGCAATTCCTCTCTCCCCCGTCCCAGACATTGTCAGCCTTGCGGACAAGCAGGGTGGTTAACAATGCATTCCCTGGGTGTTGGTCTTCTGAGGAGACAGGCAAGCGCTGAAGAACCTGCTGCCTTTTTTGAGTGATTTAATGCCTTCTACGGAAACAGATTCACCAGCGGCTGAGAATTCCCACTGCAGTGATGTGGCTGCTAACTGCGGAGATGGATGAGGATTCAAATGACTGCTGCTGTCGGAGGGAAGGAGCAGCCCGACTGCTTTTCTGTGGCTTTGAAATGGCTGCACGAAGAAAACTTTTGACAGCAACACGTTTCAGCGCTAGCAGTTCTCAGACAGCTTTACCTCTTAGTGCAAAGAACCTGTGGAACCGGAGTCTGCTGAGAATGCCCAAGAATGCGCGCGGAGCTTGCTCGGCTAAGCAAGAGCACACGGGCTCTCTCCCCGGAGGTTTCAACCTCCGCGGCCGAACGACCTTGAGGGGTAGCCGGTGTCCGCTATCAGACAGACCCCGGCGTTTTACAGTCATGCGGAAGAGCTGTGGCAGAGACGGCAGAAGGGAGCAGAGAAGGCACGGCTCCGAGGCAAGAAGCAGACTGGAAGGCGTACCTGTGTGTGATGAACAGACGCCTGACGAATAGACTGGCAAGGAACCGGTTTCAGATCTAACAGTACACAGAAAGACTTATCTCTCGATGTAAAGCTTCCGTGCATCCCGAGTCTGCTAAGAAGCACATGAAAATACGAATCGCTCCTCGCTGGTCTATTAGCAGTTCGTTGGCTTACTTGTGCTGCGCAGACGAAGGCAGAGGATGATCTTGCAGGGTGAAACATTTCTCGCCTGACAGGTTTCTTGTCTGAGCAACAGCTAGACGTTTTACAGTGATGCGGCTGCTTACAGCTGAGATGGAGGAAGATTTAAATGACTGCTGTTGTCGGAGGGAAGGAACAGACCGACTGCTTTTCTGTGACTTTGGAACCGGCTGTAAAAGGGGCTCCGTTAGGAGGGACATTAAGAGTGTAATAGGGGCTCTAGAGACGGCTCCGTAGGAGAAGACAAAGAGCGAGAAAGGGACTCGAGAGGGTCCCATATGCGCGACTTATGGCAGGGATAGGAACTTTATCGGGGGTTCCACTGGGGCGACACAGGGCGCGATAGGGGCTCAATAGAGGGTGGCATACGGTGTACAGAGGGTTCGACAGGTGCTCTTCGGAGGGCTCCATAGCGGGATCATAAGGGGAGCGATATGGGCTCTCCAGGAGGTAGAATTAGTGCGACCGAGTGTGTCGTAGAGGCTGTACAAGAGGCTCCATAGGAGGAAGATAGGGAGCAAGAAACGGGCTCTGTAGAGGGCTGCATAGTGGAGAGAAAGATAGAGATAGGGCTCAGAAACCCAAAAGTGGATCGAAGAAGGAAAAAATGGCTGAGGAACCCAAAAATGGGCTGAGGAAATGAAAAATAGTTAAAGAAACGGAAAAACAGGCTGAGGAAACTAAAAATGGATTGAGAAACCCAAAAATGAATTGAGGAACCAAAAATTGGCTGAGAAACCCCCAAATGGGCTCAGGAACCCCAAAATGGGCTCAGGAACCCAAAAATGCTTTGAGGAACTCAAAAATGGGCTGAAGATCCCAAAGACGGATTGAGAAAACCGAAAATCGGCTGAGGAACCCAAAAATGGATTGAGGAAGCCAAAAATGAATTGAAAAACCCAAAAATGTTTTGAGGAATGCACAAATGAGCTGAGGAACCCCAAAATGGGCTGAGGAGACAAAAAATGGATTGAGGAACCCCAAAACAGGGTAGAGGGATCAAAAAATGGATTGAGAAACCCAAAAATGGATTGAGGAAACAAAAAATGGGCTCAGAAACGCAAAAATGCATTCAGAAATCGAAAAATGGTCTGAGGAACACAAATATGGGCTGAAGAAACCAAAAAAGGATTGAGGAACCCAAAAATGGATTGAGGACCTGAAAAATGGATTGAGGACCTGAAAAATGGATTGAGGAACCTAAAAAGGGGCTGAAGAGTACAAAAAAAGGATTGAGGAAACATAAAATGGGCTGAGGAACCAAAGAATTGATTGAGGAAGCCAAAAATGGGCTGAGGAAACAAAAAATGGGCTGAAGAAACCAAAAATGGATTGAGGAAACCAAAAATGGATTGAAAAACCCCAAAATTGCCTGAAGAAGGCAAAAACAGATTGAGGAACACAAAAATGGGCAGAGGAACACACAAATGGGCTCAGGAACCCATAAATGGTCCGAGGAAGCAAAAAATGGATTGAGGAACCCAAAAATGGGAACAGGAATCCAAAAACAGATTGAGGAACACAAAAAATGAGCTCAGGAACCCAAAGAAATGGTTTGAAGAATCCAAAAATGCGCTTTGTAAACGATAAATGCATTGAGGAACCCAAAAATGGGCTGAGGAACCCAAAAATTGGCTGAAGAACCCAAGAATTAACTGAGGAACCCAAAAAAAGGCTGAAGAACAAAACAATGGATTGAGGAACCCGAAAATGGGCTGAAAAAACGAAAAATGGTCTGAGGAACCCAAAAATGGCCTGAGGAAATAAGAAATGGACTGAGAAACTCAAAAATGGGCTAAAGAAGGAAAAAATGGATTGAAGAACCCAAAATTGGATTGAGGAACCCAAAAATGGTCTCAGGAACGCAAAAATTCATTCAGAAATCCAAAAATGGTCTGAGGAACACAAAAATGGGCTGAAGAAACCAAAAAAGGATTGAGGAACCCAAAAATGGATTGAGGAACTGAAAAATGGATTGGGGAACCCAAAAATGGGCTCAGGAACACAAAAATGGGCTCAGGAAAACAAAAAAATAGATTGAAGAACCCATAAATGGGCTGAGAATACCAAAAATGGTCGGAAGGTCCCAAAAATTGCTTGAGGAACCCAAAAATGGGCTGAAGAATCCAAAAAAGGACTGTGGAACCCAAAAATAGGCTCAGGAACACAAAAATGGATTGAGAAACCCAAAATAGGGCAGAGGAATCAAAAAATGGATAGAGAAAACCAAAAATGGATTGAGGAAACCTAAAATGGGCTCAGAAACGCAAAAATGCATTCAGAAATCCAAAAATGGTCTGAGGAACACAAAAATGGGCTGAAGAAACAAAAAAAGGATTGAGGAACCCAAAAATGGATTGAGGAACTGAAAAATGGATTGAGGAACTGAAAAATGGATTGAGGAACCCAAAAATGGGCTCAGGAACACAAAAATGGGCTCAGGAAAACAAAAAAATAGATTGAAGAACCCATAAATGGGCTGAGGATACCAAAAATGGTCGGAAGGTCCCAAAAATTGCTTGAGGAATCCAAAAATGGGCTGAAGAATCCAAAAAAGGACTGTGGAACCCAAAAATAGGCTCAGGAACACAAAAATGGATTGAGAAACCCAAAATAGGGCAGAGGGATCAAAAAATGGATAGAGAAACCCAAAAATGGATTGAGGAAACCTAAAGTGGGCTCAGAAACGCAAAAATGCATTCAGAAATCGAAAAATGGTCTGAGAAACACAAATATGGGCTGAAGAAACCAAAAAAGGATTGAGGAACCCAAAAATGGATTGAGGAACTGAAAAATGGATTGAGGAACTGAAAAATGGATTGAGGAACCCAAAAATCGGCTCAGGAACACAAAAATGGGCTCAGGAAAACAAAAAAATAGATTGAAGAACCCATAAATGGGCTGAGGATACCAAAAATGGTCGGAAGGTCCCAAAAATTGCTTGAGGAATCCAAAAATGGGCTGAAGAATCCAAAAAAGGACTGTGGAACCCAAAAATAGGCTCAGGAACACAAAAATGGATTGAGAAACTCAAAATAGGGCAGAGGGATCAAAAAATGGATAGAGAAACCCAAAAATGGATTGAGGAAACCAAAAATGGGGTCAGAAACGCAAAAATGCATTCAGAAATCGAAAAATGGTCTGAGGAACACAAATATGGGCTGAAGAAACCAAAAAAGGATTGAGGAACCCAAAAATGGATTGAGGAATTGAAAAATGGATTGAGGAACTGAAAAATGGATTGAGGAAACCATAAATGGGCTCAAGAACCCAAAAATGGGCTCAAGAACCCAAAAATTGTTGAGGAAACCAAAAATGGGCTGAAGAAACCAAAAATGGACTGAGGAACCCAAAAATGGATTGAGGAACCCAAAAATGGGCTGAGGAACCCAAAAATGGGCTGAAGAATACAAAAAAGGTTTGAGGAAACCAAAAATGGTCTGAGGAACCAAAGAACTGATTGACGAACCCAAAAATGGGCTGAGGAAACAAAAAATGGGCTGAAGAAACCAAAATCGGATTGAGGAAACCAAAAATTGATTGAAAAACCCAAAAATTGTCTGAAGAACGCAAAAACAGATTGAGGAACACAAAAATGGGCAGAGGAACACAAAAATGGGATCAGGAACCCAAAGAAATGGATTGAAGAATCCAAAAATGCACCTAGTAAACAATAAATGCATTGAGGAACACAAAAATGGTCTGAGGAACACAAAAACGGGCTGAAGAAACCAAAAAAGGATTGCGGAACCCAAAAATAGATTGAGGAATTGAAAAATGGATTGAGGAACTGAAAAATGGATTGAGGAACCCAAAAATTGGCTCAAGAACCCAAAAATGGGCTCAAGAACCCAAAAATTGTTTGAGGAAACCAAAAATGGGCTGAAGAAACCAAAAATGGACTGAGGAACCCAAAAATGGATTGAGGAACCCAAAAATGGGCTCAGGAACACAAAAATGGGCTGAGGAACCAAAGAATTGATTGAGGAAGCCAAAAATGGGCTGAGGAAACAAAAAATGGGCTGAAGAAATCAAAAACGGATTGAGGAAACAAAAAATGGATTGAAAAACCCAAAAATTGTCTGAAGAACGCAAAAACAGATTGAGGAACACAAAAATGGGCAGAGGAACACACAAATGGGCTCAGGAACCCATAAATGGTCTGAGGAACCCAGAAATGGATTGAGGAACATAAAAATGGGCTCAGGAACCCAAAGAAATGGATTGAAGAACCCAAAAATGCGCTTAGTAAACGATAAATGCATTGAGGAACCCAAAAATGGTCTGAGGAACCCAAAAATGGGCTGAAGAATCCAAAAATTAACTGACGAAGCCAAAAATAGGCTGAAGAAAAAGCAATAGATTGAGTAACCCAAAAATGGGCTGAAAAAAACAGAAAATTGTCTGAGGAACCCAAAAATGGCCTGAGGAAATAAAAAATGGATTGAGAAACCCAAAAATGGGCTAAAGAAGGAAAAAATGGATTGAAGAACCCAAAATTGGATTGAGGAATCCAAAAATGGGCTCAGGAACACAAAAATGGGCTCAGGAAAACAAAAAAATAGATTGAAGAACCCATAAATGGGCTGAGAATAGCAAAAATGGTCGGAAGGTCCCCAAAATTGCTTGAGGAACCCAAAAATGGGCTGAAGAATCCAAAAAAGGACTGTGGAACCCAAAAATAGGCTCAGGAACACAAAAATGGATTGAGAAACCCACAATAGGGCAGAGGAATCAAAAAATGGATAGAGGAACCCAAAAATGGGTTGAGGAAACCATAAATGGGCTCAGAAATGCAAAAATGCATTCAGAAATCCAAAAATGGTCTGAGGAACACAAAAATGGGCTGAAGAAACCAAAAAAGGATTGAGAAAACAAAAAATGAATTGAGGAACTGAAAAATGGATTGAGGAACTGAAAAATGCCTTCAGGAACCTAAAAATGGGCTGAAGAACCCAAAAATGGCCTGAAGAATACAAAAAAGGTTTGAGGAAACCAAAAATGGGCTGAGGAACCAAAGAATTGATTGACGAACCCAAAAATGGGCTGAGGAAACCAAAATCGGATTGAGGAAACCAAAAATTGATTGAAAAACCAAAAATTGTCTGAAGAACGCAAAAACAGATTGAGGAACACAAAAATGGGCAGAGGAACACAAAAATGGGATCAGGAACCCGAAGAAATGGATTGAAGAATCCAAAAATGCACCTAGTAAACGATAAATGCATTGAGGAACACAAAAATGGTCTGAGGAACACAAAAACGGGCTGAAGAAACCAAAAAAGGATTGAGGAACCCAAAAATGGATTGAGGAATTGAAAAATGGATTGAGGAACTGAAAAATGGATTGAGGAAACCATAAATGGCCTCAAGAACCCAAAAATGGGCTCAAGAACCCAAAAATTGTTGAGGAAACCAAAAATGGGCTGAAGAAACCAAAAATGGACTGAGGAACCCAAAAATGGATTGAGGAACCCCAAAATGGATTGAGGAACCCGAAGATGGGCTGAGGAACGCAAAAGTGGATTGAGGAATATAAAAATGGATTGAGGGAGTCAAAAATGGGTACAGGAACCCAAAGACAGATTGAGGAACCCAAAAATGGGCAGAGGAACCCCCAAATTGGCTCAGGAACCCAAAAACGGATTGAGGAACCCAAAAAAGGATTGAGGAAACAAAAATTGACTCAGGAACCGAAAACTGGATTGAGGAACCCAAAAATGGGCTGAGGAAAGAAAAAGTGGATCGAAGAACCCAAAAATGGATTGAGGAAACCAAAAATTGATTGAGGCACTCATAAATGGTCTGAGGAAACAAAAAAATGGGCTGAAGAACCCCAAAATGGATTGAGGAACACCTCATTTGAAAGAGCAAAGTGAGCGCTCTTCACTGGCAGATCCTTCTGGAAAGACCTGCAATTCCTCTCTCCCCCGTCCCAGACATTGTCAGCCTTGCGGACAAGCAGGGTGGTTAACAATGCATGCCCTGGGTGTTGGTCTTCTGAGGAGACAGGCAAGCGCTGAAGAACCTGCTGCTTTTTTTGAGTGATTTAATGCCTTCTATGGAAACAGATTCACCAGCGGCTGAGAATTCCCACTGCAGTGATGTGGCTGCTAACTGCGGAGATGGATGAGGATTCAAATGACTGCTGCTGTCGGAGGGAAGGAGCAGCCCGACTGCTTTTCTGTGGCTTTGAAATGGCTGCACGAAGAAAACTTTTGACAGCAACACGTTTCAGCGCTAGCAGTTCTCAGACAGCTTTACCTCTTAGTGCAAAGAACCTGTGGAACCGGAGTCTGCTGAGAATGCCCAAGAATGCGCGCGGAGCTTGCTCGGCTAAGCAAGAGCACACGGGCTCTCTCCCCGGAGGTTTCAACCTCCGCGGCCGAACGACCTTGAGGGGTAGCCGGTGTCCGCTATCAGACAGACCCCGGCGTTTTACAGTCATGCGGAAGAGCTGTGGCAGAGACGGCAGAAGGGAGCAGAGAAGGCACGGCTCCGAGGCAAGAAGCAGACTGGAAGGCGTACCTGTGTGTGATGAACAGACGCCTGACGAATAGACTGGCAAGGAACCGGTTTCAGATCTAACAGTACACAGAAAGACTTATCTCTCGATGTAAAGCTTCCGTGCATCCCGAGTCTGCTAAGAAGCACATGAAAATACGAATCGCTCCTCGCTGGTCTATTAGCAGTTCGTTGGCTTACTTGTGCTGCGCAGACGAAGGCAGAGGATGATCTTGCAGGGTGAAACATTTCTCGCCTGACAGGTTTCTTGTCTGAGCAACAGCTAGACGTTTTACAGTGATGCGGCTGCTTACAGCTGAGATGGAGGAAGATTTAAATGACTGCTGTTGTCGGAGGGAAGGAACAGACCGACTGCTTTTCTGTGACTTTGGAACCGGCTGTAAAAGGGGCTCCGTTAGGAGGGACATTAAGAGTGTAATAGGGGCTCTAGAGACGGCTCCATAGGAGATGGGCTGAGGAAACTAAGAATTGATTGAGGAACCCAAAAATGGGCTGAGGAAACAAAAAATGGGCTGAAGAAACCAAAAATGGATAGAGGAACCCAAAAATGGGTTGAGGAAACCATAAATGGGCTCAGAAATGCAAAAATGCATTCAGAAATCCAAAAATGGTCTGAGGAACACAAAAATGGGCTGAAGAAACCAAAAAAGGATTGAGAAAACCAAAAATGAATTGAGGAACTGAAAAATGGATTGAGGAACTGAAAAATGCCTTCAGGAACCTAAAAATGGGCTGAAGAACCCAAAAATGGCCTGAAGAATACAAAAAAGGTTTGAGGAAACCAAAAATGGGCTGAGGAACCAAAGAATTGATTGACGAACCCAAAAATGGGCTGAGGAAACCAAAATCGGATTGAGGAAACCAAAAATTGATTGAAAAACCCAAAAATTGTCTGAAGAACGCAAAAACAGATTGAGGAACACAAAAATGGGCAGAGGAACACAAAAATGGGATCAGGAACCCGAAGAAATGGATTGAAGAATCCAAAAATGCACCTAGTAAACGATAAATGCATTGAGGAACACAAAAATGGTCTGAGGAACACAAAAACGGGCTGAAGAAACCAAAAAAGGATTGAGGAACCCAAAAATGGATTGAGGAATTGAAAAATGGATTGAGGAACTGAAAAATGGATTGAGGAAACCATAAATGGCCTCAAGAACCCAAAAATGGGCTCAAGAACCCAAAAATTGTTGAGGAAACCAAAAATGGGCTGAAGAAACCAAAAATGGACTGAGGAACCCAAAAATGGATTGAGGAACCCCAAAATGGATTGAGGAACCCGAAGATGGGCTGAGGAACGCAAAAGTGGATTGAGGAATATAAAAATGGATTGAGGGAGTCAAAAATGGGTACAGGAACCCAAAGACAGATTGAGGAACCCAAAAATGGGCAGAGGAACCCCCAAATTGGCTCAGGAACCCAAAAACGGATTGAGGAACCCAAAAAAGGATTGAGGAAACAAAAATTGACTCAGGAACCGAAAACTGGATTGAGGAACCCAAAAATGGGCTGAGGAAAGAAAAAGTGGATCGAAGAACCCAGAAATGGATTGAGGAAACCAAAAATTGATTGAGGCACTCATAAATGGTCTGAGGAAACAAAAAAATGGGCTGAAGAACCCCAAAATGGATTGAGGAACACCTCATTTGAAAGAGCAAAGTGAGCGCTCTTCACTGGCAGATCCTTCTGGAAAGACCTGCAATTCCTCTCTCCCCCGTCCCAGACATTGTCAGCCTTGCGGACAAGCAGGGTGGTTAACAATGCATGCCCTGGGTGTTGGTCTTCTGAGGAGACAGGCAAGCGCTGAAGAACCTGCTGCTTTTTTTGAGTGATTTAATGCCTTCTATGGAAACAGATTCACCAGCGGCTGAGAATTCCCACTGCAGTGATGTGGCTGCTAACTGCGGAGATGGATGAGGATTCAAATGACTGCTGCTGTCGGAGGGAAGGAGCAGCCCGACTGCTTTTCTGTGGCTTTGAAATGGCTGCACGAAGAAAACTTTTGACAGCAACACGTTTCAGCGCTAGCAGTTCTCAGACAGCTTTACCTCTTAGTGCAAAGAACCTGTGGAACCGGAGTCTGCTGAGAATGCCCAAGAATGCGCGCGGAGCTTGCTCGGCTAAGCAAGAGCACACGGGCTCTCTCCCCGGAGGTTTCAACCTCCGCGGCCGAACGACCTTGAGGGGTAGCCGGTGTCCGCTATCAGACAGACCCCGGCGTTTTACAGTCATGCGGAAGAGCTGTGGCAGAGACGGCAGAAGGGAGCAGAGAAGGCACGGCTCCGAGGCAAGAAGCAGACTGGAAGGCGTACCTGTGTGTGATGAACAGACGCCTGACGAATAGACTGGCAAGGAACCGGTTTCAGATCTAACAGTACACAGAAAGACTTATCTCTCGATGTAAAGCTTCCGTGCATCCCGAGTCTGCTAAGAAGCACATGAAAATACGAATCGCTCCTCGCTGGTCTATTAGCAGTTCGTTGGCTTACTTGTGCTGCGCAGACGAAGGCAGAGGATGATCTTGCAGGGTGAAACATTTCTCGCCTGACAGGTTTCTTGTCTGAGCAACAGCTAGACGTTTTACAGTGATGCGGCTGCTTACAGCTGAGATGGAGGAAGATTTAAATGACTGCTGTTGTCGGAGGGAAGGAACAGACCGACTGCTTTTCTGTGACTTTGGAACCGGCTGTAAAAGGGGCTCCGTTAGGAGGGACATTAAGAGTGTAATAGGGGCTCTAGAGACGGCTCCGTAGGAGAAGACAAAGAGCGAGAAAGGGACTCGAGAGGGTCCCATATGCGCGACTTATGGCAGGGATAGGAACTTTATCGGGGGTTCCACTGGGGCGACACAGGGCGCGATAGGGGCTCAATAGAGGGTGGCATACGGTGTACAGAGGGTTCGACAGGTGCTCTTCGGAGGGCTCCATAGCGGGATCATAAGGGGAGCGATATGGGCTCTCCAGGAGGTAGAATTAGTGCGACCGAGTGTGTCGTAGAGGCTGTACAAGAGGCTCCATAGGAGGAAGATAGGGAGCAAGAAACGGGCTCTGTAGAGGGCTGCATAGTGGAGAGAAAGATAGAGATAGGGCTCAGAAACCCAAAAGTGGATCGAAGAAGGAAAAAATGGCTGAGGAACCCAAAAATGGGCTGAGGAAATGAAAAATAGTTAAAGAAACGGAAAAACAGGCTGAGGAAACTAAAAATGGATTGAGAAACCCAAAAATGAATTGAGGAACCAAAAATTGGCTGAGAAACCCCCAAATGGGCTCAGGAACCCCAAAATGGGCTCAGGAACCCAAAAATGCTTTGAGGAACTCAAAAATGGGCTGAAGATCCCAAAGACGGATTGAGAAAACCGAAAATCGGCTGAGGAACCCAAAAATGGATTGAGGAACCCAAAAATGAATTGAAAAACCCAAAAATGTTTTGAGGAATGCACAAATGAGCTGAGGAACCCCAAAATGGGCTGAGGAGACAAAAAATGGATTGAGGAACCCCAAAATGGATTGAGGAACCCGAAAATGGGCTGAGGAACGCAAAAGTGGATTGAGGAATATAAAAATGGATTGAGGGAGCCAAAAATGGGTACAGGAACCCAAAGAGAGATTGAGGAACCCAAAAATGGGCAGAGGAACCCCCAAATTGGCTCAGGAACCCAAAAACGGATTGAGGAACCCAAAAAAGGATTGAGGAAACAAAAAATGGACTCAGGAACCGAAAACTGGATTGAGGAACCCAAAAATGGGCTGAGGAAAGAAAAAGTGGATCGAAGAACCCAAAAATGGATTGAGGAAACCAAAAATTGATTGAGGCACTCATAAATGGTCTGAGGAAACAAAAAAATGGGCTGAAGAACCCCAAAATGGATTGAGGAACACCTCATTTGAAAGAGCAAAGTGAGCGCTCTTCACTGGCAGATCCTTCTGGAAAGACCTGCAATTCCTCTCTCCCCCGTCCCAGACATTGTCAGCCTTGCGGACAAGCAGGGTGGTTAACAATGCATTCCCTGGGTGTTGGTCTTCTGAGGAGACAGGCAAGCGCTGAAGAACCTGCTGCTTTTTTTGAGTGATTTAATGCCTTCTACGGAAACAGATTCACCAGCGGCTGAGAATTCCCACTGCAGTGATGTGGCTGCTAACTGCGGAGATGGATGAGGATTCAAATGACTGCTGCTGTCGGAGGGAAGGAGCAGCCCGACTGCTTTTCTGTGGCTTTGAAATGGCTGCACGAAGAAAACTTTTGACAGCAACACGTTTCAGCGCTAGCAGTTCTCAGACAGCTTTACCTCTTAGTGCAAAGAACCTGTGGAACCGGAGTCTGCTGAGAATGCCCAAGAATGCGCGCGGAGCTTGCTCGGCTAAGCAAGAGCACACGGGCTCTCTCCCCGGAGGTTTCAACCTCCGCGGCCGAACGACCTTGAGGGGTAGCCGGTGTCCGCTATCAGACAGACCCCGGCGTTTTACAGTCATGCGGAAGAGCTGTGGCAGAGACGGCAGAAGGGAGCAGAGAAGGCACGGCTCCGAGGCAAGAAGCAGACTGGAAGGCGTACCTGTGTGTGATGAACAGACGCCTGACGAATAGACTGGCAAGGAACCGGTTTCAGATCTAACAGTACACAGAAAGACTTATCTCTCGATGTAAAGCTTCCGTGCATCCCGAGTCTGCTAAGAAGCACATGAAAATACGAATCGCTCCTCGCTGGTCTATTAGCAGTTCGTTGGCTTACTTGTGCTGCGCAGACGAAGGCAGAGGATGATCTTGCAGGGTGAAACATTTCTCGCCTGACAGGTTTCTTGTCTGAGCAACAGCTAGACGTTTTACAGTGATGCGGCTGCTTACAGCTGAGATGGAGGAAGATTTAAATGACTGCTGTTGTCGGAGGGAAGGAACAGACCGACTGCTTTTCTGTGACTTTGGAACCGGCTGTAAAAGGGGCTCCGTTAGGAGGGACATTAAGAGTGTAATAGGGGCTCTAGAGACGGCTCCATAGGAGATGGGCTGAGGAAACTAAGAATTGATTGAGGAACCCAAAAATGGGCTGAGGAAACAAAAAATGGGCTGAAGAAACCAAAAATGGATAGAGGAACCCAAAAATGGGTTGAGGAAACCATAAATGGGCTCAGAAATGCAAAAATGCATTCAGAAATCCAAAAATGGTCTGAGGAACACAAAAATGGGCTGAAGAAACCAAAAAAGGATTGAGAAAACCAAAAATGAATTGAGGAACTGAAAAATGGATTGAGGAACTGAAAAATGCCTTCAGGAACCTAAAAATGGGCTGAAGAACCCAAAAATGGCCTGAAGAATACAAAAAAGGTTTGAGGAAACCAAAAATGGGCTGAGGAACCAAAGAATTGATTGACGAACCCAAAAATGGGCTGAGGAAACCAAAATCGGATTGAGGAAACCAAAAATTGATTGAAAAACCCAAAAATTGTCTGAAGAACGCAAAAACAGATTGAGGAACACAAAAATGGGCAGAGGAACACAAAAATGGGATCAGGAACCCGAAGAAATGGATTGAAGAATCCAAAAATGCACCTAGTAAACGATAAATGCATTGAGGAACACAAAAATGGTCTGAGGAACACAAAAACGGGCTGAAGAAACCAAAAAAGGATTGAGGAACCCAAAAATGGATTGAGGAATTGAAAAATGGATTGAGGAACTGAAAAATGGATTGAGGAAACCATAAATGGCCTCAAGAACCCAAAAATGGGCTCAAGAACCCAAAAATTGTTGAGGAAACCAAAAATGGGCTGAAGAAACCAAAAATGGACTGAGGAACCCAAAAATGGATTGAGGAACCCCAAAATGGATTGAGGAACCCGAAGATGGGCTGAGGAACGCAAAAGTGAATTGAGGAATATAAAAATGGATTGAGGGAGTCAAAAATGGGTACAGGAACCCAAAGACAGATTGAGGAACCCAAAAATGGGCAGAGGAACCCCCAAATTGGCTCAGGAACCCAAAAACGGATTGAGGAACCCAAAAAAGGATTGAGGAAACAAAAATTGACTCAGGAACCGAAAACTGGATTGAGGAACCCAAAAATGGGCTGAGGAAAGAAAAAGTGGATCGAAGAACCCAGAAATGGATTGAGGAAACCAAAAATTGATTGAGGCACTCATAAATGGTCTGAGGAAACAAAAAAATGGGCTGAAGAACCCCAAAATGGATTGAGGAACACCTCATTTGAAAGAGCAAAGTGAGCGCTCTTCACTGGCAGATCCTTCTGGAAAGACCTGCAATTCCTCTCTCCCCCGTCCCAGACATTGTCAGCCTTGCGGACAAGCAGGGTGGTTAACAATGCATGCCCTGGGTGTTGGTCTTCTGAGGAGACAGGCAAGCGCTGAAGAACCTGCTGCTTTTTTTGAGTGATTTAATGCCTTCTACGGAAACAGATTCACCAGCGGCTGAGAATTCCCACTGCAGTGATGTGGCTGCTAACTGCGGAGATGGATGAGGATTCAAATGACTGCTGCTGTCGGAGGGAAGGAGCAGCCCGACTGCTTTTCTGTGGCTTTGAAATGGCTGCACGAAGAAAACTTTTGACAGCAACACGTTTCAGCGCTAGCAGTTCTCAGACAGCTTTACCTCTTAGTGCAAAGAACCTGTGGAACCGGAGTCTGCTGAGAATGCCCAAGAATGCGCGCGGAGCTTGCTCGGCTAAGCAAGAGCACACGGGCTCTCTCCCCGGAGGTTTCAACCTCCGCGGCCGAACGACCTTGAGGGGTAGCCGGTGTCCGCTATCAGACAGACCCCGGCGTTTTACAGTCATGCGGAAGAGCTGTGGCAGAGACGGCAGAAGGGAGCAGAGAAGGCACGGCTCCGAGGCAAGAAGCAGACTGGAAGGCGTACCTGTGTGTGATGAACAGACGCCTGACGAATAGACTGGCAAGGAACCGGTTTCAGATCTAACAGTACACAGAAAGACTTATCTCTCGATGTAAAGCTTCCGTGCATCCCGAGTCTGCTAAGAAGCACATGAAAATACGAATCGCTCCTCGCTGGTCTATTAGCAGTTCGTTGGCTTACTTGTGCTGCGCAGACGAAGGCAGAGGATGATCTTGCAGGGTGAAACATTTCTCGCCTGACAGGTTTCTTGTCTGAGCAACAGCTAGACGTTTTACAGTGATGCGGCTGCTTACAGCTGAGATGGAGGAAGATTTAAATGACTGCTGTTGTCGGAGGGAAGGAACAGACCGACTGCTTTTCTGTGACTTTGGAACCGGCTGTAAAAGGGGCTCCGTTAGGAGGGACATTAAGAGTGTAATAGGGGCTCTAGAGACGGCTCCGTAGGAGAAGACAAAGAGCGAGAAAGGGACTCGAGAGGGTCCCATATGCGCGACTTATGGCAGGGATAGGAACTTTATCGGGGGTTCCACTGGGGCGACACAGGGCGCGATAGGGGCTCAATAGAGGGTGGCATACGGTGTACAGAGGGTTCGACAGGTGCTCTTCGGAGGGCTCCATAGCGGGATCATAAGGGGAGCGATATGGGCTCTCCAGGAGGTAGAATTAGTGCGACCGAGTGTGTCGTAGAGGCTGTACAAGAGGCTCCATAGGAGGAAGATAGGGAGCAAGAAACGGGCTCTGTAGAGGGCTGCATAGTGGAGAGAAAGATAGAGATAGGGCTCAGAAACCCAAAAGTGGATCGAAGAAGGAAAAAATGGCTGAGGAACCCAAAAATGGGCTGAGGAAATGAAAAATAGTTAAAGAAACGGAAAAACAGGCTGAGGAAACTAAAAATGGATTGAGAAACCCAAAAATGAATTGAGGAACCAAAAATTGGCTGAGAAACCCCCAAATGGGCTCAGGAACCCCAAAATGGGCTCAGGAACCCAAAAATGCTTTGAGGAACTCAAAAATGGGCTGAAGATCCCAAAGACGGATTGAGAAAACCGAAAATCGGCTGAGGAACCCAAAAATGGATTGAGGAACCCAAAAATGAATTGAAAAACCCAAAAATGTTTTGAGGAATGCACAAATGAGCTGAGGAACCCCAAAATGGGCTGAGGAGACAAAAAATGGATTGAGGAACCCCAAAATGGATTGAGGAACCCGAAAATGGGCTGAGGAACGCAAAAGTGGATTGAGGAATATAAAAATGGATTGAGGGAGCCAAAAATGGGTACAGGAACCCAAAGAGAGATTGAGGAACCCAAAAATGGGCAGAGGAACCCCCAAATTGGCTCAGGAACCCAAAAACGGATTGAGGAACCCAAAAAAGGATTGAGGAAACAAAAAATGGACTCAGGAACCGAAAACTGGATTGAGGAACCCAAAAATGGGCTGAGGAAAGAAAAAGTGGATCGAAGAACCCAAAAATGGATTGAGGAAACCAAAAATTGATTGAGGCACTCATAAATGGTCTGAGGAAACAAAAAAATGGGCTGAAGAACCCCAAAATGGATTGAGGAACACCTCATTTGAAAGAGCAAAGTGAGCGCTCTTCACTGGCAGATCCTTCTGGAAAGACCTGCAATTCCTCTCTCCCCCGTCCCAGACATTGTCAGCCTTGCGGACAAGCAGGGTGGTTAACAATGCATTCCCTGGGTGTTGGTCTTCTGAGGAGACAGGCAAGCGCTGAAGAACCTGCTGCTTTTTTTGAGTGATTTAATGCCTTCTACGGAAACAGATTCACCAGCGGCTGAGAATTCCCACTGCAGTGATGTGGCTGCTAACTGCGGAGATGGATGAGGATTCAAATGACTGCTGCTGTCGGAGGGAAGGAGCAGCCCGACTGCTTTTCTGTGGCTTTGAAATGGCTGCACGAAGAAAACTTTTGACAGCAACACGTTTCAGCGCTAGCAGTTCTCAGACAGCTTTACCTCTTAGTGCAAAGAACCTGTGGAACCGGAGTCTGCTGAGAATGCCCAAGAATGCGCGCGGAGCTTGCTCGGCTAAGCAAGAGCACACGGGCTCTCTCCCCGGAGGTTTCAACCTCCGCGGCCGAACGACCTTGAGGGGTAGCCGGTGTCCGCTATCAGACAGACCCCGGCGTTTTACAGTCATGCGGAAGAGCTGTGGCAGAGACGGCAGAAGGGAGCAGAGAAGGCACGGCTCCGAGGCAAGAAGCAGACTGGAAGGCGTACCTGTGTGTGATGAACAGACGCCTGACGAATAGACTGGCAAGGAACCGGTTTCAGATCTAACAGTACACAGAAAGACTTATCTCTCGATGTAAAGCTTCCGTGCATCCCGAGTCTGCTAAGAAGCACATGAAAATACGAATCGCTCCTCGCTGGTCTATTAGCAGTTCGTTGGCTTACTTGTGCTGCGCAGACGAAGGCAGAGGATGATCTTGCAGGGTGAAACATTTCTCGCCTGACAGGTTTCTTGTCTGAGCAACAGCTAGACGTTTTACAGTGATGCGGCTGCTTACAGCTGAGATGGAGGAAGATTTAAATGACTGCTGTTGTCGGAGGGAAGGAACAGACCGACTGCTTTTCTGTGACTTTGGAACCGGCTGTAAAAGGGGCTCCGTTAGGAGGGACATTAAGAGTGTAATAGGGGCTCTAGAGACGGCTCCGTAGGAGAAGACAAAGAGCGAGAAAGGGACTCGAGAGGGTCCCATATGCGCGACTTATGGCAGGGATAGGAACTTTATCGGGGGTTCCACTGGGGCGACACAGGGCGCGATAGGGGCTCAATAGAGGGTGGCATACGGTGTACAGAGGGTTCGACAGGTGCTCTTCGGAGGGCTCCATAGCGGGATCATAAGGGGAGCGATATGGGCTCTCCAGGAGGTAGAATTAGTGCGACCGAGTGTGTCGTAGAGGCTGTACAAGAGGCTCCATAGGAGGAAGATAGGGAGCAAGAAACGGGCTCTGTAGAGGGCTGCATAGTGGAGAGAAAGATAGAGATAGGGCTCAGAAACCCAAAAGTGGATCGAAGAAGGAAAAAATGGCTGAGGAACCCAAAAATGGGCTGAGGAAATGAAAAATAGTTAAAGAAACGGAAAAACAGGCTGAGGAAACTAAAAATGGATTGAGAAACCCAAAAATGAATTGAGGAACCAAAAATTGGCTGAGAAACCCCCAAATGGGCTCAGGAACCCCAAAATGGGCTCAGGAACCCAAAAATGCTTTGAGGAACTCAAAAATGGGCTGAAGATCCCAAAGACGGATTGAGAAAACCGAAAATCGGCTGAGGAACCCAAAAATGGATTGAGGAACCCAAAAATGAATTGAAAAACCCAAAAATGTTTTGAGGAATGCACAAATGAGCTGAGGAACCCCAAAATGGGCTGAGGAGACAAAAAATGGATTGAGGAACCCCAAAATGGATTGAGGAACCCGAAAATGGGCTGAGGAACGCAAAAGTGGATTGAGGAATATAAAAATGGATTGAGGGAGCCAAAAATGGGTACAGGAACCCAAAGAGAGATTGAGGAACCCAAAAATGGGCAGAGGAACCCCCAAATTGGCTCAGGAACCCAAAAACGGATTGAGGAACCCAAAAAAGGATTGAGGAAACAAAAAATGGACTCAGGAACCGAAAACTGGATTGAGGAACCCAAAAATGGGCTGAGGAAAGAAAAAGTGGATCGAAGAACCCAAAAATGGATTGAGGAAACCAAAAATTGATTGAGGCACTCATAAATGGTCTGAGGAAACAAAAAAATGGGCTGAAGAACCCCAAAATGGATTGAGGAACACCTCATTTGAAAGAGCAAAGTGAGCGCTCTTCACTGGCAGATCCTTCTGGAAAGACCTGCAATTCCTCTCTCCCCCGTCCCAGACATTGTCAGCCTTGCGGACAAGCAGGGTGGTTAACAATGCATTCCCTGGGTGTTGGTCTTCTGAGGAGACAGGCAAGCGCTGAAGAACCTGCTGCCTTTTTTGAGTGATTTAATGCCTTCTATGGAAACAGATTCACCAGCGGCTGAGAATTCCCACTGCAGTGATGTGGCTGCTAACTGCGGAGATGGATGAGGATTCAAATGACTGCTGCTGTCGGAGGGAAGGAGCAGCCCGACTGCTTTTCTGTGGCTTTGAAATGGCTGCACGAAGAAAACTTTTGACAGCAACACGTTTCAGCGCTAGCAGTTCTCAGACAGCTTTACCTCTTAGTGCAAAGAACCTGTGGAACCGGAGTCTGCTGAGAATGCCCAAGAATGCGCGCGGAGCTTGCTCGGCTAAGCAAGAGCACACGGGCTCTCTCCCCGGAGGTTTCAACCTCCGCGGCCGAACGACCTTGAGGGGTAGCCGGTGTCCGCTATCAGACAGACCCCGGCGTTTTACAGTCATGCGGAAGAGCTGTGGCAGAGACGGCAGAAGGGAGCAGAGAAGGCACGGCTCCGAGGCAAGAAGCAGACTGGAAGGCGTACCTGTGTGTGATGAACAGACGCCTGACGAATAGACTGGCAAGGAACCGGTTTCAGATCTAACAGTACACAGAAAGACTTATCTCTCGATGTAAAGCTTCCGTGCATCCCGAGTCTGCTAAGAAGCACATGAAAATACGAATCGCTCCTCGCTGGTCTATTAGCAGTTCGTTGGCTTACTTGTGCTGCGCAGACGAAGGCAGAGGATGATCTTGCAGGGTGAAACATTTCTCGCCTGACAGGTTTCTTGTCTGAGCAACAGCTAGACGTTTTACAGTGATGCGGCTGCTTACAGCTGAGATGGAGGAAGATTTAAATGACTGCTGTTGTCGGAGGGAAGGAACAGACCGACTGCTTTTCTGTGACTTTGGAACCGGCTGTAAAAGGGGCTCCGTTAGGAGGGACATTAAGAGTGTAATAGGGGCTCTAGAGACGGCTCCGTAGGAGAAGACAAAGAGCGAGAAAGGGACTCGAGAGGGTCCCATATGCGCGACTTATGGCAGGGATAGGAACTTTATCGGGGGTTCCACTGGGGCGACACAGGGCGCGATAGGGGCTCAATAGAGGGTGGCATACGGTGTACAGAGGGTTCGACAGGTGCTCTTCGGAGGGCTCCATAGCGGGATCATAAGGGGAGCGATATGGGCTCTCCAGGAGGTAGAATTAGTGCGACCGAGTGTGTCGTAGAGGCTGTACAAGAGGCTCCATAGGAGGAAGATAGGGAGCAAGAAACGGGCTCTGTAGAGGGCTGCATAGTGGAGAGAAAGATAGAGATAGGGCTCAGAAACCCAAAAGTGGATCGAAGAAGGAAAAAATGGCTGAGGAACCCAAAAATGGGCTGAGGAAATGAAAAATAGTTAAAGAAACGGAAAAACAGGCTGAGGAAACTAAAAATGGATTGAGAAACCCAAAAATGAATTGAGGAACCAAAAATTGGCTGAGAAACCCCCAAATGGGCTCAGGAACCCCAAAATGGGCTCAGGAACCCAAAAATGCTTTGAGGAACTCAAAAATGGGCTGAAGATCCCAAAGACGGATTGAGAAAACCGAAAATCGGCTGAGGAACCCAAAAATGGATTGAGGAACCCAAAAATGAATTGAAAAACCCAAAAATGTTTTGAGGAATGCACAAATGAGCTGAGGAACCCCAAAATGGGCTGAGGAGACAAAAAATGGATTGAGGAACCCCAAAATGGATTGAGGAACCCGAAAATGGGCTGAGGAACGCAAAAGTGGATTGAGGAATATAAAAATGGATTGAGGGAGCCAAAAATGGGTACAGGAACCCAAAGACAGATTGAGGAACCCAAAAATGGGCAGAGGAACCCCCAAATTGGCTCAGGAACCCAAAAACGGATTGAGGAACCCAAAAAAGGATTGAGGAAACAAAAAATGGACTCAGGAACCGAAAACTGGATTGAGGAACCCAAAAATGGGCTGAGGAAAGAAAAAGTGGATCGAAGAACCCAAAAATGGATTGAGGAAACCAAAAATTGATTGAGGCACTCATAAATGGTCTGAGGAAACAAAAAAATGGGCTGAAGAACCCCAAAATGGATTGAGGAACACCTCATTTGAAAGAGCAAAGTGAGCGCTCTTCACTGGCAGATCCTTCTGGAAAGACCTGCAATTCCTCTCTCCCCCGTCCCAGACATTGTCAGCCTTGCGGACAAGCAGGGTGGTTAACAATGCATTCCCTGGGTGTTGGTCTTCTGAGGAGACAGGCAAGCGCTGAAGAACCTGCTGCCTTTTTTGAGTGATTTAATGCCTTCTACGGAAACAGATTCACCAGCGGCTGAGAATTCCCACTGCAGTGATGTGGCTGCTAACTGCGGAGATGGATGAGGATTCAAATGACTGCTGCTGTCGGAGGGAAGGAGCAGCCCGACTGCTTTTCTGTGGCTTTGAAATGGCTGCACGAAGAAAACTTTTGACAGCAACACGTTTCAGCGCTAGCAGTTCTCAGACAGCTTTACCTCTTAGTGCAAAGAACCTGTGGAACCGGAGTCTGCTGAGAATGCCCAAGAATGCGCGCGGAGCTTGCTCGGCTAAGCAAGAGCACACGGGCTCTCTCCCCGGAGGTTTCAACCTCCGCGGCCGAACGACCTTGAGGGGTAGCCGGTGTCCGCTATCAGACAGACCCCGGCGTTTTACAGTCATGCGGAAGAGCTGTGGCAGAGACGGCAGAAGGGAGCAGAGAAGGCACGGCTCCGAGGCAAGAAGCAGACTGGAAGGCGTACCTGTGTGTGATGAACAGACGCCTGACGAATAGACTGGCAAGGAACCGGTTTCAGATCTAACAGTACACAGAAAGACTTATCTCTCGATGTAAAGCTTCCGTGCATCCCGAGTCTGCTAAGAAGCACATGAAAATACGAATCGCTCCTCGCTGGTCTATTAGCAGTTCGTTGGCTTACTTGTGCTGCGCAGACGAAGGCAGAGGATGATCTTGCAGGGTGAAACATTTCTCGCCTGACAGGTTTCTTGTCTGAGCAACAGCTAGACGTTTTACAGTGATGCGGCTGCTTACAGCTGAGATGGAGGAAGATTTAAATGACTGCTGTTGTCGGAGGGAAGGAACAGACCGACTGCTTTTCTGTGACTTTGGAACCGGCTGTAAAAGGGGCTCCGTTAGGAGGGACATTAAGAGTGTAATAGGGGCTCTAGAGACGGCTCCGTAGGAGAAGACAAAGAGCGAGAAAGGGACTCGAGAGGGTCCCATATGCGCGACTTATGGCAGGGATAGGAACTTTATCGGGGGTTCCACTGGGGCGACACAGGGCGCGATAGGGGCTCAATAGAGGGTGGCATACGGTGTACAGAGGGTTCGACAGGTGCTCTTCGGAGGGCTCCATAGCGGGATCATAAGGGGAGCGATATGGGCTCTCCAGGAGGTAGAATTAGTGCGACCGAGTGTGTCGTAGAGGCTGTACAAGAGGCTCCATAGGAGGAAGATAGGGAGCAAGAAACGGGCTCTGTAGAGGGCTGCATAGTGGAGAGAAAGATAGAGATAGGGCTCAGAAACCCAAAAGTGGATCGAAGAAGGAAAAAATGGCTGAGGAACCCAAAAATGGGCTGAGGAAATGAAAAATAGTTAAAGAAACGGAAAAACAGGCTGAGGAAACTAAAAATGGATTGAGAAACCCAAAAATGAATTGAGGAACCAAAAATTGGCTGAGAAACCCCCAAATGGGCTCAGGAACCCCAAAATGGGCTCAGGAACCCAAAAATGCTTTGAGGAACTCAAAAATGGGCTGAAGATCCCAAAGACGGATTGAGAAAACCGAAAATCGGCTGAGGAACCCAAAAATGGATTGAGGAACCCAAAAATGAATTGAAAAACCCAAAAATGTTTTGAGGAATGCACAAATGAGCTGAGGAACCCCAAAATGGGCTGAGGAGACAAAAAATGGATTGAGGAACCCCAAAATGGATTGAGGAACCCGAAAATGGGCTGAGGAACGCAAAAGTGGATTGAGGAATATAAAAATGGATTGAGGGAGCCAAAAATGGGTACAGGAACCCAAAGACAGATTGAGGAACCCAAAAATGGGCAGAGGAACCCCCAAATTGGCTCAGGAACCCAAAAACGGATTGAGGAACCCAAAAAAGGATTGAGGAAACAAAAAATGGACTCAGGAACCGAAAACTGGATTGAGGAACCCAAAAATGGGCTGAGGAAAGAAAAAGTGGATCGAAGAACCCAAAAATGGATTGAGGAAACCAAAAATTGATTGAGGCACTCATAAATGGTCTGAGGAAACAAAAAAATGGGCTGAAGAACCCCAAAATGGATTGAGGAACACCTCATTTGAAAGAGCAAAGTGAGCGCTCTTCACTGGCAGATCCTTCTGGAAAGACCTGCAATTCCTCTCTCCCCCGTCCCAGACATTGTCAGCCTTGCGGACAAGCAGGGTGGTTAACAATGCATTCCCTGGGTGTTGGTCTTCTGAGGAGACAGGCAAGCGCTGAAGAACCTGCTGCCTTTTTTGAGTGATTTAATGCCTTCTACGGAAACAGATTCACCAGCGGCTGAGAATTCCCACTGCAGTGATGTGGCTGCTAACTGCGGAGATGGATGAGGATTCAAATGACTGCTGCTGTCGGAGGGAAGGAGCAGCCCGACTGCTTTTCTGTGGCTTTGAAATGGCTGCACGAAGAAAACTTTTGACAGCAACACGTTTCAGCGCTAGCAGTTCTCAGACAGCTTTACCTCTTAGTGCAAAGAACCTGTGGAACCGGAGTCTGCTGAGAATGCCCAAGAATGCGCGCGGAGCTTGCTCGGCTAAGCAAGAGCACACGGGCTCTCTCCCCGGAGGTTTCAACCTCCGCGGCCGAACGACCTTGAGGGGTAGCCGGTGTCCGCTATCAGACAGACCCCGGCGTTTTACAGTCATGCGGAAGAGCTGTGGCAGAGACGGCAGAAGGGAGCAGAGAAGGCACGGCTCCGAGGCAAGAAGCAGACTGGAAGGCGTACCTGTGTGTGATGAACAGACGCCTGACGAATAGACTGGCAAGGAACCGGTTTCAGATCTAACAGTACACAGAAAGACTTATCTCTCGATGTAAAGCTTCCGTGCATCCCGAGTCTGCTAAGAAGCACATGAAAATACGAATCGCTCCTCGCTGGTCTATTAGCAGTTCGTTGGCTTACTTGTGCTGCGCAGACGAAGGCAGAGGATGATCTTGCAGGGTGAAACATTTCTCGCCTGACAGGTTTCTTGTCTGAGCAACAGCTAGACGTTTTACAGTGATGCGGCTGCTTACAGCTGAGATGGAGGAAGATTTAAATGACTGCTGTTGTCGGAGGGAAGGAACAGACCGACTGCTTTTCTGTGACTTTGGAACCGGCTGTAAAAGGGGCTCCGTTAGGAGGGACATTAAGAGTGTAATAGGGGCTCTAGAGACGGCTCCGTAGGAGAAGACAAAGAGCGAGAAAGGGACTCGAGAGGGTCCCATATGCGCGACTTATGGCAGGGATAGGAACTTTATCGGGGGTTCCACTGGGGCGACACAGGGCGCGATAGGGGCTCAATAGAGGGTGGCATACGGTGTACAGAGGGTTCGACAGGTGCTCTTCGGAGGGCTCCATAGCGGGATCATAAGGGGAGCGATATGGGCTCTCCAGGAGGTAGAATTAGTGCGACCGAGTGTGTCGTAGAGGCTGTACAAGAGGCTCCATAGGAGGAAGATAGGGAGCAAGAAACGGGCTCTATAGAGGGCTGCATAGTGGAGAGAAAGATAGAGATAGGGCTCAGAAACCCAAAAGTGGATCGAAGAAGGAAAAAATGGCTGAGGAACCCAAAAATGGGCTGAGGAAAAGAAAAATAGTTAAAGAAACGGAAAAACAGGCTGAGGAAACTAAAAATGGATTGAGAAACCCAAAAATGAATTGAGGAACCAAAAATTGGCTGAGAAACCCCCAAATGGGCTCAGGAACCCCAAAATGGGCTCAGGAACCCAAAAATGCTTTGAGGAACTCAAAAATGGGCTGAAGATCCCAAAGACGGATTGAGAAAACCGAAAATCGGCTGAGGAACCCAAAAATGGATTGAGGAACCCAAAAATGAATTGAAAAACCCAAAAATGTTTTGAGGAATGCACAAATGAGCTGAGGAACCCCAAAATGGGCTGAGGAGACAAAAAATGGATTGAGGAACCCCAAAATGGATTGAGGAACCCGAAAATGGGCTGAGGAACGCAAAAGTGGATTGAGGAATATAAAAATGGATTGAGGGAGCCAAAAATGGGTACAGGAACCCAAAGACAGATTGAGGAACCCAAAAATGGGCAGAGGAACCCCCAAATTGGCTCAGGAACCCAAAAACGGATTGAGGAACCCAAAAAAGGATTGAGGAAACAAAAAATGGACTCAGGAACCGAAAACTGGATTGAGGAACCCAAAAATGGGCTGAGGAAAGAAAAAGTGGATCGAAGAACCCAAAAATGGATTGAGGAAACCAAAAATTGATTGAGGCACTCATAAATGGTCTGAGGAAACAAAAAAATGGGCTGAAGAACCCCAAAATGGATTGAGGAACACCTCATTTGAAAGAGCAAAGTGAGCGCTCTTCACTGGCAGATCCTTCTGGAAAGACCTGCAATTCCTCTCTCCCCCGTCCCAGACATTGTCAGCCTTGCGGACAAGCAGGGTGGTTAACAATGCATTCCCTGGGTGTTGGTCTTCTGAGGAGACAGGCAAGCGCTGAAGAACCTGCTGCTTTTTTTGAGTGATTTAATGCCTTCTACGGAAACAGATTCACCAGCGGCTGAGAATTCCCACTGCAGTGATGTGGCTGCTAACTGCGGAGATGGATGAGGATTCAAATGACTGCTGCTGTCGGAGGGAAGGAGCAGCCCGACTGCTTTTCTGTGGCTTTGAAATGGCTGCACGAAGAAAACTTTTGACAGCAACACGTTTCAGCGCTAGCAGTTCTCAGACAGCTTTACCTCTTAGTGCAAAGAACCTGTGGAACCGGAGTCTGCTGAGAATGCCCAAGAATGCGCGCGGAGCTTGCTCGGCTAAGCAAGAGCACACGGGCTCTCTCCCCGGAGGTTTCAACCTCCGCGGCCGAACGACCTTGAGGGGTAGCCGGTGTCCGCTATCAGACAGACCCCGGCGTTTTACAGTCATGCGGAAGAGCTGTGGCAGAGACGGCAGAAGGGAGCAGAGAAGGCACGGCTCCGAGGCAAGAAGCAGACTGGAAGGCGTACCTGTGTGTGATGAACAGACGCCTGACGAATAGACTGGCAAGGAACCGGTTTCAGATCTAACAGTACACAGAAAGACTTATCTCTCGATGTAAAGCTTCCGTGCATCCCGAGTCTGCTAAGAAGCACATGAAAATACGAATCGCTCCTCGCTGGTCTATTAGCAGTTCGTTGGCTTACTTGTGCTGCGCAGACGAAGGCAGAGGATGATCTTGCAGGGTGAAACATTTCTCGCCTGACAGGTTTCTTGTCTGAGCAACAGCTAGACGTTTTACAGTGATGCGGCTGCTTACAGCTGAGATGGAGGAAGATTTAAATGACTGCTGTTGTCGGAGGGAAGGAACAGACCGACTGCTTTTCTGTGACTTTGGAACCGGCTGTAAAAGGGGCTCCGTTAGGAGGGACATTAAGAGTGTAATAGGGGCTCTAGAGACGGCTCCGTAGGAGAAGACAAAGAGCGAGAAAGGGACTCGAGAGGGTCCCATATGCGCGACTTATGGCAGGGATAGGAACTTTATCGGGGGTTCCACTGGGGCGACACAGGGCGCGATAGGGGCTCAATAGAGGGTGGCATACGGTGTACAGAGGGTTCGACAGGTGCTCTTCGGAGGGCTCCATAGCGGGATCATAAGGGGAGCGATATGGGCTCTCCAGGAGGTAGAATTAGTGCGACCGAGTGTGTCGTAGAGGCTGTACAAGAGGCTCCATAGGAGGAAGATAGGGAGCAAGAAACGGGCTCTGTAGAGGGCTGCATAGTGGAGAGAAAGATAGAGATAGGGCTCAGAAACCCAAAAGTGGATCGAAGAAGGAAAAAATGGCTGAGGAACCCAAAAATGGGCTGAGGAAATGAAAAATAGTTAAAGAAACGGAAAAACAGGCTGAGGAAACTAAAAATGGATTGAGAAACCCAAAAATGAATTGAGGAACCAAAAATTGGCTGAGAAACCCCCAAATGGGCTCAGGAACCCCAAAATGGGCTCAGGAACCCAAAAATGCTTTGAGGAACTCAAAAATGGGCTGAAGATCCCAAAGACGGATTGAGAAAACCGAAAATCGGCTGAGGAACCCAAAAATGGATTGAGGAACCCAAAAATGAATTGAAAAACCCAAAAATGTTTTGAGGAATGCACAAATGAGCTGAGGAACCCCAAAATGGGCTGAGGAGACAAAAAATGGATTGAGGAACCCCAAAATGGATTGAGGAACCCGAAAATGGGCTGAGGAACGCAAAAGTGGATTGAGGAATATAAAAATGGATTGAGGGAGCCAAAAATGGGTACAGGAACCCAAAGACAGATTGAGGAACCCAAAAATGGGCAGAGGAACCCCCAAATTGGCTCAGGAACCCAAAAACGGATTGAGGAACCCAAAAAAGGATTGAGGAAACAAAAAATGGACTCAGGAACCGAAAACTGGATTGAGGAACCCAAAAATGGGCTGAGGAAAGAAAAAGTGGATCGAAGAACCCAAAAATGGATTGAGGAAACCAAAAATTGATTGAGGCACTCATAAATGGTCTGAGGAAACAAAAAAATGGGCTGAAGAACCCCAAAATGGATTGAGGAACACCTCATTTGAAAGAGCAAAGTGAGCGCTCTTCACTGGCAGATCCTTCTGGAAAGACCTGCAATTCCTCTCTCCCCCGTCCCAGACATTGTCAGCCTTGCGGACAAGCAGGGTGGTTAACAATGCATTCCCTGGGTGTTGGTCTTCTGAGGAGACAGGCAAGCGCTGAAGAACCTGCTGCCTTTTTTGAGTGATTTAATGCCTTCTACGGAAACAGATTCACCAGCGGCTGAGAATTCCCACTGCAGTGATGTGGCTGCTAACTGCGGAGATGGATGAGGATTCAAATGACTGCTGCTGTCGGAGGGAAGGAGCAGCCCGACTGCTTTTCTGTGGCTTTGAAATGGCTGCACGAAGAAAACTTTTGACAGCAACACGTTTCAGCGCTAGCAGTTCTCAGACAGCTTTACCTCTTAGTGCAAAGAACCTGTGGAACCGGAGTCTGCTGAGAATGCCCAAGAATGCGCGCGGAGCTTGCTCGGCTAAGCAAGAGCACACGGGCTCTCTCCCCGGAGGTTTCAACCTCCGCGGCCGAACGACCTTGAGGGGTAGCCGGTGTCCGCTATCAGACAGACCCCGGCGTTTTACAGTCATGCGGAAGAGCTGTGGCAGAGACGGCAGAAGGGAGCAGAGAAGGCACGGCTCCGAGGCAAGAAGCAGACTGGAAGGCGTACCTGTGTGTGATGAACAGACGCCTGACGAATAGACTGGCAAGGAACCGGTTTCAGATCTAACAGTACACAGAAAGACTTATCTCTCGATGTAAAGCTTCCGTGCATCCCGAGTCTGCTAAGAAGCACATGAAAATACGAATCGCTCCTCGCTGGTCTATTAGCAGTTCGTTGGCTTACTTGTGCTGCGCAGACGAAGGCAGAGGATGATCTTGCAGGGTGAAACATTTCTCGCCTGACAGGTTTCTTGTCTGAGCAACAGCTAGACGTTTTACAGTGATGCGGCTGCTTACAGCTGAGATGGAGGAAGATTTAAATGACTGCTGTTGTCGGAGGGAAGGAACAGACCGACTGCTTTTCTGTGACTTTGGAACCGGCTGTAAAAGGGGCTCCGTTAGGAGGGACATTAAGAGTGTAATAGGGGCTCTAGAGACGGCTCCGTAGGAGAAGACAAAGAGCGAGAAAGGGACTCGAGAGGGTCCCATATGCGCGACTTATGGCAGGGATAGGAACTTTATCGGGGGTTCCACTGGGGCGACACAGGGCGCGATAGGGGCTCAATAGAGGGTGGCATACGGTGTACAGAGGGTTCGACAGGTGCTCTTCGGAGGGCTCCATAGCGGGATCATAAGGGGAGCGATATGGGCTCTCCAGGAGGTAGAATTAGTGCGACCGAGTGTGTCGTAGAGGCTGTACAAGAGGCTCCATAGGAGGAAGATAGGGAGCAAGAAACGGGCTCTGTAGAGGGCTGCATAGTGGAGAGAAAGATAGAGATAGGGCTCAGAAACCCAAAAGTGGATCGAAGAAGGAAAAAATGGCTGAGGAACCCAAAAATGGGCTGAGGAAAAGAAAAATAGTTAAAGAAACGGAAAAACAGGCTGAGGAAACTAAAAATGGATTGAGAAACCCAAAAATGAATTGAGGAACCAAAAATTGGCTGAGAAACCCCCAAATGGGCTCAGGAACCCCAAAATGGGCTCAGGAACCCAAAAATGCTTTGAGGAACTCAAAAATGGGCTGAAGATCCCAAAGACGGATTGAGAAAACCGAAAATCGGCTGAGGAACCCAAAAATGGATTGAGGAACCCAAAAATGAATTGAAAAACCCAAAAATGTTTTGAGGAATGCACAAATGAGCTGAGGAACCCCAAAATGGGCTGAGGAGACAAAAAATGGATTGAGGAACCCCAAAATGGATTGAGGAACCCGAAAATGGGCTGAGGAACGCAAAAGTGGATTGAGGAATATAAAAATGGATTGAGGGAGCCAAAAATGGGTACAGGAACCCAAAGACAGATTGAGGAACCCAAAAATGGGCAGAGGAACCCCCAAATTGGCTCAGGAACCCAAAAACGGATTGAGGAACCCAAAAAAGGATTGAGGAAACAAAAAATGGACTCAGGAACCGAAAACTGGATTGAGGAACCCAAAAATGGGCTGAGGAAAGAGAAAGTGGATCGAAGAACCCAAAAATGGATTGAGGAAACCAAAAATTGATTGAGGCACTCATAAATGGTCTGAGGAAACAAAAAAATGGGCTGAAGAACCCCAAAATGTATTGAGGAACACCTCATTTGAAAGAGCAAAGTGAGCGCTCTTCACTGGCAGATCCTTCTGGAAAGACCTGCAATTCCTCTCTCCCCCGTCCCAGACATTGTCAGCCTTGCGGACAAGCAGGGTGGTTAACAATGCATTCCCTGGGTGTTGGTCTTCTGAGGAGACAGGCAAGCGCTGAAGAACCTGCTGCTTTTTTTGAGTGATTTAATGCCTTCTACGGAAACAGATTCACCAGCGGCTGAGAATTCCCACTGCAGTGATGTGGCTGCTAACTGCGGAGATGGATGAGGATTCAAATGACTGCTGCTGTCGGAGGGAAGGAGCAGCCCGACTGCTTTTCTGTGGCTTTGAAATGGCTGCACGAAGAAAACTTTTGACAGCAACACGTTTCAGCGCTAGCAGTTCTCAGACAGCTTTACCTCTTAGTGCAAAGAACCTGTGGAACCGGAGTCTGCTGAGAATGCCCAAGAATGCGCGCGGAGCTTGCTCGGCTAAGCAAGAGCACACGGGCTCTCTCCCCGGAGGTTTCAACCTCCGCGGCCGAACGACCTTGAGGGGTAGCCGGTGTCCGCTATCAGACAGACCCCGGCGTTTTACAGTCATGCGGAAGAGCTGTGGCAGAGACGGCAGAAGGGAGCAGAGAAGGCACGGCTCCGAGGCAAGAAGCAGACTGGAAGGCGTACCTGTGTGTGATGAACAGACGCCTGACGAATAGACTGGCAAGGAACCGGTTTCAGATCTAACAGTACACAGAAAGACTTATCTCTCGATGTAAAGCTTCCGTGCATCCCGAGTCTGCTAAGAAGCACATGAAAATACGAATCGCTCCTCGCTGGTCTATTAGCAGTTCGTTGGCTTACTTGTGCTGCGCAGACGAAGGCAGAGGATGATCTTGCAGGGTGAAACATTTCTCGCCTGACAGGTTTCTTGTCTGAGCAACAGCTAGACGTTTTACAGTGATGCGGCTGCTTACAGCTGAGATGGAGGAAGATTTAAATGACTGCTGTTGTCGGAGGGAAGGAACAGACCGACTGCTTTTCTGTGACTTTGGAACCGGCTGTAAAAGGGGCTCCGTTAGGAGGGACATTAAGAGTGTAATAGGGGCTCTAGAGACGGCTCCGTAGGAGAAGACAAAGAGCGAGAAAGGGACTCGAGAGGGTCCCATATGCGCGACTTATGGCAGGGATAGGAACTTTATCGGGGGTTCCACTGGGGCGACACAGGGCGCGATAGGGGCTCAATAGAGGGTGGCATACGGTGTACAGAGGGTTCGACAGGTGCTCTTCGGAGGGCTCCATAGCGGGATCATAAGGGGAGCGATATGGGCTCTCCAGGAGGTAGAATTAGTGCGACCGAGTGTGTCGTAGAGGCTGTACAAGAGGCTCCATAGGAGGAAGATAGGGAGCAAGAAACGGGCTCTGTAGAGGGCTGCATAGTGGAGAGAAAGATAGAGATAGGGCTCAGAAACCCAAAAGTGGATCGAAGAAGGAAAAAATGGCTGAGGAACCCAAAAATGGGCTGAGGAAATGAAAAATAGTTAAAGAAACGGAAAAACAGGCTGAGGAAACTAAAAATGGATTGAGAAACCCAAAAATGAATTGAGGAACCAAAAATTGGCTGAGAAACCCCCAAATGGGCTCAGGAACCCCAAAATGGGCTCAGGAACCCAAAAATGCTTTGAGGAACTCAAAAATGGGCTGAAGATCCCAAAGACGGATTGAGAAAACCGAAAATCGGCTGAGGAACCCAAAAATGGATTGAGGAACCCAAAAATGAATTGAAAAACCCAAAAATGTTTTGAGGAATGCACAAATGAGCTGAGGAACCCCAAAATGGGCTGAGGAGACAAAAAATGGATTGAGGAACCCCAAAATGGATTGAGGAACCCGAAAATGGGCTGAGGAACGCAAAAGTGGATTGAGGAATATAAAAATGGATTGAGGGAGCCAAAAATGGGTACAGGAACCCAAAGACAGATTGAGGAACCCAAAAATGGGCAGAGGAACCCCCAAATTGGCTCAGGAACCCAAAAACGGATTGAGGAACCCAAAAAAGGATTGAGGAAACAAAAAATGGACTCAGGAACCGAAAACTGGATTGAGGAACCCAAAAATGGGCTGAGGAAAGAAAAAGTGGATCGAAGAACCCAAAAATGGATTGAGGAAACCAAAAATTGATTGAGGCACTCATAAATGGTCTGAGGAAACAAAAAAATGGGCTGAAGAACCCCAAAATGGATTGAGGAACACCTCATTTGAAAGAGCAAAGTGAGCGCTCTTCACTGGCAGATCCTTCTGGAAAGACCTGCAATTCCTCTCTCCCCCGTCCCAGACATTGTCAGCCTTGCGGACAAGCAGGGTGGTTAACAATGCATTCCCTGGGTGTTGGTCTTCTGAGGAGACAGGCAAGCGCTGAAGAACCTGCTGCTTTTTTTGAGTGATTTAATGCCTTCTACGGAAACAGATTCACCAGCGGCTGAGAATTCCCACTGCAGTGATGTGGCTGCTAACTGCGGAGATGGATGAGGATTCAAATGACTGCTGCTGTCGGCGGGAAGGAGCAGCCCGACTGCTTTTCTGTGGCTTTGAAATGGCTGCACGAAGAAAACTTTTGACAGCAACACGTTTCAGCGCTAGCAGTTCTCAGACAGCTTTACCTCTTAGTGCAAAGAACCTGTGGAACCGGAGTCTGCTGAGAATGCCCAAGAATGCGCGCGGAGCTTGCTCGGCTAAGCAAGAGCACACGGGCTCTCTCCCCGGAGGTTTCAACCTCCGCGGCCGAACGACCTTGAGGGGTAGCCGGTGTCCGCTATCAGACAGACCCCGGCGTTTTACAGTCATGCGGAAGAGCTGTGGCAGAGACGGCAGAAGGGAGCAGAGAAGGCACGGCTCCGAGGCAAGAAGCAGACTGGAAGGCGTACCTGTGTGTGATGAACAGACGCCTGACGAATAGACTGGCAAGGAACCGGTTTCAGATCTAACAGTACACAGAAAGACTTATCTCTCGATGTAAAGCTTCCGTGCATCCCGAGTCTGCTAAGAAGCACATGAAAATACGAATCGCTCCTCGCTGGTCTATTAGCAGTTCGTTGGCTTACTTGTGCTGCGCAGACGAAGGCAGAGGATGATCTTGCAGGGTGAAACATTTCTCGCCTGACAGGTTTCTTGTCTGAGCAACAGCTAGACGTTTTACAGTGATGCGGCTGCTTACAGCTGAGATGGAGGAAGATTTAAATGACTGCTGTTGTCGGAGGGAAGGAACAGACCGACTGCTTTTCTGTGACTTTGGAACCGGCTGTAAAAGGGGCTCCGTTAGGAGGGACATTAAGAGTGTAATAGGGGCTCTAGAGACGGCTCCGTAGGAGAAGACAAAGAGCGAGAAAGGGACTCGAGAGGGTCCCATATGCGCGACTTATGGCAGGGATAGGAACTTTATCGGGGGTTCCACTGGGGCGACACAGGGCGCGATAGGGGCTCAATAGAGGGTGGCATACGGTGTACAGAGGGTTCGACAGGTGCTCTTCGGAGGGCTCCATAGCGGGATCATAAGGGGAGCGATATGGGCTCTCCAGGAGGTAGAATTAGTGCGACCGAGTGTGTCGTAGAGGCTGTACAAGAGGCTCCATAGGAGGAAGATAGGGAGCAAGAAACGGGCTCTGTAGAGGGCTGCATAGTGGAGAGAAAGATAGAGATAGGGCTCAGAAACCCAAAAGTGGATCGAAGAAGGAAAAAATGGCTGAGGAACCCAAAAATGGGCTGAGGAAATGAAAAATAGTTAAAGAAACGGAAAAACAGGCTGAGGAAACTAAAAATGGATTGAGAAACCCAAAAATGAATTGAGGAACCAAAAATTGGCTGAGAAACCCCCAAATGGGCTCAGGAACCCCAAAATGGGCTCAGGAACCCAAAAATGCTTTGAGGAACTCAAAAATGGGCTGAAGATCCCAAAGACGGATTGAGAAAACCGAAAATCGGCTGAGGAACCCAAAAATGGATTGAGGAACCCAAAAATGAATTGAAAAACCCAAAAATGTTTTGAGGAATGCACAAATGAGCTGAGGAACCCCAAAATGGGCTGAGGAGACAAAAAATGGATTGAGGAACCCCAAAATGGATTGAGGAACCCGAAAATGGGCTGAGGAACGCAAAAGTGGATTGAGGAATATAAAAATGGATTGAGGGAGCCAAAAATGGGTACAGGAACCCAAAGACAGATTGAGGAACCCAAAAATGGGCAGAGGAACCCCCAAATTGGCTCAGGAACCCAAAAACGGATTGAGGAACCCAAAAAAGGATTGAGGAAACAAAAAATGGACTCAGGAACCGAAAACTGGATTGAGGAACCCAAAAATGGGCTGAGGAAAGAAAAAGTGGATCGAAGAACCCAAAAATGGATTGAGGAAACCAAAAATTGATTGAGGCACTCATAAATGGTCTGAGGAAACAAAAAAATGGGCTGAAGAACCCCAAAATGGATTGAGGAACACCTCATTTGAAAGAGCAAAGTGAGCGCTCTTCACTGGCAGATCCTTCTGGAAAGACCTGCAATTCCTCTCTCCCCCGTCCCAGACATTGTCAGCCTTGCGGACAAGCAGGGTGGTTAACAATGCATTCCCTGGGTGTTGGTCTTCTGAGGAGACAGGCAAGCGCTGAAGAACCTGCTGCTTTTTTTTGAGTGATTTAATGCCTTCTACGGAAACAGATTCACCAGCGGCTGAGAATTCCCACTGCAGTGATGTGGCTGCTAACTGCGGAGATGGATGAGGATTCAAATGACTGCTGCTGTCGGAGGGAAGGAGCAGCCCGACTGCTTTTCTGTGGCTTTGAAATGGCTGCACGAAGAAAACTTTTGACAGCAACACGTTTCAGCGCTAGCAGTTCTCAGACAGCTTTACCTCTTAGTGCAAAGAACCTGTGGAACCGGAGTCTGCTGAGAATGCCCAAGAATGCGCGCGGAGCTTGCTCGGCTAAGCAAGAGCACACGGGCTCTCTCCCCGGAGGTTTCAACCTCCGCGGCCGAACGACCTTGAGGGGTAGCCGGTGTCCGCTATCAGACAGACCCCGGCGTTTTACAGTCATGCGGAAGAGCTGTGGCAGAGACGGCAGAAGGGAGCAGAGAAGGCACGGCTCCGAGGCAAGAAGCAGACTGGAAGGCGTACCTGTGTGTGATGAACAGACGCCTGACGAATAGACTGGCAAGGAACCGGTTTCAGATCTAACAGTACACAGAAAGACTTATCTCTCGATGTAAAGCTTCCGTGCATCCCGAGTCTGCTAAGAAGCACATGAAAATACGAATCGCTCCTCGCTGGTCTATTAGCAGTTCGTTGGCTTACTTGTGCTGCGCAGACGAAGGCAGAGGATGATCTTGCAGGGTGAAACATTTCTCGCCTGACAGGTTTCTTGTCTGAGCAACAGCTAGACGTTTTACAGTGATGCGGCTGCTTACAGCTGAGATGGAGGAAGATTTAAATGACTGCTGTTGTCGGAGGGAAGGAACAGACCGACTGCTTTTCTGTGACTTTGGAACCGGCTGTAAAAGGGGCTCCGTTAGGAGGGACATTAAGAGTGTAATAGGGGCTCTAGAGACGGCTCCGTAGGAGAAGACAAAGAGCGAGAAAGGGACTCGAGAGGGTCCCATATGCGCGACTTATGGCAGGGATAGGAACTTTATCGGGGGTTCCACTGGGGCGACACAGGGCGCGATAGGGGCTCAATAGAGGGTGGCATACGGTGTACAGTGGGTTCGACAGGTGCTCTTCGGAGGGCTCCATAGCGGGATCATAAGGGGAGCGATATGGGCTCTCCAGGAGGTAGAATTAGTGCGACCGAGTGTGTCGTAGAGGCTGTACAAGAGGCTCCATAGGAGGAAGATAGGGAGCAAGAAACGGGCTCTGTAGAGGGCTGCATAGTGGAGAGAAAGATAGAGATAGGGCTCAGAAACCCAAAAGTGGATCGAAGAAGGAAAAAATGGCTGAGGAACCCAAAAATGGGCTGAGGAAATGAAAAATAGTTAAAGAAACGGAAAAACAGGCTGAGGAAACTAAAAATGGATTGAGAAACCCAAAAATGAATTGAGGAACCAAAAATTGGCTGAGAAACCCCCAAATGGGCTCAGGAACCCCAAAATGGGCTCAGGAACCCAAAAATGCTTTGAGGAACTCAAAAATGGGCTGAAGATCCCAAAGACGGATTGAGAAAACCGAAAATCGGCTGAGGAACCCAAAAATGGATTGAGGAACCCAAAAATGAATTGAAAAACCCAAAAATGTTTTGAGGAATGCACAAATGAGCTGAGGAACCCCAAAATGGGCTGAGGAGACAAAAAATGGATTGAGGAACCCCAAAATGGATTGAGGAACCCGAAAATGGGCTGAGGAACGCAAAAGTGGATTGAGGAATATAAAAATGGATTGAGGGAGCCAAAAATGGGTACAGGAACCCAAAGACAGATTGAGGAACCCAAAAATGGGCAGAGGAACCCCCAAATTGGCTCAGGAACCCAAAAACGGATTGAGGAACCCAAAAAAGGATTGAGGAAACAAAAAATGGACTCAGGAACCGAAAACTGGATTGAGGAACCCAAAAATGGGCTGAGGAAAGAAAAAGTGGATCGAAGAACCCAAAAATGGATTGAGGAAACCAAAAATTGATTGAGGCACTCATAAATGGTCTGAGGAAACAAAAAAATGGGCTGAAGAACCCCAAAATGGATTGAGGAACACCTCATTTGAAAGAGCAAAGTGAGCGCTCTTCACTGGCAGATCCTTCTGGAAAGACCTGCAATTCCTCTCTCCCCCGTCCCAGACATTGTCAGCCTTGCGGACAAGCAGGGTGGTTAACAATGCATTCCCTGGGTGTTGGTCTTCTGAGGAGACAGGCAAGCGCTGAAGAACCTGCTGCTTTTTTTGAGTGATTTAATGCCTTCTACGGAAACAGATTCACCAGCGGCTGAGAATTCCCACTGCAGTGATGTGGCTGCTAACTGCGGAGATGGATGAGGATTCAAATGACTGCTGCTGTCGGAGGGAAGGAGCAGCCCGACTGCTTTTCTGTGGCTTTGAAATGGCTGCACGAAGAAAACTTTTGACAGCAACACGTTTCAGCGCTAGCAGTTCTCAGACAGCTTTACCTCTTAGTGCAAAGAACCTGTGGAACCGGAGTCTGCTGAGAATGCCCAAGAATGCGCGCGGAGCTTGCTCGGCTAAGCAAGAGCACACGGGCTCTCTCCCCGGAGGTTTCAACCTCCGCGGCCGAACGACCTTGAGGGGTAGCCGGTGTCCGCTATCAGACAGACCCCGGCGTTTTACAGTCATGCGGAAGAGCTGTGGCAGAGACGGCAGAAGGGAGCAGAGAAGGCACGGCTCCGAGGCAAGAAGCAGACTGGAAGGCGTACCTGTGTGTGATGAACAGACGCCTGACGAATAGACTGGCAAGGAACCGGTTTCAGATCTAACAGTACACAGAAAGACTTATCTCTCGATGTAAAGCTTCCGTGCATCCCGAGTCTGCTAAGAAGCACATGAAAATACGAATCGCTCCTCGCTGGTCTATTAGCAGTTCGTTGGCTTACTTGTGCTGCGCAGACGAAGGCAGAGGATGATCTTGCAGGGTGAAACATTTCTCGCCTGACAGGTTTCTTGTCTGAGCAACAGCTAGACGTTTTACAGTGATGCGGCTGCTTACAGCTGAGATGGAGGAAGATTTAAATGACTGCTGTTGTCGGAGGGAAGGAACAGACCGACTGCTTTTCTGTGACTTTGGAACCGGCTGTAAAAGGGGCTCCGTTAGGAGGGACATTAAGAGTGTAATAGGGGCTCTAGAGACGGCTCCGTAGGAGAAGACAAAGAGCGAGAAAGGGACTCGAGAGGGTCCCATATGCGCGACTTATGGCAGGGATAGGAACTTTATCGGGGGTTCCACTGGGGCGACACAGGGCGCGATAGGGGCTCAATAGAGGGTGGCATACGGTGTACAGAGGGTTCGACAGGTGCTCTTCGGAGGGCTCCATAGCGGGATCATAAGGGGAGCGATATGGGCTCTCCAGGAGGTAGAATTAGTGCGACCGAGTGTGTCGTAGAGGCTGTACAAGAGGCTCCATAGGAGGAAGATAGGGAGCAAGAAACGGGCTCTGTAGAGGGCTGCATAGTGGAGAGAAAGATAGAGATAGGGCTCAGAAACCCAAAAGTGGATCGAAGAAGGAAAAAATGGCTGAGGAACCCAAAAATGGGCTGAGGAAATGAAAAATAGTTAAAGAAACGGAAAAACAGGCTGAGGAAACTAAAAATGGATTGAGAAACCCAAAAATGAATTGAGGAACCAAAAATTGGCTGAGAAACCCCCAAATGGGCTCAGGAACCCCAAAATGGGCTCAGGAACCCAAAAATGCTTTGAGGAACTCAAAAATGGGCTGAAGATCCCAAAGACGGATTGAGAAAACCGAAAATCGGCTGAGGAACCCAAAAATGGATTGAGGAACCCAAAAATGAATTGAAAAACCCAAAAATGTTTTGAGGAATGCACAAATGAGCTGAGGAACCCCAAAATGGGCTGAGGAGACAAAAAATGGATTGAGGAACCCCAAAATGGATTGAGGAACCCGAAAATGGGCTGAGGAACGCAAAAGTGGATTGAGGAATATAAAAATGGATTGAGGGAGCCAAAAATGGGTACAGGAACCCAAAGACAGATTGAGGAACCCAAAAATGGGCAGAGGAACCCCCAAATTGGCTCAGGAACCCAAAAACGGATTGAGGAACCCAAAAAAGGATTGAGGAAACAAAAAATGGACTCAGGAACCGAAAACTGGATTGAGGAACCCAAAAATGGGCTGAGGAAAGAAAAAGTGGATCGAAGAACCCAAAAATGGATTGAGGAAACCAAAAATTGATTGAGGCACTCATAAATGGTCTGAGGAAACAAAAAAATGGGCTGAAGAACCCCAAAATGGATTGAGGAACACCTCATTTGAAAGAGCAAAGTGAGCGCTCTTCACTGGCAGATCCTTCTGGAAAGACCTGCAATTCCTCTCTCCCCCGTCCCAGACATTGTCAGCCTTGCGGACAAGCAGGGTGGTTAACAATGCATTCCCTGGGTGTTGGTCTTCTGAGGAGACAGGCAAGCGCTGAAGAACCTGCTGCTTTTTTTGAGTGATTTAATGCCTTCTACGGAAACAGATTCACCAGCGGCTGAGAATTCCCACTGCAGTGATGTGGCTGCTAACTGCGGAGATGGATGAGGATTCAAATGACTGCTGCTGTCGGAGGGAAGGAGCAGCCCGACTGCTTTTCTGTGGCTTTGAAATGGCTGCACGAAGAAAACTTTTGACAGCAACACGTTTCAGCGCTAGCAGTTCTCAGACAGCTTTACCTCTTAGTGCAAAGAACCTGTGGAACCGGAGTCTGCTGAGAATGCCCAAGAATGCGCGCGGAGCTTGCTCGGCTAAGCAAGAGCACACGGGCTCTCTCCCCGGAGGTTTCAACCTCCGCGGCCGAACGACCTTGAGGGGTAGCCGGTGTCCGCTATCAGACAGACCCCGGCGTTTTACAGTCATGCGGAAGAGCTGTGGCAGAGACGGCAGAAGGGAGCAGAGAAGGCACGGCTCCGAGGCAAGAAGCAGACTGGAAGGCGTACCTGTGTGTGATGAACAGACGCCTGACGAATAGACTGGCAAGGAACCGGTTTCAGATCTAACAGTACACAGAAAGACTTATCTCTCGATGTAAAGCTTCCGTGCATCCCGAGTCTGCTAAGAAGCACATGAAAATACGAATCGCTCCTCGCTGGTCTATTAGCAGTTCGTTGGCTTACTTGTGCTGCGCAGACGAAGGCAGAGGATGATCTTGCAGGGTGAAACATTTCTCGCCTGACAGGTTTCTTGTCTGAGCAACAGCTAGACGTTTTACAGTGATGCGGCTGCTTACAGCTGAGATGGAGGAAGATTTAAATGACTGCTGTTGTCGGAGGGAAGGAACAGACCGACTGCTTTTCTGTGACTTTGGAACCGGCTGTAAAAGGGGCTCCGTTAGGAGGGACATTAAGAGTGTAATAGGGGCTCTAGAGACGGCTCCGTAGGAGAAGACAAAGAGCGAGAAAGGGACTCGAGAGGGTCCCATATGTGCGACTTATGGCAGGGATAGGAACTTTATCGGGGGTTCCACTGGGGCGACACAGGGCGCGATAGGGGCTCAATAGAGGGTGGCATACGGTGTACAGAGGGTTCGACAGGTGCTCTTCGGAGGGCTCCATAGCGGGATCATAAGGGGAGCGATATGGGCTCTCCAGGAGGTAGAATTAGTGCGACCGAGTGTGTCGTAGAGGCTGTACAAGAGGCTCCATAGGAGGAAGATAGGGAGCAAGAAACGGGCTCTGTAGAGGGCTGCATAGTGGAGAGAAAGATAGAGATAGGGCTCAGAAACCCAAAAGTGGATCGAAGAAGGAAAAAATGGCTGAGGAACCCAAAAATGGGCTGAGGAAAAGAAAAATAGTTAAAGAAACGGAAAAACAGGCTGAGGAAACTAAAAATGGATTGAGAAACCCAAAAATGAATTGAGGAACCAAAAATTGGCTGAGAAACCCCCAAATGGGCTCAGGAACCCCAAAATGGGCTCAGGAACCCAAAAATGCTTTGAGGAACTCAAAAATGGGCTGAAGATCCCAAAGACGGATTGAGAAAACCGAAAATCGGCTGAGGAACCCAAAAATGGATTGAGGAACCCGAAAATGAATTGAAAAACCCAAAAATGTTTTGAGGAATGCACAAATGAGCTGAGGAACCCCAAAATGGGCTGAGGAGACAAAAAATGGATTGAGGAACCCCAAAATGGATTGAGGAACCCGAAAATGGGCTGAGGAACGCAAAAGTGGATTGAGGAATATAAAAATGGATTGAGGGAGCCAAAAATGGGTACAGGAACCCAAAGACAGATTGAGGAACCCAAAAATGGGCAGAGGAACCCCCAAATTGGCTCAGGAACCCAAAAACGGATTGAGGAACCCAAAAAAGGATTGAGGAAACAAAAAATGGACTCAGGAACCGAAAACTGGATTGAGGAACCCAAAAATGGGCTGAGGAAAGAAAAAGTGGATCGAAGAACCCAAAAATGGATTGAGGAAACCAAAAATTGATTGAGGCACTCATAAATGGTCTGAGGAAACAAAAAAATGGGCTGAAGAACCCCAAAATGGATTGAGGAACACCTCATTTGAAAGAGCAAAGTGAGCGCTCTTCACTGGCAGATCCTTCTGGAAAGACCTGCAATTCCTCTCTCCCCCGTCCCAGACATTGTCAGCCTTGCGGACAAGCAGGGTGGTTAACAATGCATTCCCTGGGTGTTGGTCTTCTGAGGAGACAGGCAAGCGCTGAAGAACCTGCTGCTTTTTTTGAGTGATTTAATGCCTTCTACGGAAACAGATTCACCAGCGGCTGAGAATTCCCACTGCAGTGATGTGGCTGCTAACTGCGGAGATGGATGAGGATTCAAATGACTGCTGCTGTCGGAGGGAAGGAGCAGCCCGACTGCTTTTCTGTGGCTTTGAAATGGCTGCACGAAGAAAACTTTTGACAGCAACACGTTTCAGCGCTAGCAGTTCTCAGACAGCTTTACCTCTTAGTGCAAAGAACCTGTGGAACCGGAGTCTGCTGAGAATGCCCAAGAATGCGCGCGGAGCTTGCTCGGCTAAGCAAGAGCACACGGGCTCTCTCCCCGGAGGTTTCAACCTCCGCGGCCGAACGACCTTGAGGGGTAGCCGGTGTCCGCTATCAGACAGACCCCGGCGTTTTACAGTCATGCGGAAGAGCTGTGGCAGAGACGGCAGAAGGGAGCAGAGAAGGCACGGCTCCGAGGCAAGAAGCAGACTGGAAGGCGTACCTGTGTGTGATGAACAGACGCCTGACGAATAGACTGGCAAGGAACCGGTTTCAGATCTAACAGTACACAGAAAGACTTATCTCTCGATGTAAAGCTTCCGTGCATCCCGAGTCTGCTAAGAAGCACATGAAAATACGAATCGCTCCTCGCTGGTCTATTAGCAGTTCGTTGGCTTACTTGTGCTGCGCAGACGAAGGCAGAGGATGATCTTGCAGGGTGAAACATTTCTCGCCTGACAGGTTTCTTGTCTGAGCAACAGCTAGACGTTTTACAGTGATGCGGCTGCTTACAGCTGAGATGGAGGAAGATTTAAATGACTGCTGTTGTCGGAGGGAAGGAACAGACCGACTGCTTTTCTGTGACTTTGGAACCGGCTGTAAAAGGGGCTCCGTTAGGAGGGACATTAAGAGTGTAATAGGGGCTCTAGAGACGGCTCCGTAGGAGAAGACAAAGAGCGAGAAAGGGACTCGAGAGGGTCCCATATGCGCGACTTATGGCAGGGATAGGAACTTTATCGGGGGTTCCACTGGGGCGACACAGGGCGCGATAGGGGCTCAATAGAGGGTGGCATACGGTGTACAGAGGGTTCGACAGGTGCTCTTCGGAGGGCTCCATAGCGGGATCATAAGGGGAGCGATATGGGCTCTCCAGGAGGTAGAATTAGTGCGACCGAGTGTGTCGTAGAGGCTGTACAAGAGGCTCCATAGGAGGAAGATAGGGAGCAAGAAACGGGCTCTGTAGAGGGCTGCATAGTGGAGAGAAAGATAGAGATAGGGCTCAGAAACCCAAAAGTGGATCGAAGAAGGAAAAAATGGCTGAGGAACCCAAAAATGGGCTGAGGAAATGAAAAATAGTTAAAGAAACGGAAAAACAGGCTGAGGAAACTAAAAATGGATTGAGAAACCCAAAAATGAATTGAGGAACCAAAAATTGGCTGAGAAACCCCCAAATGGGCTCAGGAACCCCAAAATGGGCTCAGGAACCCAAAAATGCTTTGAGGAACTCAAAAATGGGCTGAAGATCCCAAAGACGGATTGAGAAAACCGAAAATCGGCTGAGGAACCCAAAAATGGATTGAGGAACCCAAAAATGAATTGAAAAACCCAAAAATGTTTTGAGGAATGCACAAATGAGCTGAGGAACCCCAAAATGGGCTGAGGAGACAAAAAATGGATTGAGGAACCCCAAAATGGATTGAGGAACCCGAAAATGGGCTGAGGAACGCAAAAGTGGATTGAGGAATATAAAAATGGATTGAGGGAGCCAAAAATGGGTACAGGAACCCAAAGACAGATTGAGGAACCCAAAAATGGGCAGAGGAACCCCCAAATTGGCTCAGGAACCCAAAAACGGATTGAGGAACCCAAAAAAGGATTGAGGAAACAAAAAATGGACTCAGGAACCGAAAACTGGATTGAGGAACCCAAAAATGGGCTGAGGAAAGAAAAAGTGGATCGAAGAACCCAAAAATGGATTGAGGAAACCAAAAATTGATTGAGGCACTCATAAATGGTCTGAGGAAACAAAAAAATGGGCTGAAGAACCCCAAAATGTATTGAGGAACACCTCATTTGAAAGAGCAAAGTGAGCGCTCTTCACTGGCAGATCCTTCTGGAAAGACCTGCAATTCCTCTCTCCCCCGTCCCAGACATTGTCAGCCTTGCGGACAAGCAGGGTGGTTAACAATGCATTCCCTGGGTGTTGGTCTTCTGAGGAGACAGGCAAGCGCTGAAGAACCTGCTGCTTTTTTTGAGTGATTTAATGCCTTCTACGGAAACAGATTCACCAGCGGCTGAGAATTCCCACTGCAGTGATGTGGCTGCTAACTGCGGAGATGGATGAGGATTCAAATGACTGCTGCTGTCGGAGGGAAGGAGCAGCCCGACTGCTTTTCTGTGGCTTTGAAATGGCTGCACGAAGAAAACTTTTGACAGCAACACGTTTCAGCGCTAGCAGTTCTCAGACAGCTTTACCTCTTAGTGCAAAGAACCTGTGGAACCGGAGTCTGCTGAGAATGCCCAAGAATGCGCGCGGAGCTTGCTCGGCTAAGCAAGAGCACACGGGCTCTCTCCCCGGAGGTTTCAACCTCCGCGGCCGAACGACCTTGAGGGGTAGCCGGTGTCCGCTATCAGACAGACCCCGGCGTTTTACAGTCATGCGGAAGAGCTGTGGCAGAGACGGCAGAAGGGAGCAGAGAAGGCACGGCTCCGAGGCAAGAAGCAGACTGGAAGGCGTACCTGTGTGTGATGAACAGACGCCTGACGAATAGACTGGCAAGGAACCGGTTTCAGATCTAACAGTACACAGAAAGACTTATCTCTCGATGTAAAGCTTCCGTGCATCCCGAGTCTGCTAAGAAGCACATGAAAATACGAATCGCTCCTCGCTGGTCTATTAGCAGTTCGTTGGCTTACTTGTGCTGCGCAGACGAAGGCAGAGGATGATCTTGCAGGGTGAAACATTTCTCGCCTGACAGGTTTCTTGTCTGAGCAACAGCTAGACGTTTTACAGTGATGCGGCTGCTTACAGCTGAGATGGAGGAAGATTTAAATGACTGCTGTTGTCGGAGGGAAGGAACAGACCGACTGCTTTTCTGTGACTTTGGAACCGGCTGTAAAAGGGGCTCCGTTAGGAGGGACATTAAGAGTGTAATAGGGGCTCTAGAGACGGCTCCGTAGGAGAAGACAAAGAGCGAGAAAGGGACTCGAGAGGGTCCCATATGCGCGACTTATGGCAGGGATAGGAACTTTATCGGGGGTTCCACTGGGGCGACACAGGGCGCGATAGGGGCTCAATAGAGGGTGGCATACGGTGTACAGAGGGTTCGACAGGTGCTCTTCGGAGGGCTCCATAGCGGGATCATAAGGGGAGCGATATGGGCTCTCCAGGAGGTAGAATTAGTGCGACCGAGTGTGTCGTAGAGGCTGTACAAGAGGCTCCATAGGAGGAAGATAGGGAGCAAGAAACGGGCTCTGTAGAGGGCTGCATAGTGGAGAGAAAGATAGAGATAGGGCTCAGAAACCCAAAAGTGGATCGAAGAAGGAAAAAATGGCTGAGGAACCCAAAAATGGGCTGAGGAAAAGAAAAATAGTTAAAGAAACGGAAAAACAGGCTGAGGAAACTAAAAATGGATTGAGAAACCCAAAAATGAATTGAGGAACCAAAAATTGGCTGAGAAACCCCCAAATGGGCTCAGGAACCCCAAAATGGGCTCAGGAACCCAAAAATGCTTTGAGGAACTCAAAAATGGGCTGAAGATCCCAAAGACGGATTGAGAAAACCGAAAATCGGCTGAGGAACCCAAAAATGGATTGAGGAACCCAAAAATGAATTGAAAAACCCAAAAATGTTTTGAGGAATGCACAAATGAGCTGAGGAACCCCAAAATGGGCTGAGGAGACAAAAAATGGATTGAGGAACCCCAAAATGGATTGAGGAACCCGAAAATGGGCTGAGGAACGCAAAAGTGGATTGAGGAATATAAAAATGGATTGAGGGAGCCAAAAATGGGTACAGGAACCCAAAGACAGATTGAGGAACCCAAAAATGGGCAGAGGAACCCCCAAATTGGCTCAGGAACCCAAAAACGGATTGAGGAACCCAAAAAAGGATTGAGGAAACAAAAAATGGACTCAGGAACCGAAAACTGGATTGAGGAACCCAAAAATGGGCTGAGGAAAGAAAAAGTGGATCGAAGAACCCAAAAATGGATTGAGGAAACCAAAAATTGATTGAGGCACTCATAAATGGTCTGAGGAAACAAAAAAATGGGCTGAAGAACCCCAAAATGTATTGAGGAACACCTCATTTGAAAGAGCAAAGTGAGCGCTCTTCACTGGCAGATCCTTCTGGAAAGACCTGCAATTCCTCTCTCCCCCGTCCCAGACATTGTCAGCCTTGCGGACAAGCAGGGTGGTTAACAATGCATTCCCTGGGTGTTGGTCTTCTGAGGAGACAGGCAAGCGCTGAAGAACCTGCTGCTTTTTTTGAGTGATTTAATGCCTTCTACGGAAACAGATTCACCAGCGGCTGAGAATTCCCACTGCAGTGATGTGGCTGCTAACTGCGGAGATGGATGAGGATTCAAATGACTGCTGCTGTCGGAGGGAAGGAGCAGCCCGACTGCTTTTCTGTGGCTTTGAAATGGCTGCACGAAGAAAACTTTTGACAGCAACACGTTTCAGCGCTAGCAGTTCTCAGACAGCTTTACCTCTTAGTGCAAAGAACCTGTGGAACCGGAGTCTGCTGAGAATGCCCAAGAATGCGCGCGGAGCTTGCTCGGCTAAGCAAGAGCACACGGGCTCTCTCCCCGGAGGTTTCAACCTCCGCGGCCGAACGACCTTGAGGGGTAGCCGGTGTCCGCTATCAGACAGACCCCGGCGTTTTACAGTCATGCGGAAGAGCTGTGGCAGAGACGGCAGAAGGGAGCAGAGAAGGCACGGCTCCGAGGCAAGAAGCAGACTGGAAGGCGTACCTGTGTGTGATGAACAGACGCCTGACGAATAGACTGGCAAGGAACCGGTTTCAGATCTAACAGTACACAGAAAGACTTATCTCTCGATGTAAAGCTTCCGTGCATCCCGAGTCTGCTAAGAAGCACATGAAAATACGAATCGCTCCTCGCTGGTCTATTAGCAGTTCGTTGGCTTACTTGTGCTGCGCAGACGAAGGCAGAGGATGATCTTGCAGGGTGAAACATTTCTCGCCTGACAGGTTTCTTGTCTGAGCAACAGCTAGACGTTTTACAGTGATGCGGCTGCTTACAGCTGAGATGGAGGAAGATTTAAATGACTGCTGTTGTCGGAGGGAAGGAACAGACCGACTGCTTTTCTGTGACTTTGGAACCGGCTGTAAAAGGGGCTCCGTTAGGAGGGACATTAAGAGTGTAATAGGGGCTCTAGAGACGGCTCCGTAGGAGAAGACAAAGAGCGAGAAAGGGACTCGAGAGGGTCCCATATGCGCGACTTATGGCAGGGATAGGAACTTTATCGGGGGTTCCACTGGGGCGACACAGGGCGCGATAGGGGCTCAATAGAGGGTGGCATACGGTGTACAGAGGGTTCGACAGGTGCTCTTCGGAGGGCTCCATAGCGGGATCATAAGGGGAGCGATATGGGCTCTCCAGGAGGTAGAATTAGTGCGACCGAGTGTGTCGTAGAGGCTGTACAAGAGGCTCCATAGGAGGAAGATAGGGAGCAAGAAACGGGCTCTGTAGAGGGCTGCATAGTGGAGAGAAAGATAGAGATAGGGCTCAGAAACCCAAAAGTGGATCGAAGAAGGAAAAAATGGCTGAGGAACCCAAAAATGGGCTGAGGAAATGAAAAATAGTTAAAGAAACGGAAAAACAGGCTGAGGAAACTAAAAATGGATTGAGAAACCCAAAAATGAATTGAGGAACCAAAAATTGGCTGAGAAACCCCCAAATGGGCTCAGGAACCCCAAAATGGGCTCAGGAACCCAAAAATGCTTTGAGGAACTCAAAAATGGGCTGAAGATCCCAAAGACGGATTGAGAAAACCGAAAATCGGCTGAGGAACCCAAAAATGGATTGAGGAACCCAAAAATGAATTGAAAAACCCAAAAATGTTTTGAGGAATGCACAAATGAGCTGAGGAACCCCAAAATGGGCTGAGGAGACAAAAAATGGATTGAGGAACCCCAAAATGGATTGAGGAACCCGAAAATGGGCTGAGGAACGCAAAAGTGGATTGAGGAATATAAAAATGGATTGAGGGAGCCAAAAATGGGTACAGGAACCCAAAGACAGATTGAGGAACCCAAAAATGGGCAGAGGAACCCCCAAATTGGCTCAGGAACCCAAAAACGGATTGAGGAACCCAAAAAAGGATTGAGGAAACAAAAAATGGACTCAGGAACCGAAAACTGGATTGAGGAACCCAAAAATGGGCTGAGGAAAGAAAAAGTGGATCGAAGAACCCAAAAATGGATTGAGGAAACCAAAAATTGATTGAGGCACTCATAAATGGTCTGAGGAAACAAAAAAATGGGCTGAAGAACCCCAAAATGGATTGAGGAACACCTCATTTGAAAGAGCAAAGTGAGCGCTCTTCACTGGCAGATCCTTCTGGAAAGACCTGCAATTCCTCTCTCCCCCGTCCCAGACATTGTCAGCCTTGCGGACAAGCAGGGTGGTTAACAATGCATTCCCTGGGTGTTGGTCTTCTGAGGAGACAGGCAAGCGCTGAAGAACCTGCTGCTTTTTTTGAGTGATTTAATGCCTTCTACGGAAACAGATTCACCAGCGGCTGAGAATTCCCACTGCAGTGATGTGGCTGCTAACTGCGGAGATGGATGAGGATTCAAATGACTGCTGCTGTCGGAGGGAAGGAGCAGCCCGACTGCTTTTCTGTGGCTTTGAAATGGCTGCACGAAGAAAACTTTTGACAGCAACACGTTTCAGCGCTAGCAGTTCTCAGACAGCTTTACCTCTTAGTGCAAAGAACCTGTGGAACCGGAGTCTGCTGAGAATGCCCAAGAATGCGCGCGGAGCTTGCTCGGCTAAGCAAGAGCACACGGGCTCTCTCCCCGGAGGTTTCAACCTCCGCGGCCGAACGACCTTGAGGGGTAGCCGGTGTCCGCTATCAGACAGACCCCGGCGTTTTACAGTCATGCGGAAGAGCTGTGGCAGAGACGGCAGAAGGGAGCAGAGAAGGCACGGCTCCGAGGCAAGAAGCAGACTGGAAGGCGTACCTGTGTGTGATGAACAGACGCCTGACGAATAGACTGGCAAGGAACCGGTTTCAGATCTAACAGTACACAGAAAGACTTATCTCTCGATGTAAAGCTTCCGTGCATCCCGAGTCTGCTAAGAAGCACATGAAAATACGAATCGCTCCTCGCTGGTCTATTAGCAGTTCGTTGGCTTACTTGTGCTGCGCAGACGAAGGCAGAGGATGATCTTGCAGGGTGAAACATTTCTCGCCTGACAGGTTTCTTGTCTGAGCAACAGCTAGACGTTTTACAGTGATGCGGCTGCTTACAGCTGAGATGGAGGAAGATTTAAATGACTGCTGTTGTCGGAGGGAAGGAACAGACCGACTGCTTTTCTGTGACTTTGGAACCGGCTGTAAAAGGGGCTCCGTTAGGAGGGACATTAAGAGTGTAATAGGGGCTCTAGAGACGGCTCCGTAGGAGAAGACAAAGAGCGAGAAAGGGACTCGAGAGGGTCCCATATGCGCGACTTATGGCAGGGATAGGAACTTTATCGGGGGTTCCACTGGGGCGACACAGGGCGCGATAGGGGCTCAATAGAGGGTGGCATACGGTGTACAGAGGGTTCGACAGGTGCTCTTCGGAGGGCTCCATAGCGGGATCATAAGGGGAGCGATATGGGCTCTCCAGGAGGTAGAATTAGTGCGACCGAGTGTGTCGTAGAGGCTGTACAAGAGGCTCCATAGGAGGAAGATAGGGAGCAAGAAACGGGCTCTGTAGAGGGCTGCATAGTGGAGAGAAAGATAGAGATAGGGCTCAGAAACCCAAAAGTGGATCGAAGAAGGAAAAAATGGCTGAGGAACCCAAAAATGGGCTGAGGAAATGAAAAATAGTTAAAGAAACGGAAAAACAGGCTGAGGAAACTAAAAATGGATTGAGAAACCCAAAAATGAATTGAGGAACCAAAAATTGGCTGAGAAACCCCCAAATGGGCTCAGGAACCCCAAAATGGGCTCAGGAACCCAAAAATGCTTTGAGGAACTCAAAAATGGGCTGAAGATCCCAAAGACGGATTGAGAAAACCGAAAATCGGCTGAGGAACCCAAAAATGGATTGAGGAACCCAAAAATGAATTGAAAAACCCAAAAATGTTTTGAGGAATGCACAAATGAGCTGAGGAACCCCAAAATGGGCTGAGGAGACAAAAAATGGATTGAGGAACCCCAAAATGGATTGAGGAACCCGAAAATGGGCTGAGGAACGCAAAAGTGGATTGAGGAATATAAAAATGGATTGAGGGAGCCAAAAATGGGTACAGGAACCCAAAGACAGATTGAGGAACCCAAAAATGGGCAGAGGAACCCCCAAATTGGCTCAGGAACCCAAAAACGGATTGAGGAACCCAAAAAAGGATTGAGGAAACAAAAAATGGACTCAGGAACCGAAAACTGGATTGAGGAACCCAAAAATGGGCTGAGGAAAGAAAAAGTGGATCGAAGAACCCAAAAATGGATTGAGGAAACCAAAAATTGATTGAGGCACTCATAAATGGTCTGAGGAAACAAAAAAATGGGCTGAAGAACCCCAAAATGTATTGAGGAACACCTCATTTGAAAGAGCAAAGTGAGCGCTCTTCACTGGCAGATCCTTCTGGAAAGACCTGCAATTCCTCTCTCCCCCGTCCCAGACATTGTCAGCCTTGCGGACAAGCAGGGTGGTTAACAATGCATTCCCTGGGTGTTGGTCTTCTGAGGAGACAGGCAAGCGCTGAAGAACCTGCTGCTTTTTTTTGAGTGATTTAATGCCTTCTACGGAAACAGATTCACCAGCGGCTGAGAATTCCCACTGCAGTGATGTGGCTGCTAACTGCGGAGATGGATGAGGATTCAAATGACTGCTGCTGTCGGAGGGAAGGAGCAGCCCGACTGCTTTTCTGTGGCTTTGAAATGGCTGCACGAAGAAAACTTTTGACAGCAACACGTTTCAGCGCTAGCAGTTCTCAGACAGCTTTACCTCTTAGTGCAAAGAACCTGTGGAACCGGAGTCTGCTGAGAATGCCCAAGAATGCGCGCGGAGCTTGCTCGGCTAAGCAAGAGCACACGGGCTCTCTCCCCGGAGGTTTCAACCTCCGCGGCCGAACGACCTTGAGGGGTAGCCGGTGTCCGCTATCAGACAGACCCCGGCGTTTTACAGTCATGCGGAAGAGCTGTGGCAGAGACGGCAGAAGGGAGCAGAGAAGGCACGGCTCCGAGGCAAGAAGCAGACTGGAAGGCGTACCTGTGTGTGATGAACAGACGCCTGACGAATAGACTGGCAAGGAACCGGTTTCAGATCTAACAGTACACAGAAAGACTTATCTCTCGATGTAAAGCTTCCGTGCATCCCGAGTCTGCTAAGAAGCACATGAAAATACGAATCGCTCCTCGCTGGTCTATTAGCAGTTCGTTGGCTTACTTGTGCTGCGCAGACGAAGGCAGAGGATGATCTTGCAGGGTGAAACATTTCTCGCCTGACAGGTTTCTTGTCTGAGCAACAGCTAGACGTTTTACAGTGATGCGGCTGCTTACAGCTGAGATGGAGGAAGATTTAAATGACTGCTGTTGTCGGAGGGAAGGAACAGACCGACTGCTTTTCTGTGACTTTGGAACCGGCTGTAAAAGGGGCTCCGTTAGGAGGGACATTAAGAGTGTAATAGGGGCTCTAGAGACGGCTCCGTAGGAGAAGACAAAGAGCGAGAAAGGGACTCGAGAGGGTCCCATATGCGCGACTTATGGCAGGGATAGGAACTTTATCGGGGGTTCCACTGGGGCGACACAGGGCGCGATAGGGGCTCAATAGAGGGTGGCATACGGTGTACAGAGGGTTCGACAGGTGCTCTTCGGAGGGCTCCATAGCGGGATCATAAGGGGAGCGATATGGGCTCTCCAGGAGGTAGAATTAGTGCGACCGAGTGTGTCGTAGAGGCTGTACAAGAGGCTCCATAGGAGGAAGATAGGGAGCAAGAAACGGGCTCTGTAGAGGGCTGCATAGTGGAGAGAAAGATAGAGATAGGGCTCAGAAACCCAAAAGTGGATCGAAGAAGGAAAAAATGGCTGAGGAACCCAAAAATGGGCTGAGGAAATGAAAAATAGTTAAAGAAACGGAAAAACAGGCTGAGGAAACTAAAAATGGATTGAGAAACCCAAAAATGAATTGAGGAACCAAAAATTGGCTGAGAAACCCCCAAATGGGCTCAGGAACCCCAAAATGGGCTCAGGAACCCAAAAATGCTTTGAGGAACTCAAAAATGGGCTGAAGATCCCAAAGACGGATTGAGAAAACCGAAAATCGGCTGAGGAACCCAAAAATGGATTGAGGAACCCAAAAATGAATTGAAAAACCCAAAAATGTTTTGAGGAATGCACAAATGAGCTGAGGAACCCCAAAATGGGCTGAGGAGACAAAAAATGGATTGAGGAACCCCAAAATGGATTGAGGAACCCGAAAATGGGCTGAGGAACGCAAAAGTGGATTGAGGAATATAAAAATGGATTGAGGGAGCCAAAAATGGGTACAGGAACCCAAAGACAGATTGAGGAACCCAAAAATGGGCAGAGGAACCCCCAAATTGGCTCAGGAACCCAAAAACGGATTGAGGAACCCAAAAAAGGATTGAGGAAACAAAAAATGGACTCAGGAACCGAAAACTGGATTGAGGAACCCAAAAATGGGCTGAGGAAAGAAAAAGTGGATCGAAGAACCCAAAAATGGATTGAGGAAACCAAAAATTGATTGAGGCACTCATAAATGGTCTGAGGAAACAAAAAAATGGGCTGAAGAACCCCAAAATGGATTGAGGAACACCTCATTTGAAAGAGCAAAGTGAGCGCTCTTCACTGGCAGATCCTTCTGGAAAGACCTGCAATTCCTCTCTCCCCCGTCCCAGACATTGTCAGCCTTGCGGACAAGCAGGGTGGTTAACAATGCATTCCCTGGGTGTTGGTCTTCTGAGGAGACAGGCAAGCGCTGAAGAACCTGCTGCTTTTTTTGAGTGATTTAATGCCTTCTACGGAAACAGATTCACCAGCGGCTGAGAATTCCCACTGCAGTGATGTGGCTGCTAACTGCGGAGATGGATGAGGATTCAAATGACTGCTGCTGTCGGAGGGAAGGAGCAGCCCGACTGCTTTTCTGTGGCTTTGAAATGGCTGCACGAAGAAAACTTTTGACAGCAACACGTTTCAGCGCTAGCAGTTCTCAGACAGCTTTACCTCTTAGTGCAAAGAACCTGTGGAACCGGAGTCTGCTGAGAATGCCCAAGAATGCGCGCGGAGCTTGCTCGGCTAAGCAAGAGCACACGGGCTCTCTCCCCGGAGGTTTCAACCTCCGCGGCCGAACGACCTTGAGGGGTAGCCGGTGTCCGCTATCAGACAGACCCCGGCGTTTTACAGTCATGCGGAAGAGCTGTGGCAGAGACGGCAGAAGGGAGCAGAGAAGGCACGGCTCCGAGGCAAGAAGCAGACTGGAAGGCGTACCTGTGTGTGATGAACAGACGCCTGACGAATAGACTGGCAAGGAACCGGTTTCAGATCTAACAGTACACAGAAAGACTTATCTCTCGATGTAAAGCTTCCGTGCATCCCGAGTCTGCTAAGAAGCACATGAAAATACGAATCGCTCCTCGCTGGTCTATTAGCAGTTCGTTGGCTTACTTGTGCTGCGCAGACGAAGGCAGAGGATGATCTTGCAGGGTGAAACATTTCTCGCCTGACAGGTTTCTTGTCTGAGCAACAGCTAGACGTTTTACAGTGATGCGGCTGCTTACAGCTGAGATGGAGGAAGATTTAAATGACTGCTGTTGTCGGAGGGAAGGAACAGACCGACTGCTTTTCTGTGACTTTGGAACCGGCTGTAAAAGGGGCTCCGTTAGGAGGGACATTAAGAGTGTAATAGGGGCTCTAGAGACGGCTCCGTAGGAGAAGACAAAGAGCGAGAAAGGGACTCGAGAGGGTCCCATATGCGCGACTTATGGCAGGGATAGGAACTTTATCGGGGGTTCCACTGGGGCGACACAGGGCGCGATAGGGGCTCAATAGAGGGTGGCATACGGTGTACAGAGGGTTCGACAGGTGCTCTTCGGAGGGCTCCATAGCGGGATCATAAGGGGAGCGATATGGGCTCTCCAGGAGGTAGAATTAGTGCGACCGAGTGTGTCGTAGAGGCTGTACAAGAGGCTCCATAGGAGGAAGATAGGGAGCAAGAAACGGGCTCTGTAGAGGGCTGCATAGTGGAGAGAAAGATAGAGATAGGGCTCAGAAACCCAAAAGTGGATCGAAGAAGGAAAAAATGGCTGAGGAACCCAAAAATGGGCTGAGGAAAAGAAAAATAGTTAAAGAAACGGAAAAACAGGCTGAGGAAACTAAAAATGGATTGAGAAACCCAAAAATGAATTGAGGAACCAAAAATTGGCTGAGAAACCCCCAAATGGGCTCAGGAACCCCAAAATGGGCTCAGGAACCCAAAAATGCTTTGAGGAACTCAAAAATGGGCTGAAGATCCCAAAGACGGATTGAGAAAACCGAAAATCGGCTGAGGAACCCAAAAATGGATTGAGGAACCCGAAAATGAATTGAAAAACCCAAAAATGTTTTGAGGAATGCACAAATGAGCTGAGGAACCCCAAAATGGGCTGAGGAGACAAAAAATGGATTGAGGAACCCCAAAATGGATTGAGGAACCCGAAAATGGGCTGAGGAACGCAAAAGTGGATTGAGGAATATAAAAATGGATTGAGGGAGCCAAAAATGGGTACAGGAACCCAAAGACAGATTGAGGAACCCAAAAATGGGCAGAGGAACCCCCAAATTGGCTCAGGAACCCAAAAACGGATTGAGGAACCCAAAAAAGGATTGAGGAAACAAAAAATGGACTCAGGAACCGAAAACTGGATTGAGGAACCCAAAAATGGGCTGAGGAAAGAAAAAGTGGATCGAAGAACCCAAAAATGGATTGAGGAAACCAAAAATTGATTGAGGCACTCATAAATGGTCTGAGGAAACAAAAAAATGGGCTGAAGAACCCCAAAATGGATTGAGGAACACCTCATTTGAAAGAGCAAAGTGAGCGCTCTTCACTGGCAGATCCTTCTGGAAAGACCTGCAATTCCTCTCTCCCCCGTCCCAGACATTGTCAGCCTTGCGGACAAGCAGGGTGGTTAACAATGCATTCCCTGGGTGTTGGTCTTCTGAGGAGACAGGCAAGCGCTGAAGAACCTGCTGCTTTTTTTGAGTGATTTAATGCCTTCTACGGAAACAGATTCACCAGCGGCTGAGAATTCCCACTGCAGTGATGTGGCTGCTAACTGCGGAGATGGATGAGGATTCAAATGACTGCTGCTGTCGGAGGGAAGGAGCAGCCCGACTGCTTTTCTGTGGCTTTGAAATGGCTGCACGAAGAAAACTTTTGACAGCAACACGTTTCAGCGCTAGCAGTTCTCAGACAGCTTTACCTCTTAGTGCAAAGAACCTGTGGAACCGGAGTCTGCTGAGAATGCCCAAGAATGCGCGCGGAGCTTGCTCGGCTAAGCAAGAGCACACGGGCTCTCTCCCCGGAGGTTTCAACCTCCGCGGCCGAACGACCTTGAGGGGTAGCCGGTGTCCGCTATCAGACAGACCCCGGCGTTTTACAGTCATGCGGAAGAGCTGTGGCAGAGACGGCAGAAGGGAGCAGAGAAGGCACGGCTCCGAGGCAAGAAGCAGACTGGAAGGCGTACCTGTGTGTGATGAACAGACGCCTGACGAATAGACTGGCAAGGAACCGGTTTCAGATCTAACAGTACACAGAAAGACTTATCTCTCGATGTAAAGCTTCCGTGCATCCCGAGTCTGCTAAGAAGCACATGAAAATACGAATCGCTCCTCGCTGGTCTATTAGCAGTTCGTTGGCTTACTTGTGCTGCGCAGACGAAGGCAGAGGATGATCTTGCAGGGTGAAACATTTCTCGCCTGACAGGTTTCTTGTCTGAGCAACAGCTAGACGTTTTACAGTGATGCGGCTGCTTACAGCTGAGATGGAGGAAGATTTAAATGACTGCTGTTGTCGGAGGGAAGGAACAGACCGACTGCTTTTCTGTGACTTTGGAACCGGCTGTAAAAGGGGCTCCGTTAGGAGGGACATTAAGAGTGTAATAGGGGCTCTAGAGACGGCTCCGTAGGAGAAGACAAAGAGCGAGAAAGGGACTCGAGAGGGTCCCATATGCGCGACTTATGGCAGGGATAGGAACTTTATCGGGGGTTCCACTGGGGCGACACAGGGCGCGATAGGGGCTCAATAGAGGGTGGCATACGGTGTACAGAGGGTTCGACAGGTGCTCTTCGGAGGGCTCCATAGCGGGATCATAAGGGGAGCGATATGGGCTCTCCAGGAGGTAGAATTAGTGCGACCGAGTGTGTCGTAGAGGCTGTACAAGAGGCTCCATAGGAGGAAGATAGGAAGCAAGAAACGGGCTCTGTAGAGGGCTGCATAGTGGAGAGAAAGATAGAGATAGGGCTCAGAAACCCAAAAGTGGATCGAAGAAGGAAAAAATGGCTGAGGAACCCAAAAATGGGCTGAGGAAATGAAAAATAGTTAAAGAAACGGAAAAACAGGCTGAGGAAACTAAAAATGGATTGAGAAACCCAAAAATGAATTGAGGAACCAAAAATTGGCTGAGAAACCCCCAAATGGGCTCAGGAACCCCAAAATGGGCTCAGGAACCCAAAAATGCTTTGAGGAACTCAAAAATGGGCTGAAGATCCCAAAGACGGATTGAGAAAACCGAAAATCGGCTGAGGAACCCAAAAATGGATTGAGGAACCCAAAAATGAATTGAAAAACCCAAAAATGTTTTGAGGAATGCACAAATGAGCTGAGGAACCCCAAAATGGGCTGAGGAGACAAAAAATGGATTGAGGAACCCCAAAATGGATTGAGGAACCCGAAAATGGGCTGAGGAACGCAAAAGTGGATTGAGGAATATAAAAATGGATTGAGGGAGCCAAAAATGGGTACAGGAACCCAAAGACAGATTGAGGAACCCAAAAATGGGCAGAGGAACCCCCAAATTGGCTCAGGAACCCAAAAACGGATTGAGGAACCCAAAAAAGGATTGAGGAAACAAAAAATGGACTCAGGAACCGAAAACTGGATTGAGGAACCCAAAAATGGGCTGAGGAAAGAAAAAGTGGATCGAAGAACCCAAAAATGGATTGAGGAAACCAAAAATTGATTGAGGCACTCATAAATGGTCTGAGGAAACAAAAAAATGGGCTGAAGAACCCCAAAATGGATTGAGGAACACCTCATTTGAAAGAGCAAAGTGAGCGCTCTTCACTGGCAGATCCTTCTGGAAAGACCTGCAATTCCTCTCTCCCCCGTCCCAGACATTGTCAGCCTTGCGGACAAGCAGGGTGGTTAACAATGCATTCCCTGGGTGTTGGTCTTCTGAGGAGACAGGCAAGCGCTGAAGAACCTGCTGCTTTTTTTGAGTGATTTAATGCCTTCTACGGAAACAGATTCACCAGCGGCTGAGAATTCCCACTGCAGTGATGTGGCTGCTAACTGCGGAGATGGATGAGGATTCAAATGACTGCTGCTGTCGGAGGGAAGGAGCAGCCCGACTGCTTTTCTGTGGCTTTGAAATGGCTGCACGAAGAAAACTTTTGACAGCAACACGTTTCAGCGCTAGCAGTTCTCAGACAGCTTTACCTCTTAGTGCAAAGAACCTGTGGAACCGGAGTCTGCTGAGAATGCCCAAGAATGCGCGCGGAGCTTGCTCGGCTAAGCAAGAGCACACGGGCTCTCTCCCCGGAGGTTTCAACCTCCGCGGCCGAACGACCTTGAGGGGTAGCCGGTGTCCGCTATCAGACAGACCCCGGCGTTTTACAGTCATGCGGAAGAGCTGTGGCAGAGACGGCAGAAGGGAGCAGAGAAGGCACGGCTCCGAGGCAAGAAGCAGACTGGAAGGCGTACCTGTGTGTGATGAACAGACGCCTGACGAATAGACTGGCAAGGAACCGGTTTCAGATCTAACAGTACACAGAAAGACTTATCTCTCGATGTAAAGCTTCCGTGCATCCCGAGTCTGCTAAGAAGCACATGAAAATACGAATCGCTCCTCGCTGGTCTATTAGCAGTTCGTTGGCTTACTTGTGCTGCGCAGACGAAGGCAGAGGATGATCTTGCAGGGTGAAACATTTCTCGCCTGACAGGTTTCTTGTCTGAGCAACAGCTAGACGTTTTACAGTGATGCGGCTGCTTACAGCTGAGATGGAGGAAGATTTAAATGACTGCTGTTGTCGGAGGGAAGGAACAGACCGACTGCTTTTCTGTGACTTTGGAACCGGCTGTAAAAGGGGCTCCGTTAGGAGGGACATTAAGAGTGTAATAGGGGCTCTAGAGACGGCTCCGTAGGAGAAGACAAAGAGCGAGAAAGGGACTCGAGAGGGTCCCATATGCGCGACTTATGGCAGGGATAGGAACTTTATCGGGGGTTCCACTGGGGCGACACAGGGCGCGATAGGGGCTCAATAGAGGGTGGCATACGGTGTACAGAGGGTTCGACAGGTGCTCTTCGGAGGGCTCCATAGCGGGATCATAAGGGGAGCGATATGGGCTCTCCAGGAGGTAGAATTAGTGCGACCGAGTGTGTCGTAGAGGCTGTACAAGAGGCTCCATAGGAGGAAGATAGGGAGCAAGAAACGGGCTCTGTAGAGGGCTGCATAGTGGAGAGAAAGATAGAGATAGGGCTCAGAAACCCAAAAGTGGATCGAAGAAGGAAAAAATGGCTGAGGAACCCAAAAATGGGCTGAGGAAATGAAAAATAGTTAAAGAAACGGAAAAACAGGCTGAGGAAACTAAAAATGGATTGAGAAACCCAAAAATGAATTGAGGAACCAAAAATTGGCTGAGAAACCCCCAAATGGGCTCAGGAACCCCAAAATGGGCTCAGGAACCCAAAAATGCTTTGAGGAACTCAAAAATGGGCTGAAGATCCCAAAGACGGATTGAGAAAACCGAAAATCGGCTGAGGAACCCAAAAATGGATTGAGGAACCCGAAAATGAATTGAAAAACCCAAAAATGTTTTGAGGAATGCACAAATGAGCTGAGGAACCCCAAAATGGGCTGAGGAGACAAAAAATGGATTGAGGAACCCCAAAATGGATTGAGGAACCCGAAAATGGGCTGAGGAACGCAAAAGTGGATTGAGGAATATAAAAATGGATTGAGGGAGCCAAAAATGGGTACAGGAACCCAAAGACAGATTGAGGAACCCAAAAATGGGCAGAGGAACCCCCAAATTGGCTCAGGAACCCAAAAACGGATTGAGGAACCCAAAAAAGGATTGAGGAAACAAAAAATGGACTCAGGAACCGAAAACTGGATTGAGGAACCCAAAAATGGGCTGAGGAAAGAAAAAGTGGATCGAAGAACCCAAAAATGGATTGAGGAAACCAAAAATTGATTGAGGCACTCATAAATGGTCTGAGGAAACAAAAAAATGGGCTGAAGAACCCCAAAATGGATTGAGGAACACCTCATTTGAAAGAGCAAAGTGAGCGCTCTTCACTGGCAGATCCTTCTGGAAAGACCTGCAATTCCTCTCTCCCCCGTCCCAGACATTGTCAGCCTTGCGGACAAGCAGGGTGGTTAACAATGCATTCCCTGGGTGTTGGTCTTCTGAGGAGACAGGCAAGCGCTGAAGAACCTGCTGCTTTTTTTGAGTGATTTAATGCCTTCTACGGAAACAGATTCACCAGCGGCTGAGAATTCCCACTGCAGTGATGTGGCTGCTAACTGCGGAGATGGATGAGGATTCAAATGACTGCTGCTGTCGGAGGGAAGGAGCAGCCCGACTGCTTTTCTGTGGCTTTGAAATGGCTGCACGAAGAAAACTTTTGACAGCAACACGTTTCAGCGCTAGCAGTTCTCAGACAGCTTTACCTCTTAGTGCAAAGAACCTGTGGAACCGGAGTCTGCTGAGAATGCCCAAGAATGCGCGCGGAGCTTGCTCGGCTAAGCAAGAGCACACGGGCTCTCTCCCCGGAGGTTTCAACCTCCGCGGCCGAACGACCTTGAGGGGTAGCCGGTGTCCGCTATCAGACAGACCCCGGCGTTTTACAGTCATGCGGAAGAGCTGTGGCAGAGACGGCAGAAGGGAGCAGAGAAGGCACGGCTCCGAGGCAAGAAGCAGACTGGAAGGCGTACCTGTGTGTGATGAACAGACGCCTGACGAATAGACTGGCAAGGAACCGGTTTCAGATCTAACAGTACACAGAAAGACTTATCTCTCGATGTAAAGCTTCCGTGCATCCCGAGTCTGCTAAGAAGCACATGAAAATACGAATCGCTCCTCGCTGGTCTATTAGCAGTTCGTTGGCTTACTTGTGCTGCGCAGACGAAGGCAGAGGATGATCTTGCAGGGTGAAACATTTCTCGCCTGACAGGTTTCTTGTCTGAGCAACAGCTAGACGTTTTACAGTGATGCGGCTGCTTACAGCTGAGATGGAGGAAGATTTAAATGACTGCTGTTGTCGGAGGGAAGGAACAGACCGACTGCTTTTCTGTGACTTTGGAACCGGCTGTAAAAGGGGCTCCGTTAGGAGGGACATTAAGAGTGTAATAGGGGCTCTAGAGACGGCTCCGTAGGAGAAGACAAAGAGCGAGAAAGGGACTCGAGAGGGTCCCATATGCGCGACTTATGGCAGGGATAGGAACTTTATCGGGGGTTCCACTGGGGCGACACAGGGCGCGATAGGGGCTCAATAGAGGGTGGCATACGGTGTACAGAGGGTTCGACAGGTGCTCTTCGGAGGGCTCCATAGCGGGATCATAAGGGGAGCGATATGGGCTCTCCAGGAGGTAGAATTAGTGCGACCGAGTGTGTCGTAGAGGCTGTACAAGAGGCTCCATAGGAGGAAGATAGGGAGCAAGAAACGGGCTCTGTAGAGGGCTGCATAGTGGAGAGAAAGATAGAGATAGGGCTCAGAAACCCAAAAGTGGATCGAAGAAGGAAAAAATGGCTGAGGAACCCAAAAATGGGCTGAGGAAATGAAAAATAGTTAAAGAAACGGAAAAACAGGCTGAGGAAACTAAAAATGGATTGAGAAACCCAAAAATGAATTGAGGAACCAAAAATTGGCTGAGAAACCCCCAAATGGGCTCAGGAACCCCAAAATGGGCTCAGGAACCCAAAAATGCTTTGAGGAACTCAAAAATGGGCTGAAGATCCCAAAGACGGATTGAGAAAACCGAAAATCGGCTGAGGAACCCAAAAATGGATTGAGGAACCCAAAAATGAATTGAAAAACCCAAAAATGTTTTGAGGAATGCACAAATGAGCTGAGGAACCCCAAAATGGGCTGAGGAGACAAAAAATGGATTGAGGAACCCCAAAATGGATTGAGGAACCCGAAAATGGGCTGAGGAACGCAAAAGTGGATTGAGGAATATAAAAATGGATTGAGGGAGCCAAAAATGGGTACAGGAACCCAAAGACAGATTGAGGAACCCAAAAATGGGCAGAGGAACCCCCAAATTGGCTCAGGAACCCAAAAACGGATTGAGGAACCCAAAAAAGGATTGAGGAAACAAAAAATGGACTCAGGAACCGAAAACTGGATTGAGGAACCCAAAAATGGGCTGAGGAAAGAAAAAGTGGATCGAAGAACCCAAAAATGGATTGAGGAAACCAAAAATTGATTGAGGCACTCATAAATGGTCTGAGGAAACAAAAAAATGGGCTGAAGAACCCCAAAATGGATTGAGGAACACCTCATTTGAAAGAGCAAAGTGAGCGCTCTTCACTGGCAGATCCTTCTGGAAAGACCTGCAATTCCTCTCTCCCCCGTCCCAGACATTGTCAGCCTTGCGGACAAGCAGGGTGGTTAACAATGCATTCCCTGGGTGTTGGTCTTCTGAGGAGACAGGCAAGCGCTGAAGAACCTGCTGCTTTTTTTGAGTGATTTAATGCCTTCTACGGAAACAGATTCACCAGCGGCTGAGAATTCCCACTGCAGTGATGTGGCTGCTAACTGCGGAGATGGATGAGGATTCAAATGACTGCTGCTGTCGGAGGGAAGGAGCAGCCCGACTGCTTTTCTGTGGCTTTGAAATGGCTGCACGAAGAAAACTTTTGACAGCAACACGTTTCAGCGCTAGCAGTTCTCAGACAGCTTTACCTCTTAGTGCAAAGAACCTGTGGAACCGGAGTCTGCTGAGAATGCCCAAGAATGCGCGCGGAGCTTGCTCGGCTAAGCAAGAGCACACGGGCTCTCTCCCCGGAGGTTTCAACCTCCGCGGCCGAACGACCTTGAGGGGTAGCCGGTGTCCGCTATCAGACAGACCCCGGCGTTTTACAGTCATGCGGAAGAGCTGTGGCAGAGACGGCAGAAGGGAGCAGAGAAGGCACGGCTCCGAGGCAAGAAGCAGACTGGAAGGCGTACCTGTGTGTGATGAACAGACGCCTGACGAATAGACTGGCAAGGAACCGGTTTCAGATCTAACAGTACACAGAAAGACTTATCTCTCGATGTAAAGCTTCCGTGCATCCCGAGTCTGCTAAGAAGCACATGAAAATACGAATCGCTCCTCGCTGGTCTATTAGCAGTTCGTTGGCTTACTTGTGCTGCGCAGACGAAGGCAGAGGATGATCTTGCAGGGTGAAACATTTCTCGCCTGACAGGTTTCTTGTCTGAGCAACAGCTAGACGTTTTACAGTGATGCGGCTGCTTACAGCTGAGATGGAGGAAGATTTAAATGACTGCTGTTGTCGGAGGGAAGGAACAGACCGACTGCTTTTCTGTGACTTTGGAACCGGCTGTAAAAGGGGCTCCGTTAGGAGGGACATTAAGAGTGTAATAGGGGCTCTAGAGACGGCTCCGTAGGAGAAGACAAAGAGCGAGAAAGGGACTCGAGAGGGTCCCATATGCGCGACTTATGGCAGGGATAGGAACTTTATCGGGGGTTCCACTGGGGCGACACAGGGCGCGATAGGGGCTCAATAGAGGGTGGCATACGGTGTACAGAGGGTTCGACAGGTGCTCTTCGGAGGGCTCCATAGCGGGATCATAAGGGGAGCGATATGGGCTCTCCAGGAGGTAGAATTAGTGCGACCGAGTGTGTCGTAGAGGCTGTACAAGAGGCTCCATAGGAGGAAGATAGGGAGCAAGAAACGGGCTCTGTAGAGGGCTGCATAGTGGAGAGAAAGATAGAGATAGGGCTCAGAAACCCAAAAGTGGATCGAAGAAGGAAAAAATGGCTGAGGAACCCAAAAATGGGCTGAGGAAATGAAAAATAGTTAAAGAAACGGAAAAACAGGCTGAGGAAACTAAAAATGGATTGAGAAACCCAAAAATGAATTGAGGAACCAAAAATTGGCTGAGAAACCCCCAAATGGGCTCAGGAACCCCAAAATGGGCTCAGGAACCCAAAAATGCTTTGAGGAACTCAAAAATGGGCTGAAGATCCCAAAGACGGATTGAGAAAACCGAAAATCGGCTGAGGAACCCAAAAATGGATTGAGGAACCCAAAAATGAATTGAAAAACCCAAAAATGTTTTGAGGAATGCACAAATGAGCTGAGGAACCCCAAAATGGGCTGAGGAGACAAAAAATGGATTGAGGAACCCCAAAATGGATTGAGGAACCCGAAAATGGGCTGAGGAACGCAAAAGTGGATTGAGGAATATAAAAATGGATTGAGGGAGCCAAAAATGGGTACAGGAACCCAAAGAGAGATTGAGGAACCCAAAAATGGGCAGAGGAACCCCCAAATTGGCTCAGGAACCCAAAAACGGATTGAGGAACCCAAAAAAGGATTGAGGAAACAAAAAATGGACTCAGGAACCGAAAACTGGATTGAGGAACCCAAAAATGGGCTGAGGAAAGAAAAAGTGGATCGAAGAACCCAAAAATGGATTGAGGAAACCAAAAATTGATTGAGGCACTCATAAATGGTCTGAGGAAACAAAAAAATGGGCTGAAGAACCCCAAAATGGATTGAGGAACACCTCATTTGAAAGAGCAAAGTGAGCGCTCTTCACTGGCAGATCCTTCTGGAAAGACCTGCAATTCCTCTCTCCCCCGTCCCAGACATTGTCAGCCTTGCGGACAAGCAGGGTGGTTAACAATGCATTCCCTGGGTGTTGGTCTTCTGAGGAGACAGGCAAGCGCTGAAGAACCTGCTGCCTTTTTTGAGTGATTTAATGCCTTCTACGGAAACAGATTCACCAGCGGCTGAGAATTCCCACTGCAGTGATGTGGCTGCTAACTGCGGAGATGGATGAGGATTCAAATGACTGCTGCTGTCGGAGGGAAGGAGCAGCCCGACTGCTTTTCTGTGGCTTTGAAATGGCTGCACGAAGAAAACTTTTGACAGCAACACGTTTCAGCGCTAGCAGTTCTCAGACAGCTTTACCTCTTAGTGCAAAGAACCTGTGGAACCGGAGTCTGCTGAGAATGCCCAAGAATGCGCGCGGAGCTTGCTCGGCTAAGCAAGAGCACACGGGCTCTCTCCCCGGAGGTTTCAACCTCCGCGGCCGAACGACCTTGAGGGGTAGCCGGTGTCCGCTATCAGACAGACCCCGGCGTTTTACAGTCATGCGGAAGAGCTGTGGCAGAGACGGCAGAAGGGAGCAGAGAAGGCACGGCTCCGAGGCAAGAAGCAGACTGGAAGGCGTACCTGTGTGTGATGAACAGACGCCTGACGAATAGACTGGCAAGGAACCGGTTTCAGATCTAACAGTACACAGAAAGACTTATCTCTCGATGTAAAGCTTCCGTGCATCCCGAGTCTGCTAAGAAGCACATGAAAATACGAATCGCTCCTCGCTGGTCTATTAGCAGTTCGTTGGCTTACTTGTGCTGCGCAGACGAAGGCAGAGGATGATCTTGCAGGGTGAAACATTTCTCGCCTGACAGGTTTCTTGTCTGAGCAACAGCTAGACGTTTTACAGTGATGCGGCTGCTTACAGCTGAGATGGAGGAAGATTTAAATGACTGCTGTTGTCGGAGGGAAGGAACAGACCGACTGCTTTTCTGTGACTTTGGAACCGGCTGTAAAAGGGGCTCCGTTAGGAGGGACATTAAGAGTGTAATAGGGGCTCTAGAGACGGCTCCGTAGGAGAAGACAAAGAGCGAGAAAGGGACTCGAGAGGGTCCCATATGCGCGACTTATGGCAGGGATAGGAACTTTATCGGGGGTTCCACTGGGGCGACACAGGGCGCGATAGGGGCTCAATAGAGGGTGGCATACGGTGTACAGAGGGTTCGACAGGTGCTCTTCGGAGGGCTCCATAGCGGGATCATAAGGGGAGCGATATGGGCTCTCCAGGAGGTAGAATTAGTGCGACCGAGTGTGTCGTAGAGGCTGTACAAGAGGCTCCATAGGAGGAAGATAGGGAGCAAGAAACGGGCTCTGTAGAGGGCTGCATAGTGGAGAGAAAGATAGAGATAGGGCTCAGAAACCCAAAAGTGGATCGAAGAAGGAAAAAATGGCTGAGGAACCCAAAAATGGGCTGAGGAAATGAAAAATAGTTAAAGAAACGGAAAAACAGGCTGAGGAAACTAAAAATGGATTGAGAAACCCAAAAATGAATTGAGGAACCAAAAATTGGCTGAGAAACCCCCAAATGGGCTCAGGAACCCCAAAATGGGCTCAGGAACCCAAAAATGCTTTGAGGAACTCAAAAATGGGCTGAAGATCCCAAAGACGGATTGAGAAAACCGAAAATCGGCTGAGGAACCCAAAAATGGATTGAGGAACCCAAAAATGAATTGAAAAACCCAAAAATGTTTTGAGGAATGCACAAATGAGCTGAGGAACCCCAAAATGGGCTGAGGAGACAAAAAATGGATTGAGGAACCCCAAAATGGATTGAGGAACCCGAAAATGGGCTGAGGAACGCAAAAGTGGATTGAGGAATATAAAAATGGATTGAGGGAGCCAAAAATGGGTACAGGAACCCAAAGAGAGATTGAGGAACCCAAAAATGGGCAGAGGAACCCCCAAATTGGCTCAGGAACCCAAAAACGGATTGAGGAACCCAAAAAAGGATTGAGGAAACAAAAAATGGACTCAGGAACCGAAAACTGGATTGAGGAACCCAAAAATGGGCTGAGGAAAGAAAAAGTGGATCGAAGAACCCAAAAATGGATTGAGGAAACCAAAAATTGATTGAGGCACTCATAAATGGTCTGAGGAAACAAAAAAATGGGCTGAAGAACCCCAAAATGGATTGAGGAACACCTCATTTGAAAGAGCAAAGTGAGCGCTCTTCACTGGCAGATCCTTCTGGAAAGACCTGCAATTCCTCTCTCCCCCGTCCCAGACATTGTCAGCCTTGCGGACAAGCAGGGTGGTTAACAATGCATTCCCTGGGTGTTGGTCTTCTGAGGAGACAGGCAAGCGCTGAAGAACCTGCTGCCTTTTTTGAGTGATTTAATGCCTTCTACGGAAACAGATTCACCAGCGGCTGAGAATTCCCACTGCAGTGATGTGGCTGCTAACTGCGGAGATGGATGAGGATTCAAATGACTGCTGCTGTCGGAGGGAAGGAGCAGCCCGACTGCTTTTCTGTGGCTTTGAAATGGCTGCACGAAGAAAACTTTTGACAGCAACACGTTTCAGCGCTAGCAGTTCTCAGACAGCTTTACCTCTTAGTGCAAAGAACCTGTGGAACCGGAGTCTGCTGAGAATGCCCAAGAATGCGCGCGGAGCTTGCTCGGCTAAGCAAGAGCACACGGGCTCTCTCCCCGGAGGTTTCAACCTCCGCGGCCGAACGACCTTGAGGGGTAGCCGGTGTCCGCTATCAGACAGACCCCGGCGTTTTACAGTCATGCGGAAGAGCTGTGGCAGAGACGGCAGAAGGGAGCAGAGAAGGCACGGCTCCGAGGCAAGAAGCAGACTGGAAGGCGTACCTGTGTGTGATGAACAGACGCCTGACGAATAGACTGGCAAGGAACCGGTTTCAGATCTAACAGTACACAGAAAGACTTATCTCTCGATGTAAAGCTTCCGTGCATCCCGAGTCTGCTAAGAAGCACATGAAAATACGAATCGCTCCTCGCTGGTCTATTAGCAGTTCGTTGGCTTACTTGTGCTGCGCAGACGAAGGCAGAGGATGATCTTGCAGGGTGAAACATTTCTCGCCTGACAGGTTTCTTGTCTGAGCAACAGCTAGACGTTTTACAGTGATGCGGCTGCTTACAGCTGAGATGGAGGAAGATTTAAATGACTGCTGTTGTCGGAGGGAAGGAACAGACCGACTGCTTTTCTGTGACTTTGGAACCGGCTGTAAAAGGGGCTCCGTTAGGAGGGACATTAAGAGTGTAATAGGGGCTCTAGAGACGGCTCCATAGGAGAAGACAAAGAGCGAGAAAGGGACTCGAGAGGGTCCCATATGCGCGACTTATGGCAGGGATAGGAACTTTATCGGGGGTTCCACTGGGGCGACACAGGGCGCGATAGCGGCTCAATAGAGGGTGGCATACGGTGTACAGAGGGTTCGACAGGTGCTCTTCGGAGGGCTCCATAGCGGGATCATAAGGGGAGCGATATGGGCTCTCCAGGAGGTAGAATTAGTGCGACCGAGTGTGTCGTAGAGGCTGTACAAGAGGCTCCATAGGAGGAAGATAGGGAGCAAGAAACGGGCTCTGTAGAGGGCTGCATAGTGGAGAGAAAGATAGAGATAGGGCTCAGAAACCCAAAAGTGGATCGAAGAAGGAAAAAATGGCTGAGGAACCCAAAAATGGGCTGAGGAAAAGAAAAATAGTTAAAGAAACGGAAAAACAGGCTGAGGAAACTAAAAATGGATTGAGAAACCCAAAAATGAATTGAGGAACCAAAAATTGGCTGAGAAACCCCCAAATGGGCTCAGGAACCCCAAAATGGGCTCAGGAACCCAAAAATGCTTTGAGGAACTCAAAAATGGGCTGAAGATCCCAAAGACGGATTGAGAAAACCGAAAATCGGCTGAGGAACCCAAAAATGGATTGAGGAACCCGAAAATGAATTGAAAAACCCAAAAATGTTTTGAGGAATGCACAAATGAGCTGAGGAACCCCAAAATGGGCTGAGGAGACAAAAAATGGATTGAGGAACCCCAAAATGGATTGAGGAACCCGAAAATGGGCTGAGGAACGCAAAAGTGGATTGAGGAATATAAAAATGGATTGAGGGAGCCAAAAATGGGTACAGGAACCCAAAGAGAGATTGAGGAACCCAAAAATGGGCAGAGGAACCCCCAAATTGGCTCAGGAACCCAAAAACGGATTGAGGAACCCAAAAAAGGATTGAGGAAACAAAAAATGGACTCAGGAACCGAAAACTGGATTGAGGAACCCAAAAATGGGCTGAGGAAAGAAAAAGTGGATCGAAGAACCCAAAAATGGATTGAGGAAACCAAAAATTGATTGAGGCACTCATAAATGGTCTGAGGAAACAAAAAAATGGGCTGAAGAACCCCAAAATGGATTGAGGAACACCTCATTTGAAAGAGCAAAGTGAGCGCTCTTCACTGGCAGATCCTTCTGGAAAGACCTGCAATTCCTCTCTCCCCCGTCCCAGACATTGTCAGCCTTGCGGACAAGCAGGGTGGTTAACAATGCATTCCCTGGGTGTTGGTCTTCTGAGGAGACAGGCAAGCGCTGAAGAACCTGCTGCCTTTTTTGAGTGATTTAATGCCTTCTACGGAAACAGATTCACCAGCGGCTGAGAATTCCCACTGCAGTGATGTGGCTGCTAACTGCGGAGATGGATGAGGATTCAAATGACTGCTGCTGTCGGAGGGAAGGAGCAGCCCGACTGCTTTTCTGTGGCTTTGAAATGGCTGCACGAAGAAAACTTTTGACAGCAACACGTTTCAGCGCTAGCAGTTCTCAGACAGCTTTACCTCTTAGTGCAAAGAACCTGTGGAACCGGAGTCTGCTGAGAATGCCCAAGAATGCGCGCGGAGCTTGCTCGGCTAAGCAAGAGCACACGGGCTCTCTCCCCGGAGGTTTCAACCTCCGCGGCCGAACGACCTTGAGGGGTAGCCGGTGTCCGCTATCAGACAGACCCCGGCGTTTTACAGTCATGCGGAAGAGCTGTGGCAGAGACGGCAGAAGGGAGCAGAGAAGGCACGGCTCCGAGGCAAGAAGCAGACTGGAAGGCGTACCTGTGTGTGATGAACAGACGCCTGACGAATAGACTGGCAAGGAACCGGTTTCAGATCTAACAGTACACAGAAAGACTTATCTCTCGATGTAAAGCTTCCGTGCATCCCGAGTCTGCTAAGAAGCACATGAAAATACGAATCGCTCCTCGCTGGTCTATTAGCAGTTCGTTGGCTTACTTGTGCTGCGCAGACGAAGGCAGAGGATGATCTTGCAGGGTGAAACATTTCTCGCCTGACAGGTTTCTTGTCTGAGCAACAGCTAGACGTTTTACAGTGATGCGGCTGCTTACAGCTGAGATGGAGGAAGATTTAAATGACTGCTGTTGTCGGAGGGAAGGAACAGACCGACTGCTTTTCTGTGACTTTGGAACCGGCTGTAAAAGGGGCTCCGTTAGGAGGGACATTAAGAGTGTAATAGGGGCTCTAGAGACGGCTCCGTAGGAGAAGACAAAGAGCGAGAAAGGGACTCGAGAGGGTCCCATATGCGCGACTTATGGCAGGGATAGGAACTTTATCGGGGGTTCCACTGGGGCGACACAGGGCGCGATAGGGGCTCAATAGAGGGTGGCATACGGTGTACAGAGGGTTCGACAGGTGCTCTTCGGAGGGCTCCATAGCGGGATCATAAGGGGAGCGATATGGGCTCTCCAGGAGGTAGAATTAGTGCGACCGAGTGTGTCGTAGAGGCTGTACAAGAGGCTCCATAGGAGGAAGATAGGGAGCAAGAAACGGGCTCTGTAGAGGGCTGCATAGTGGAGAGAAAGATAGAGATAGGGCTCAGAAACCCAAAAGTGGATCGAAGAAGGAAAAAATGGCTGAGGAACCCAAAAATGGGCTGAGGAAATGAAAAATAGTTAAAGAAACGGAAAAACAGGCTGAGGAAACTAAAAATGGATTGAGAAACCCAAAAATGAATTGAGGAACCAAAAATTGGCTGAGAAACCCCCAAATGGGCTCAGGAACCCCAAAATGGGCTCAGGAACCCAAAAATGCTTTGAGGAACTCAAAAATGGGCTGAAGATCCCAAAGACGGATTGAGAAAACCGAAAATCGGCTGAGGAACCCAAAAATGGATTGAGGAACCCAAAAATGAATTGAAAAACCCAAAAATGTTTTGAGGAATGCACAAATGAGCTGAGGAACCCCAAAATGGGCTGAGGAGACAAAAAATGGATTGAGGAACCCCAAAATGGATTGAGGAACCCGAAAATGGGCTGAGGAACGCAAAAGTGGATTGAGGAATATAAAAATGGATTGAGGGAGCCAAAAATGGGTACAGGAACCCAAAGACAGATTGAGGAACCCAAAAATGGGCAGAGGAACCCCCAAATTGGCTCAGGAACCCAAAAACGGATTGAGGAACCCAAAAAAGGATTGAGGAAACAAAAAATGGACTCAGGAACCGAAAACTGGATTGAGGAACCCAAAAATGGGCTGAGGAAAGAAAAAGTGGATCGAAGAACCCAAAAATGGATTGAGGAAACCAAAAATTGATTGAGGCACTCATAAATGGTCTGAGGAAACAAAAAAATGGGCTGAAGAACCCCAAAATGGATTGAGGAACACCTCATTTGAAAGAGCAAAGTGAGCGCTCTTCACTGGCAGATCCTTCTGGAAAGACCTGCAATTCCTCTCTCCCCCGTCCCAGACATTGTCAGCCTTGCGGACAAGCAGGGTGGTTAACAATGCATTCCCTGGGTGTTGGTCTTCTGAGGAGACAGGCAAGCGCTGAAGAACCTGCTGCTTTTTTTGAGTGATTTAATGCCTTCTACGGAAACAGATTCACCAGCGGCTGAGAATTCCCACTGCAGTGATGTGGCTGCTAACTGCGGAGATGGATGAGGATTCAAATGACTGCTGCTGTCGGAGGGAAGGAGCAGCCCGACTGCTTTTCTGTGGCTTTGAAATGGCTGCACGAAGAAAACTTTTGACAGCAACACGTTTCAGCGCTAGCAGTTCTCAGACAGCTTTACCTCTTAGTGCAAAGAACCTGTGGAACCGGAGTCTGCTGAGAATGCCCAAGAATGCGCGCGGAGCTTGCTCGGCTAAGCAAGAGCACACGGGCTCTCTCCCCGGAGGTTTCAACCTCCGCGGCCGAACGACCTTGAGGGGTAGCCGGTGTCCGCTATCAGACAGACCCCGGCGTTTTACAGTCATGCGGAAGAGCTGTGGCAGAGACGGCAGAAGGGAGCAGAGAAGGCACGGCTCCGAGGCAAGAAGCAGACTGGAAGGCGTACCTGTGTGTGATGAACAGACGCCTGACGAATAGACTGGCAAGGAACCGGTTTCAGATCTAACAGTACACAGAAAGACTTATCTCTCGATGTAAAGCTTCCGTGCATCCCGAGTCTGCTAAGAAGCACATGAAAATACGAATCGCTCCTCGCTGGTCTATTAGCAGTTCGTTGGCTTACTTGTGCTGCGCAGACGAAGGCAGAGGATGATCTTGCAGGGTGAAACATTTCTCGCCTGACAGGTTTCTTGTCTGAGCAACAGCTAGACGTTTTACAGTGATGCGGCTGCTTACAGCTGAGATGGAGGAAGATTTAAATGACTGCTGTTGTCGGAGGGAAGGAACAGACCGACTGCTTTTCTGTGACTTTGGAACCGGCTGTAAAAGGGGCTCCGTTAGGAGGGACATTAAGAGTGTAATAGGGGCTCTAGAGACGGCTCCGTAGGAGAAGACAAAGAGCGAGAAAGGGACTCGAGAGGGTCCCATATGCGCGACTTATGGCAGGGATAGGAACTTTATCGGGGGTTCCACTGGGGCGACACAGGGCGCGATAGGGGCTCAATAGAGGGTGGCATACGGTGTACAGAGGGTTCGACAGGTGCTCTTCGGAGGGCTCCATAGCGGGATCATAAGGGGAGCGATATGGGCTCTCCAGGAGGTAGAATTAGTGCGACCGAGTGTGTCGTAGAGGCTGTACAAGAGGCTCCATAGGAGGAAGATAGGGAGCAAGAAACGGGCTCTGTAGAGGGCTGCATAGTGGAGAGAAAGATAGAGATAGGGCTCAGAAACCCAAAAGTGGATCGAAGAAGGAAAAAATGGCTGAGGAACCCAAAAATGGGCTGAGGAAATGAAAAATAGTTAAAGAAACGGAAAAACAGGCTGAGGAAACTAAAAATGGATTGAGAAACCCAAAAATGAATTGAGGAACCAAAAATTGGCTGAGAAACCCCCAAATGGGCTCAGGAACCCCAAAATGGGCTCAGGAACCCAAAAATGCTTTGAGGAACTCAAAAATGGGCTGAAGATCCCAAAGACGGATTGAGAAAACCGAAAATCGGCTGAGGAACCCAAAAATGGATTGAGGAACCCAAAAATGAATTGAAAAACCCAAAAATGTTTTGAGGAATGCACAAATGAGCTGAGGAACCCCAAAATGGGCTGAGGAGACAAAAAATGGATTGAGGAACCCCAAAATAGGGCAGAGGGATCAAAAAATGGATTGAGAAACCCAAAAATGGATTGAGGAAACAAAAAATGGGCTCAGAAACGCAAAAATGCATTCAGAAATCGAAAAATGGTCTGAGGAACACAAATATGGGCTGAAGAAACCAAAAAAGGATTGAGGAACCCAAAAATGGATTGAGGACCTGAAAAATGGATTGAGGACCTGAAAAATGGATTGAGGAACCTAAAAAGGGGCTGAAGAGTACAAAAAAAGGATTGAGGAAACATAAAATGGGCTGAGGAACCAAAGAATTGATTGAGGAAGCCAAAAATGGGCTGAGGAAACAAAAAATGGGCTGAAGAAACCAAAAATGGATTGAGGAAACCAAAAATGGATTGAAAAACCCCAAAATTGCCTGAAGAAGGCAAAAACAGATTGAGGAACACAAAAATGGGCAGAGGAACACACAAATGGGCTCAGGAACCCATAAATGGTCCGAGGAAGCAAAAAATGGATTGAGGAACCCAAAAATGGGAACAGGAATCCAAAAACAGATTGAGGAACACAAAAAATGAGCTCAGGAACCCAAAGAAATGGTTTGAAGAATCCAAAAATGCGCTTTGTAAACGATAAATGCATTGAGGAACCCAAAAATGGGCTGAGGAACCCAAAAATTGGCTGAAGAACCCAAGAATTAACTGAGGAACCCAAAAAAAGGCTGAAGAACAAAACAATGGATTGAGGAACCCGAAAATGGGCTGAAAAAACGAAAAATGGTCTGAGGAACCCAAAAATGGCCTGAGGAAATAAGAAATGGACTGAGAAACTCAAAAATGGGCTAAAGAAGGAAAAAATGGATTGAAGAACCCAAAATTGGATTGAGGAACCCAAAAATGGTCTCAGGAACGCAAAAATTCATTCAGAAATCCAAAAATGGTCTGAGGAACACAAAAATGGGCTGAAGAAACCAAAAAAGGATTGAGGAACCCAAAAATGGATTGAGGAACTGAAAAATGGATTGGGGAACCCAAAAATGGGCTCAGGAACACAAAAATGGGCTCAGGAAAACAAAAAAATAGATTGAAGAACCCATAAATGGGCTGAGAATACCAAAAATGGTCGGAAGGTCCCAAAAATTGCTTGAGGAACCCAAAAATGGGCTGAAGAATCCAAAAAAGGACTGTGGAACCCAAAAATAGGCTCAGGAACACAAAAATGGATTGAGAAACCCAAAATAGGGCAGAGGAATCAAAAAATGGATAGAGAAAACCAAAAATGGATTGAGGAAACCTAAAATGGGCTCAGAAACGCAAAAATGCATTCAGAAATCCAAAAATGGTCTGAGGAACACAAAAATGGGCTGAAGAAACAAAAAAAGGATTGAGGAACCCAAAAATGGATTGAGGAACTGAAAAATGGATTGAGGAACTGAAAAATGGATTGAGGAACCCAAAAATGGGCTCAGGAACACAAAAATGGGCTCAGGAAAACAAAAAAATAGATTGAAGAACCCATAAATGGGCTGAGGATACCAAAAATGGTCGGAAGGTCCCAAAAATTGCTTGAGGAATCCAAAAATGGGCTGAAGAATCCAAAAAAGGACTGTGGAACCCAAAAATAGGCTCAGGAACACAAAAATGGATTGAGAAACCCAAAATAGGGCAGAGGGATCAAAAAATGGATAGAGAAACCCAAAAATGGATTGAGGAAACCTAAAGTGGGCTCAGAAACGCAAAAATGCATTCAGAAATCGAAAAATGGTCTGAGAAACACAAATATGGGCTGAAGAAACCAAAAAAGGATTGAGGAACCCAAAAATGGATTGAGGAACTGAAAAATGGATTGAGGAACTGAAAAATGGATTGAGGAACCCAAAAATCGGCTCAGGAACACAAAAATGGGCTCAGGAAAACAAAAAAATAGATTGAAGAACCCATAAATGGGCTGAGGATACCAAAAATGGTCGGAAGGTCCCAAAAATTGCTTGAGGAATCCAAAAATGGGCTGAAGAATCCAAAAAAGGACTGTGGAACCCAAAAATAGGCTCAGGAACACAAAAATGGATTGAGAAACTCAAAATAGGGCAGAGGGATCAAAAAATGGATAGAGAAACCCAAAAATGGATTGAGGAAACCAAAAATGGGGTCAGAAACGCAAAAATGCATTCAGAAATCGAAAAATGGTCTGAGGAACACAAATATGGGCTGAAGAAACCAAAAAAGGATTGAGGAACCCAAAAATGGATTGAGGACCTGAAAAATGGATTGAGGACATGAAAAATGGATTGAGGAACCTAAAAATGGGCTGAAGAACCCAAAAATGGCCTGAAGAATACAAAAAAGGTTTGAGGAAACCAAAAATGGGCTGAGGAACCAAAGAATTGATTGACGAACCCAAAAATGGGCTGAGGAAACCAAAATCGGATCGAGGAAACCAAAAATTGATTGAAAAACCCAAAAATTGTCTGAAGAACGCAAAAAAAGATTGAGGAACACAAAAATGGGCAGAGGAACACAAAAATGGTATCAGGAACCCGAAGAAATGGATTGAAGAATCCAAAAATGCACCTAGTAAACGATAAATGCATTGAGGAACACAAAAATGGTCTGAGGAACACAAAAACGGGCTGAAGAAACCAAAAAAGGATTGAGGAACCCAAAAATGGATTGAGGAATTGAAAAATGGATTGAGGAACTGAAAAATGGATTGAGGAAACCATAAATGGGCTCAAGAACCCAAAAATGGGCTCAAGAACCCAAAAATTGTTGAGGAAACCAAAAATGGGCTGAAGAAACCAAAAATGGACTGAGGAACCCAAAAATGGATTGAGGAACCCAAAAATGGGCTGAGGAACCCAAAAATGGGCTGAAGAATACAAAAAAGGTTTGAGGAAACCAAAAATGGTCTGAGGAACCAAAGAACTGATTGACGAACCCAAAAATGGGCTGAGGAAACAAAAAATGGGCTGAAGAAACCAAAATCGGATTGAGGAAACCAAAAATTGATTGAAAAACCCAAAAATTGTCTGAAGAACGCAAAAACAGATTGAGGAACACAAAAATGGGCAGAGGAACACAAAAATGGGATCAGGAACCCAAAGAAATGGATTGAAGAATCCAAAAATGCACCTAGTAAACAATAAATGCATTGAGGAACACAAAAATGGTCTGAGGAACACAAAAACGGGCTGAAGAAACCAAAAAAGGATTGCGGAACCCAAAAATAGATTGAGGAATTGAAAAATGGATTGAGGAACTGAAAAATGGATTGAGGAACCCAAAAATTGGCTCAAGAACCCAAAAATGGGCTCAAGAACCCAAAAATTGTTTGAGGAAACCAAAAATGGGCTGAAGAAACCAAAAATGGACTGAGGAACCCAAAAATGGATTGAGGAACCCAAAAATGGGCTCAGGAACACAAAAATGGGCTGAGGAACCAAAGAATTGATTGAGGAAGCCAAAAATGGGCTGAGGAAACAAAAAATGGGCTGAAGAAATCAAAAACGGATTGAGGAAACAAAAAATGGATTGAAAAACCCAAAAATTGTCTGAAGAACGCAAAAACAGATTGAGGAACACAAAAATGGGCAGAGGAACACACAAATGGGCTCAGGAACCCATAAATGGTCTGAGGAACCCAGAAATGGAT